>VZTH01006765.1:93411-254030 GCA_013397815.1 Aleadryas rufinucha | reverse complement strand
CCATAATTAGCAGCTGCTGAGTTTGTACCAGTTGGTCACTGGGGTAAACTCCATCATCCCCAGGCAGGGTCTGTCAGTGCAGCCACCCAGATCTGAACTAAACAAGAACAATTTTTTTTTTCCCCAAACAGCAACAAGGAGGATGCAGTGGAGAATCATTCTGGGAACTTTTCTGATGGGGCATGATAAAGGAACAAATATGTGAATACACAAAGCAGGCAAAATTGCCAGAGGCAGTGGAGAAACTCAAGCAATTGACTTATTGATTACAATACGTGGGCAAGAAAAAGAGAAAAATAAGTTTGTTTGGTTTTTTCAATTCCATTAGAGCTCCATGTGGGAGAAAAAAGAAGGTGGGGTGACTGAACCAACACCCTGCTCTTGCACAAAAACCACATGGCTCAGCAGGGAAGGGGCTGCTGGTTTCCACACATCCATCTTCCATCCTACTAGAAAGGAAGTTGGGATTGAATCCATCCTCCAGCCCCCACACACTGCTTGTGCAGAGTTTGAACCCTGTTATCTCTGAAGCAGGGGAAAATAAAAGTGCCCTGGACCCAGCCAGCTTCTAGGGGAAGGTTTCTTTATCAGTAAATGTCAGCCCATTGTTACAGATCAGATTATTATCAGCATCATTGTTAGGAAAGCATAAAGTATGGTGAAATTCTTATTTAGGGAGAAGTCTTTGAAAAACTGATTTTTCCTTCCAGAAACATTTTTATTTTTAAGGAAATAATTTAATGTTATACTCTTTTTAATTAAGAGTTCAACGGTAATCCAGATGGAATTAGTTTTTAATCAAAATATCTCTGCAGGTTCTTTTTTTTCTAAAATATGAGTTTAGGAAAAAAAACCCAGTTTTCTTTGCTTTCTCCATTATGAATAAAAATTCCCATCTAGCTCTAACTGATGTTTAACTTCATACATCTCTCTGCAGCACCAATCTCCAGGCAAATCATGCTGCAGCTGAGGGTGAAGAGTGTTCTTCAGGTGTTACATCAGTATGACACACTGAGGGTGTGCTGGGTCTGTATAGCACCAATCCAAAGTGGTGCTCCTACTCTCATTAACATAACTAAAAAAGAAACAGTAAATGTAAATTAAACATTCACTTAATACAGTAAATGTTCATCTGTAATTTCTCCATTTGTTCTGCTTTTTTTTAATTCTTCATTTGACTTTTTTTTATTTTTCTCCTAGTTCCTCACCTTACCAATGACATTATGTGAACACTCCTTGCACTCCTAAATATCTGCCTGGCAGACCTGTGAGGACATTGTCTTCTTACCTTCCATACAAAGCTTGGCATTGTTGTGAGAGGTTTAGACAGTTGGTAACACAATAAAGAGTGAAAATGAACCATAATGGGATTACTGTTATTGGATTCCCCGGTGAAGGATCTGTATTGCATTTTTTTTTGCAACTGCATAGTCATCCATTTGTATTAATAAAGGTAAATTTAGACATCGGTATGCTCACTCATATTAAAATTCTTATTTCGTGAACAGGTTTATTTTCTCCATAGTAGTTTTTTTCTCTGCTTTTTTCCTAAATATTTTTCCAATGTTAAGATATCTTCTAGAGAAATGGTTTGACATGTTTTTTGGTGTATACCTATACCCCAAAGAATTCTTTAATGGCTGTTTATGTCTCAGAGAAACTAGTGCTAAAATGCCACTTTTCAAGTAAGCAACATGTTGACGCTCAGTGATACAGATTATTTTAGATGGGAGTAACTGAGCTGGGTAATTCATCTAACCTACCTGACCTGACAACTCCTGTCATTATTTTAGATCAGTAATTGAGATGCCAGNCTAGAAAGGAAGTTGGGATTGAATCCATCCTCCAGCCCCCACACACTGCTTGTGCAGAGTTTGAACCCTGTTATCTCTGAAGCAGGGGAAAATAAAAGTGCCCTGGACCCAGCCAGCTTCTAGGGGAAGGTTTCTTTATCAGTAAATGTCAGCCCATTGTTACAGATCAGATTATTATCAGCATCATTGTTAGGAAAGCATAAAGTATGGTGAAATTCTTATTTAGGGAGAAGTCTTTGAAAAACTGATTTTTCCTTCCAGAAACATTTTTATTTTTAAGGAAATACTTTAATGTTATACTCTTTTTAATTAAGAGTTCAACAGTAATCCAGATGGAATTAGTTTTTAATCGAAATATCTCTGCAGGCTCTTTTTTTTCTAAAATATGAGTTTAGGAAAAAAAAAAAACAGTTTTCTTTGCTTTCTCCATTATGAATAAAAATTCCCATCTAACTCTAACTGATGTTTAACTTCATACATCTCTCTGCAGCACCAATCTCCAGGCAAATCATGCTGCAGCTGAAGGTGAAGAGTGTTCTTCAGGTGTTACATCAGTATGACACACTGAGGGTGTGCTGGGTCTGTATAGCACCAATCCAAAGTGGTGCTCCTACTCTCATTAACATAACTAAAAAAGAAATAGTAAATGTAAATTAAACATTCACTTAATACAGTAAATGTTCAACTGTAATTTCTCCATTTGTTCTGCTTTTTTTTTTAATTCTTCATTTTACTTTATTTTTATTTTTCTCCTAGCTCCTCACCTTACAAATGACATTATGTGAACACTCCTTGCACTCCTAAATATCTGCCTGGCAGACCTGTGAGGACATTGTCTTCTTACCTGTCCATACAAAGCTGGGCGTTGTTGTGAGAGGTTTAGACAGTTACTAACACAATAAAGAGTGAAAATGAACCATAATGGGATTACTGTTATTGGATTCCCCGGTGAAGGATCTGTATTGCATTTTTTTTTGCAACTGCATAGTCATCCATTTGTATTAATAAAGGTAAATTTAGACATCGGTATGCTCACTCATATTAAAATTCTTATTTCGTGAACAGGTTTATTTTCTCCATAGTAGTTTTTTTCTCTGCTTTTTTCCTAAATATTTTTCCAATGTTAAAATATTTTCTAGAGAAATGGTTTGACATGTTTTTTGGTGTGTACCTATACCCCAAAGAATTCCTTAATGGCTGTTTATGTCTCAGAGAAACTAGTGCTAAAATGCCATTTTTCAAGTAAGCAACGTGCTGACGCTCAGTGATACAGATTATTTTAGATGGGAGTAACTGAGCTGGGTAATTCATCTAACCTACCTGACCTGACAACTCCTGTCATTATTTTAGATCAGTAATTGAGATGCCAGAAGGTGTGGTGATGATGACACAAGATGACAATATCAGTCCCCTTCAACCAGCCCCCACGTCCTCGTCGACGAGCGACGCCCCAGGCTCACCTCAGCCACTGACAGAGTCCTCTGCTGCCTTTCCCAGAGGATGAGACAGCCCTAGGGATGAATGTATGACTTAACCTGAGCTCCTTTTCTTGCTGTCATAAGTAATGAGGTGCCCCAGGACACGTCCTGAAGGCAAAAAAAAGCCAAATGCCCAAATCCCCCTTCCCTGACCCTGTGTTTATTGTGGTGGTGGGAGCTCTGCTGGCTCTTTGCACCTCTTCTATCCACCTTCATCCCTCTGCAGACTGGGACACCCCATCCTGCTCACAGACAAAGGGAAGGCAAGGCTCTGCCCATCCCCTTAAATTCACTCCCATATCCAGGGGAGAAAAGGAAAGCATTTAGGGCATTTCCCTCCCCTTTCCCCACCTGCACAGCTTCTGCAACTTCTGGAAGCCCCTGAGCAGACCTCTCCTTTACAGGCTTCAATTCCACCCTTCCTGATCCCCACCTTCAGCAGCCTCCATACACCTGAAAATCAGATGAGGCGAGGAATGCTTTGTGCTCCTTTGTCCAGCCAAATATTTATTTCCATTTAAATGAGTTTATTCCTCACATTAGCAGTTCTCCACTGCTCACAGACAAGTTCCTTGTTGCAAAAATCTCCTCCTGTATTTTTAGGCAGAGAGCCACGATAAGGGCCACAATCAAAATGATGCTCAGGACATGTAACAGCAGCTCTAGTTTAACACAGGGATGTACAAATAGTGTATGGTATGAAAAGAATGGAAGCAGTAAATAGAAACATCAGCCAAGCAGTCGCTGTGCTGCATGGAAAAGCTCTGGGAAAAGCAGTGGCTGTAGGTAACACATTGCATGTGCTGAATGCCCTACAGAGATTTCAAAGATCATTAAAAATATATAGAAACTGATATTTGAGTATCTCTAGATCTAAGACACACTCCCAAAGATATTTTCAACAAGCAGAACCTAAAAATAAGCACTTCAGCATTAAAATAAAAATATCTTTTCAGCACTGCTGTTCTGGAGAACTCAAGTTTCTCTGGAAGTTCTCATTCTCCTCCAGAGCATCACACAGCTCTGGAAATGAGGAAAAAAAAATCTAGAGCAAGACTTGTAACTGATATAAAAATATTAGGGAGGTAATGGGGATCAACTATGCATGTGCTGTGGGAAATTCAGATTATCTGCCCCAACTTACTGTAAATTCTAAGCAGCACAGAGGAAAAATACAGCCACAGATATTCAGAATAAACCACACTTCATGGTGAAAAGTTTATGTCAATGAGAAGAACTGATATCCAAAGTTTCTGCAGCCACAGCCACCTTTAATTAGAAGGCTTATTTCACTTCCTGCATATTCAAAGAGCTACACACTGGCTTCAAGCTGGTTTCATTTTCCAATCTCACATTCCAGCAGGAGCTACACATAAAACGACAAAAAGTTTTATCAGTGCTTTTTGCTGGAGCAAGAATTGAGCCTTTCACAGTGAGGTGTGACTCTGGAAATGTTTCCCTGCAGCAATCTCAGGCTGTTCTCTGTCACCAGAGGTCCAGGAGCCCGGACTGATGGGAAGTGGCAGAGCCCCAGCAAAGCCAAAGTCAATTCCCTGGCAGTGGCAGAAGATGCTTCAGCAGCTCGGGGTGAGGCACCCAGGGCCTGGCTGGAAGGCAGAGAAGCTCCAGGGCATCATTTACCTCTAGAGTCAGGGGTGTGGAGAAATTCCTCTCAGTACCATATAGAGTGGCATCAGGAGTCATTAAACCAGGAAGATGAGGATGTGATTAATTTTTTCTGATCACATATCATGCTGCCCAAGTCCTCCCTGCTTTCTCCCCCCCCCCGGCACGTGAGTTAATTTATGTGAGGAACTTTCTACTCCATTTCCTTAAGGATATAAGTAAAGAAGAGAAATACATACCAGTTGCATTGGCTGCCTACAGTTTATTTTTACTCTGTTATGAAATAAATCATTCCACTGGCCACAGAACTGCTCCTTGTTGTAAAATACCCAACCTACCTCCACTTCAGGTGGGTTTCTTTGCTCCATTTTCTTTTTAAGTCCTTTTCAAACTTATAAACACATAGAGAACGCTCATCTTCACCCCCTCAAGGTTCCCAGTTCCAAAATTACACCATGACCATCACCCTTTAGATCTGAATGAGGTAAATATGAATAGAGAAATATGCCTCTGGAATGCACATCCAAATGCATCAGGTCAATAGAGGGAGATTGCTTTTCTAAAGTCCTGTCATAAAGTCATGGTGGTTTGGGGAGAAAGAAAAGAAAAAGTCCAACAAAAAAAACAAGCCCCAAAACAGAAAGCATCTATTTTTACAGGCCTTGAATGTATTAGGCTAAATAGGAGGAGATGATATCTTGGTTTTGTTATAATTTGGAGAGAGAATAAAAAGAATCCTACATTGTCACTTGATTTCCACCACATGGGTTAAATAGTTGAAGCAACCTTTGCTGGAATGGTTCTCTGAAAAGAACATTAAGTTCTTCAGCTTTGACAGGCAAAGTCAGTGATTGACATTTCAAAATAAAAAAGGCTGGAAAGAATATAAAGCCCAAACAATAAACCTTTCACTTGACACACAGCTTCACATGGGCTGTTTTGTCACAAAGCTCTCCATCACCAGGGTGAAGCTGGGTGTATTCACTGTGTCCCCAAAATCTTTAGACATTAACAGGAAGGAAGAGATGAGAACTTAATCTATTCCTCACCAGGGAAATTTTTAGCACCAACTTCTCTCTACCCAGTGGATAACCAGACATTTGGAATTTTGAACAAAGCATCTCTCTTCCTATTCAATCCATTCTTGCCTTGATTACAGAATAAAACACATGTTGCTAGAGTATGAAACAAGATGTGCATAAAACAGAAACAGGGACGTGCAATTGTCTGGTATAATTTCTGCATTCCAGCAAATTACAGTTAACCAGACAACAACAATTCCATTTTGTAAGAACTTTCAATGTAACCACAACAAAACATGGAGAATATTTTCCAAATGTTTTCTGCTTAGCATTGGAGCAAAAATAAATCCATTTTAAAATATTGCCACAAAAAAAAAATAAAAAGGGCAAAAATGCCCATTTTCTTAATCAAGATGCCTTTATATTTAGAAAGAGGATCCAAGAGTGTTTTAGCTGTTTTGAAGCAATATGGAAAATTCAAGCCTGTTTCTCATCCCAGATCAGTGTGGCAGTAAAACAACTTCCCCAAACCTCCTTTTACTCCTTAGATCCTCACCTCAGTGGATTATTGAGGCAGCTGCCTTCACAAAACACTGCAGCTCAACAGAAAGCATATCTGGCAAACAGAAATTCTCTAGTTTAGCCAGCACTAGCAAAAACCTATTGTTCCACTCTTCCAGAAAGTTAAGGAAGCTGTTCTTGTAAAAATGAATAACCAATGTAAGCAGAGTTTGCTGTGTGTAGAAGCAACATCAGGCTAAGTTCCTCCCTGTAACTGTTTGTTGCTGCCATAACTCTGCCTTAAGTACAAATGACTGCACTGCTTTCAAAGAACTTGCTATAAAATGCTTTTTGCTGGAGGAGAAGATAAGTGCTAGCAGCTATAATTCAAAAGCAACAAAAGCTGCACACATTCCCTAGCAACACAACAAACGTGAGACCTCCACTCACAACAACAACAAAGAGCTGGGATGGCTCCAATTGTTTTTTCCTCCAAGAGCAGAAAGAAGGGAAAGAATATTTGATACCTTTTCAATGAAACAGGTTGAGCAATCAAGTTAGGGAATGATTTTGGGTTTTAATATGTTGGTTAGGCTGTGGACAAGGGATTAGATAGAATAAAATTCCTGCAGCTCAGTGAGCATCATAAGGAAACATTTAAGCAGGGATGTGTGAGACATGAAGTAATTCACTCCTCACAGCGTCAGGGACAGTCCTGTGTCCAGCCTGCAGCTCCACACCTTGGCAGAGATGCAGACCAGCTTGGAAGGATGCCAGCATGTTCAGGATGCACATGAGTGTGGAAATTTTGCCCCTTGAGGCAAGACAGAAAGAACTGAAAACTTGCTAAGTCTCAAAAACAATACAGTTGGAAAATCCTGGAAAAGGCGACCTGAGTAAGAGTTTTGTCTTGATTCTGTTTGTCAGCGACCCTGAGTATACCAAGACTGAAAAACAAGGTTATTGAAAATGTATGAGAGGGTTTTATCACTGAACATCTGAATTTTGCTGGTGAAGTCAGTCTTGACAGTAAAAATTCCCTCTTGACATCTGTCAGTGGATCAGAGAATTCATCTTCTAAAGCTCCTTGCCCAGATCTGAGGAATATCTCATGCAAAGCAGGTGATAATAGACAATCCTGTTAAATTTGTGAACCTGAGACTTCCAAAGTTCCACTGAAAATATGGTCCCCTTCCTCAAACCCCTGATCTTAGACACATCACTGCAGAAATAGCCTTGATGCTCCAATTCAGCTTGCATTTAACTCTCATTAAACTAATCACACGTTCCATAAGACTGAGTGGATTTAGACATACTCTACTGAAACAAATACTGAAAGTAAAACTCCCATAATTTTGGAAAAGTTCCTTTGAACAAAACATATATGGAGCCCACAGAAGTTGTAGCGTGAACATTTATTCTAAAAGCCCAACAAAATCGAATGTGGCACCTTTTAAATAGATTTCTCCAATCATATTGCCCCACAGCTACAGGAAACAGCAGAGTTGTGCTTGCTAAATTTTACAGCTGCATTCAACAACTCCCAATACACAGCAAACCAAAGGTACCTCATTGACTTGAGTTAGTAAGAGGAGGAGTGCAAAAATTCACAAGTGCAAGAAGAAGAAGGAGAGGACCAATTCAAAGGAGTCTGAAATCTTGTGGTTTTTCAATCTTGAAAAAACTTCAAGCCCCAGAATAAGTGCATTGGTCCAACATATGCAGGAAGAGTTGCTAAGGAATCAGGGGTTTTACCAAACCCCTTTTCATGCTGCACTCTAATGCACAGTGTTCAACCCGCCTGGGTGATAACAGATAACACTAAAACACAGGTGGAACTGCTGTGGGCTTCCAATCCACCACAATCATGCTCCTGACTCTCGAAATGATCACCAGGGCTGGGAGGACAAGAGAAGCCTGGGGCAGAGGTGGCACACAGCAGGCACAGACCTGGTGGAGCACAGGAGCTCTGTCAGAGCTGGGCTGGAGGGAGCATCAGCACCTCCTTTGCACAGACCTGCCCACAAGAGCTTGGCAGCCCTTCAGCTCCCATCCCTCCATAATCTGTGGTGCTGCTGAGGTATCACCAGAGGATATTGCACTTTCTTTTCTTTGCTGTCCTTTGTAGCACAGCTCAGAAAGTGTAAATCATAAAACAGCATGAAAAATCACATTTCCTCTCTGCCTCTGGAATGATTTCACCACGTCTTTCTCTGTTCAGCCTGTGAAACACTGAATGCTCTTCTCTCTCATTTTCAGTCTCTTCATGGATTTTGGGTTACCTGTTCTACTGACCTGTTTACAAAAAAAAAAAGTGCCTAAAACATAAGGTGGTGACAGGTTCTTGTCAGTCTGGAGAGCTTTAAAACAAAACAAACCCTGACCCAAATTATAAAAACAATCTGGGCTTTTTGCATTCCCCAAGGTCAAAGTTTCAAGTTTGAAATTCAAAGATGAACAAAGATGATTGTTTTCATGGGTTAGTTTTTTGGAGGTTTTTTTAATTTTAAAAATTTATATAATATTTAACCTGTTCAGCTAAGGAGACAGCACAAGTCAAATACTGAGTAATCAAAAAAAGAAAAAATTTAAGATGGGGTTTCCAGCCTGAAATAAAGGGCATCATTTCAGAAATATTGGAGCACCATTAACTTGGTGACCTCCTTAGAGGGGAAGAAGTTTGAGAAGATCTGTTCATGGTACAAATGCTGCCTTAGGAAATAGGAGACATGTAAAAACTGAAATTCATGGGATTCTCTGAGACCCCACCTTCCTTTCCAATGACACTTCTGTTATAATGACATTTCTTTTATAACACCATGATGCAGACATGTTATCTTCAGAAATAGGGCACCATATTAAATGGAAGTGTACAGAATTTGGAGTGAAACAGGTTATTAGTAGTAGATATTATGAATTTATTACATCTTGCTACCCTCAAATATGCTACCTTACCTTTTGCTATAGTCATTATAATCTTGATACCAGATGTGCAGACCTGTCCTAGCTGCAATGACTCTGGTCTTTAAATTCACCATGATTTCCCCTACAGGGATTTAATTAGGAGATGTGCTCCAAGGCACTCACTCCCTGTTTCTGCACCTTCTAAGACTGACCTTTGATTTGTTGATTTTCGCTTGCTTAAACACATCCTGAAACACATTTTGCAAACTGAATTAATATTCATTTGCACTTTAGCATTTATGCTAAAATGGGCCAACACTCTAGCTCTCTTTTTAAAGGCTGGCTTCTAAAAAAGAAAATTCTTAAAGTCTAAATCGTTCAGTGTAATGTCTGTGAAATGTGCATAATGGTTGTTATTAGGAGTTGTCGTCTAGGGAACAACACTAAATACATAAACCCACAAGAATTCACAGTAATTCAAAATATGATTTTCTTCCTGGATAATCTAATTTAAGCTACTAAAAGGCCATCATGGCATTAATACTAATGTTTGTATTTTACATGACCTAAACTGTAGCTTAGAAAAAACCCCAGGCAACGACTGAAAATCTCAATTGCTGTCCTTAGATCAGTATGGGAAAAAAAGTGGGATCTGGGAGGAGAGAAAGCAGGGAGGGAGGTACAGCTTGCTGCAGGTTCTGTCTGCAAATTGAACTCTTGGGGGGTGATTTATTTGAAAGATGGGCTTCAGAGCATCCACCTACACCAGCTGTGGAGATTTTCCCATCTTTTTCTCACCCCCTGCAGTGTCCACATGTCCCACACGTCCTGGTGATGCCCCAGTCAGCTGGGAGCACACAAACCATCCACCTGTGCTCTTCCACCGTGGCTCCTCCTCAGCACTTAAGGGAGCTGAAATAATGACACAGCAAGCTTCACACACCCCAACTAACACTTCAGAGAACTCAGAACTTCAGAAACATTTCCCTGGATTTGCATTAGCACAGTGTCAATAGAAGCTTTTATCTTCCATTCACATGCTCATCAGATATTATGACTTAAGGGAGATTTTAGCAGCTACACCTTTGTAAGCAAAACGCCCACATTGCTTAGCAAGCACACTACTATTTTTCTTAATACAAAGTGACTCCTAAAAGCCAAAGCTGGAGAGGCAGAGACAGAAATGTCTGGTGACTAATTTTTTAGTGCACATGGTAAGATTTCCTTTGGACTTGCATGACAGTGCCTGCACAGAGAAACACAAACACTTCCTCAGACAGAAAAATCAACCAGGATTTATCTTCCCATGCCATTGAGAGGACACATGGAACAGCAAGTCCCCATAATCACACACCCCAATTCCCTGAGCAGTGGGTGCTGTGCTGGCTGCAGACAGCAGGGCAGTTTAGGTGTCACATGGGGGAGGTTTTGACAGGTACCCAGAGCCCATCATTTATAACACAGCACCTCTGTGCCTCCTGTGGTGTCCTGTGCTTGCAGGGAATAATTGTCCCAGCACATCTGCCACCTGCACACCTTCAGAGACTGACCAACCTACAGCTGCACTTCTCCAGGGGCACAACTGCAAGCTCGTTTTGCTGAGCCTAAAACTCTCTAAACTTCACTGCACCTGCCAAAAGGCTTTGTTTCCTTGCAGAACTCCAGTGCCCCCTAACACCCAGACCCTGACAATGTCTGCATCGAGGGGTGGGACAGCTCAGCCAGACCTCTACCTGAAGCCAGGTATTTTCTGGGTTTATGCTGTTATTTGCAAGTAATAACTTGGTACAGAATGAAAGACTAAGCCAACAGGCAGTGCTTAAGCTGCAATTAATGTTTGTGCCCCTACCACACGATACCTGCAAGGTAATTCAAGAGAGCTGGACCCTTCAGTGAATGAAGAAGAGCTAATCCCAGGCAAGTAACATATGGATGGAGAACTCAATTCAAGCTGTAAATATGCTGAAAAGTCTCAAGTCAGGCTGTGAAAATTTCATCACATAACCATAGTTCCAATATAAGTTTATAGTAGTGGAGGAGTATCACTCTTGCACTCACCTTAGGCTAGCATCATTTCCATTATAAATGCATAATGCATATAAAGCAGTTCTCTCCTTACCTTGTATCCATTCGAAAAATAAACCTGGCATTTTTGTTATTTTATGGATTTTTTAAGAGCTAGAATAAGCAGTGTTTACACGAACAGAATATAAAATCAATTCCATCTTGATTACATTTGACTTCAATGAGTACTAAGTGATGCTTTTTCCATTTAATCAGGGAACAGCGTTGAAGCGACACTATTTGCATTTTAATAAAAAATTCTCTCAAGATCCAAAAAAGTAGCAGCACTGCTAAGTGCCTAAACATTAGGAATTCATCTTTCTTGATGAATAGTAAGATTTAACTTGTTTAGATATTATTTTGCTCTTAATTGTAAGACTTATTTAACAAATAGAAGCAGGTTGAAAACCACCACGGTTTACACCTACCTTCAAAGCAATTTAAAAACCCTCCCTATGCAGAGCTTGCTTTGGTTTTTGTGTATTCACACACAACTACATGTGTGTGTTTACACATATGCAAGCACACGCTTATATATGCACATCTCATCCAATTTTGCTGCAGGCAGCAGCAAATGTCCCTGAAGGGCTGAATAAAATCACTTAAAACAGCATAATATTTTAGTTGCTAGAAAAGTAATACAGCACATCATTACCCTATAACATTAATAAAGGATGAAGCACGAATTCAGAGAACATAGTGTCAGGCTTGTTTTACCTCATGACAAGCATAATGGTTTTTTCCCAGTGTCTAAAAATGTTAAAGTGGGCCAAAACTAATCCTGATATAATCCCATTAGTTTTAATGGAACTGTGCTATAGATTAATTGATGGCAACAACTAAATTATACCATTCTCTTTCTCGTATGGTGGTTGTCTTCTGACCAGTCAAAAAGAAACAGCAGTGGGACCACAAACAGAAATGAGTTTCCCAAAGCGCCTCTCCTGAATTATCTTTTAAATTACAAAGTCAAGTTAAAACTGAAAACTGGAAAATTTACATTAAACCGCCCTTTCATAGCGATCTGCAGGTCTGCCAGCAAAGCATCCAAAGTTTTTATCATGAGGATTTCAATTCAGACTCTTTAAAAGAAGGAAAAAGGTGCTGATTTCCGGCTGAAAACAAAGCCCACAGACACATAAAAAGCAGTGAGGAGCTGGGCAATGGATCTGTACAAGGAGTGACTCCATACTGAGATCTGGAAGGCCATGGAAGGGCTTTGAGTGCCCATTTCCATTACAATCAGCATTTAGTTCCCCTGGGCAGCTTTGAGAATTTCAGGTAGGTGTGTACACAAGCCACGTTATTACTGAATCCTAAAACAGTTCAGGGAACATTAAATTTTATGCGCCACGTTCTCAGCTGATGTCACTCCACAAAGCCCCACTGAGGTCATTAAAGTGCTGGTGGTGGCTACCAGAGGATCTGACATGGAGCCTTCACATGTTACTCTTTTTGAGCCAGGTTTGTACACTTTGGATCGATAGCTTCATCGCCAATAACGATCATTTGTAGATTCCTCACAACAGCCGCAAATTAATTAGATGTTGCAAGGGTTTGATTGCTTCACCTGCACGTCACAGAATTTCTGATCTGCCGCCCCTCAGCAGCGCTGCCAGTCGAAGCTGTGAGCGCTCAGCAAGGGGGACTTCCTCCTGAACTGAGCTGCAAACACTGAAATTGCTCAAACTTTAATGGAATGGCAGCAAAAAGCTCGCACGGCTCCTTGCTGGTTTGTATTTCCACACCTTGCTACTGGGTAAAGTAAAAACCCCATCAGTCTCACAGCTCTGGCCCTCCACACAGATTGCAAACAAGCTGAAGAGCTCTCCCACGAGTATGCAGCACTGCCACGGTTTTGTCTGAATGGTTTTACCCCAAAACTGGGCTGCAAACACCACTCTTTACCGGGAGAAGAGCTGCAGTGTCCTCCTGACCTTGTCCCTGTCCCCAGCAGATTTGGCGTCACGGTTTGGAAGAAAGGAGTCAAAACAAGAGGTCAGAGCTGGGAGTTTCTTCTCAGCCTGACAGCTGTGATTTAGTCATTGTTACCAATAAAAGATGAGCAAATCTTACAGCAAACAAGCATTTTGCCTCTATGGAAATCTGAACAAGGTGTAATATTTTGTAGTACTCACCCTTCCTCAGTGGTAATGTCTTGGGAAAGCATGATTGCTCTGAAAAGATGTTCCTGGCATTAAAATTAGACAGGACCCTAGTCATCATTGTTTAATCCAAGAATTTTTACATAAGCTTTGTTTCAGTGGTTAATGATTTTTGTGGTTTTTTTCTGATTATGACACCTGTTTAAAACAGCAACATTTAATTTAATCAGCAAGTTCAAGCTCCAAACCTTGTCTTTTTAATTAAATGCCATAGAAAGCCTGCAAAAAAAATTACTCATTTGAGCACTAAAAGGAATTTTGGAACAAGTGAAAATGTGCAAAAAAAATGAAAGTATTTAGTCATAAGCTAATTAATTTAAGAAAAAAAAAACCTAAAAAATTTGCATCGCTTCCAAATTTGACCAATGAAAAATATCTCCTCCTGCCCCAACCCAATATAAGGAAACAGAATCTTTCTGATCTGAGGGCAGCTGTTCCACCCCACAGCAGCTCAGGATCTGGCCCTGATCTGTACCCAGCTCTTCAGCCCACACTGGTTTCAGATATACCACACTTAGAGCTGACAGACATCTGGGGGGAATTTTAAAGCAGTGATAATATGGGAGCAATCATTGTATTTGCCCTGCTACAGTTGTTCCCTGGAAATTCAGGAAACAGCACTAGAAGAAGCCCAAAAAAGAAACGAAATGTGGGTTCGTGTCGAGAGCACAAACCACGAGCTCAGCGGCTGTGACACAGATGTGTCACACAACTCACGGTGGATCTCACAGCACACTCTGCTCAGTGCCTGTAGGCAGGAGTGTTTGTGCTCTTCCCTTGTTGCTTTGGCACATGGAACAGATTTTATTTTCCTGTTTTGTATTACTGTAACTCCTTCCTCCCTTTGTCTCAGCATCGCCCACATAACACACATTGGAACTTCACTCCGTTCATTTGAGACATCAAAGCCCATGAAGAATCCCAGATAATCCTGCTGGGGGGAATGAAGCAGTGATTGACAGGCAGATTCCTAGAAATGCTGGGAAACAAGAGTGGTTATGGTCATATCTTCCACCTCAAAGAGGTGTGACACCTCCTTGGAGTACCCACAGGAAACCTTCTGGACAGGGATATCCCTGAATGCCCCCAGCGCAGGAGCTTTAAAAACCCATCACAGCATTCCAGGGTATCGCTGGTGGCGATATGAGAGAGGGGGCCCNTCAAACCATCTTAGATTCAAAAGTTTCCCAGAGAGTTGGCAGCTTCCTCCATGGGCGGAGGTCAAAATACACACTGTCCAGAGGGGTCACACGGCTCAAAACAGGCAGAGGAATGTCCTCTGCACTTTGGGTATCAACACCAGGAGACCAAATCAGCTGCTACAGGTATCAGGGTCAATCCTACCAGGGACTCCCACCACTGCTGCATCTCCACCATCCTCTCCCTTTTCCTGCCTCAATCCCACAGACATTGTTGGAAGGAAACACGAAGCCATTTCAGCCACCGTGGCCCCGTGCTGCCCCGAGCTCGCTGATGCTGGTACAGACCCTGCTGGCTTCTCACCACTCTGCTCCTGCCCACCCTACAGGCAGCACTGCTATGGCAACCCCTACCCAATGCTCTACAGCCCTCACTTGGATATGTCACACCTGCTCTGGTTTTCCACTTCTCTCTGAAGCATAGCAAGTGCTTTTAAGACATTTTGGATGCCGTTCCTGAAAGAATGTACACCAGGAGCGGAATATATTGAAAGAAGCACTGTGCATCTACACTTTCTCTGTTCTTTCCTCAAAACAGGACATGTCTCTGGTTGTATCATCTTGGGGAACCACCTGCTCCACACTGCAATATCTCTCCAAGGCACAGGTCCAGTCTATCTCTGAACAACACTAATAAACTCTGCACCAAGGGCTGCCATGTCTTGCAACACAACATAAATGGTTTTTCCTTGTCTGCATTCTCAAAAAGCCCATAACCATGCCTGAAACAAATGCCCTCAACTGGGTTTCAGTGTGTGCATTCAGAAGAAGTGTTACTCTCATTAATAAGAGTAAATTAACTTCACATTAAGGTCACTGCTTCTGAATTTTTTTACTGGTGTTTTTAAAGCACTGTCTGATAATTGGGTATTGATTCCAATGCCCTACAAATTGACCTATCCAGTGGTCTTTGTATCCTTCTTGATTCTCCTCCATTAAGGAGGTGATGATGATACTTTAAATTATTTTGAAACATTCTTATTTCAGAAGGAAGAAGAATCACAATCTTTACTGAGCCTTTTTTTCACCCCAGACCAAATCAAAAGGATACGATTACTTCCATGCTGATCAACATCATAATGGATTTTACTTTAGTTCCTACCATGAAACGCTTCTCTGTAATTAACAGCCCAGAAACTGATAGCATGAGCATGGTTCATTGCTGTACAATCAAATCCCTACTTTAGACACCTGCCCTTACTTCGTGGCAGTGCCACAATCTCAAAATGAGCCACAGCCTCCTTCACACAGAGAAGTGAACCAGCAGTGATGCTCCAGAGCTCCAAAATCTCAGGTGGAGGCTACTTGATGCTTCAGGTGCTGTTATGTGCACCCAGACCCACACAGCTACAATGAGGGGGTTTTTTCTCTCATTTTCTCATTGTTTTCAGCAGTAAGAGCAAGACAGAGGGGACGTGATCACAGAACCCTCAGAAACCCCAGAAGCTGGGGCCTGTGAAGAGGAATTTGGTCCCACACAAGAGTCCTGTTAATGCACAGTAGGATTCCCTGCCTTTCACTTACACAGCACTGGACCCCAGCACTGAACAGGACTAAGTGTGAAATATGAAGTGATATCACCAAATAATATGTCTTGAAAGTTTCAAATCCCTGATATCTGTCATCTTTCTGACTGCTACAGCTACACTGTACTCTTATTTTCTGTCCTTTTTATGATTATACCCTCAAACACCTCCACTATTTCCCCACTCAGTGCCAGCTGCAATGTGTGTCTGGCAGGGCTTCAAAGAGGCTTTTTTAGAATTACAGAACTGGGGGGCATCAAGGGACAAATAACCATTTATCTCACTCCCTGCACTGAAGGGGAATAAATATCCTGGGTGTTGTGGGGATTTTCCCTTAATTTGATGGTATTTTGAGGATGCTGCATTCACACCAATTAAATCCCATCAACAGGCTTTTGGCCAAAGAAAGATACTTGTAATACTGAGGCCAAAAAAGCATTGCAATGCTGCTGAGGAGATCAGAGGGATGCAAAGGTGAGCAAAATTGGAGGGTAAGAGCTACAGATGACCTGGGAAATGAGCAGACCAGGAATACACTCCCTGCAGCACGTATGGGAGGTCCCAGAACAGTTATAACAGTACCAAGTTTTCCTGCTGGACTCTCAAGAACTAAGATTAGTTTGATAGTCTTTAATTACCTCACAGAACAGGCTTTAAACAAGGTTTTACCCACTCACCACTTCCAGTCCACGACTCAGGCCAGCTAAGCCAGGGCAACACCCAGAGAGGGGGCTCATCACATGGAGTCACAGTGGGAGATGCTGCTTTCCCCAACTATTCGTGCTTCTGAAAGCTCTGACATGCTGAAAACAGCCTGACCTGTGCAGCCAGGGCAGGGTGAGGCACACAGTTGTCACACTGGTACCCTACATCAGCCATCCCAATCCCTACAGACTGGCAGAGACAAGTTCCCCCTTTCAGCTGCAGCACTAAGAAATAAAACATGTTAATCCTCCTAAATTTTTGTTACCTCGCTCTCCACAAACTAATTATTTTAAATTGTGTTATCTGTATAAACATATTAAAACTCCAACTTCCATTACAAATCCTATTCTTGCACGACATTTATAATTTAAATAATATAAAATCCCTGAAACCAGGTTCCCTCTAATCCCCCTGACAAGCCTAATTTGGAGCAGAGGAGAACAGAGTGCTGTAAGGGTGATATGAAGCCATTAGGCAGCAGAGGGACCTTTGCAGCACGAGGTAATTGCAGTGGTTAATTGCAGTGGTCACTGGAGCCATGCTGCAGGGGTGGGTGGCTCGGGGCAGCTGCCAGGAACGTGCAATTAAACACACATTGTTAATTTGCAGTGTGCTGGGACAGAAGGGTGCTGGCATTGTTCACACACACCTCCAGCACACCTGGGCACTGCACAGAGCTGGATGTAACAGGTGGTCTGTTATGGTGGGTGCTGCTGCATGTTTTTAATTAGAAGCACATTAAAAGATCCCCTGTAGCAGCAAGGGGACACCTCAATGTGTTCAGGACAGTGGGATGGGAGGCACAAAACACCAATGCTGAGTCTGCCTTCACCATATCACTTCTGTCTCCCTGATCTTTAAAGCAGGGATAACTTTGCTCAGGTAGAGATCGTGTGGTTCACAGCAGAGAGCTTCAAGCATCAGTACAGCCTCTATACTCCATCAGCTCCCCAGACACTCAGAGAAAAGCCAGACCCTCCAGAGAATAACTCAAAGGAAGAGTCTGAGCTGTAATTGCATGTTCAGGTTCCCCTTCTTGCAGCTGAGAGGGACCAGCATCCCAGGGCAGGGTACAGAGCCTCTGTCACAGCTGAGGCTCTGCACATACCTGGCAGCAGTAACTTCCTCTCCCACCTGTGGATGACAGATGCTACTTCAAAAAAACCCAACAAACAGAAGCAAACAAACCTGCACAGTTACAAAGGTCATTTCTGCTCTGTGTGGGGTCACTGATGCACTCAAACACCTGCCAAACTCGCCAGCAGCACTGCCTTGGAGCAGTGCATTTGGAAAAGGCAGTGGATTAATTTAAGGGTATCGTGCCAGGTCAGCAACCTGCTGCCAGGGAAAGGAGCAGCTGCTTTTCCATCCTCGGTGCTGCTGAAACAGGAGTTACCTTTGCCAGACAGGGCAAACAAAGCGACCCATGAGAGTCCAGCCAATCTCAAACACTCCCTGGCACTGTCACACTTTGATACCATTTCTTGGTTGCAATTGCCACGTGCACACGTGGTGCATCTGTGGCAGAAAAACACACTTTTGCTCATTCTAGCACATAATTAATCAGATCTGCATGTACAGATATCAGCACCTACACACGAGGGATGGAGCAGCTCTTCCAAATTCTTTGCTGTTGTTCCAGCCCCTGATCATCTGTCACACCAAGTCAATGTGACACTTGCATTTCTAAATGTCTGCGCTTGAGTAGTATCTAGGATGAAACGGTTTCATGTGTTTTGGTCCAAGCTTGTGCAATTGTCCCAAGCCTAAGACTGTTACATCAACACATTGCAAAATACTGGGGTGACACAGGGCAATACATGACTAAAAACACAGGAAAACCCTTTGTGTATCTGTGCAAACATATTTACCAGAGGAAATCCTATTTCAAACCAGTTAGAATCTGAAGCAAGGTTTACAAATTCGCAATGGAATTTTAATTCTAGACTGGAAATAAAAACGAGCATCAAACTAAAAATTTTCCCATCAGTGGGAGATGGTTTGTTGCTCCTTCATTTTGTTCTGGGAAAGAGCTACAAACCTGCTAGACAGCAAAGAACAAAAAGTTCATCAAGGCTGGTCTCTGAAGGACAAGATGCTGCAGGGACAGCCAAGCACACAGCAAGGTTCAGAAAAATGCTGCTATGCAGCCACAGTATTTTGTTCTCAGAGAAAAAAATCCTAAAGAAAATTAAACTATTAAAAGAGTCCTGATTAAGTGAATAGATGGCCCCAGACAGGTTTGCATTATAAACATTAATTGCACATTAGCTCAACTAATTAAAAAATAAATACTGTACACGGCAGGAAGCTCCTTCTTAAAAGCAACTTCTGCCTTGGGAAATGAGCCAGTTCTTTCTAAAAAAAAACAAAAACACAAGCCCTGGAGTGTCAGCGAAATGCCTGTTTCAGCAAGGGAGACTGGGAACACCACGGAGCAGATATTACTGCTGTGCCAACTGTGCAGAGCCAAAGTGGCAGCAAACACCAGGAAGCACTTAATGAAAGGATCTCTTCATTCCCTCTTACTGCCCAGCCCAACCAAAAGCCTCGGATACAGTGAATAAAACAACACAAAAACCCAAAAACAGTTCACTTTCTGGACTTTGGCAGAGGGTTGGAGCAGAGGCTTTGGGGAGCCAGTGAAGGGGGGAAAGGTTGCTCTTTTCCAGGTGCTGGAAGCTCTGGGGCAAAGCCCAGCCTTGTGCAAGCGCCTCAGCTCCTCACTCCCAACCAGGACCGTGCCAGAACTGCCAGGAGCTGCCTCGGGGCCACGCTGCACCCAAACCCTCCCTCGGTTTTGTCCCACATCCCCTCTGCTGCCTGCCTCAAGATGTGCCCCCAGCAGGACCCTCCACTACCACTGCAGCTTTTAGCAGCAAGCTCAGGGCTTGCTTGGGGCACACTTCATCACAGGAAGGTGTTGCCATGCCCTTCGAGTTCCCTGTTAAGTGGTTTCCAAGGAACCAAGCAAGATAGGAGATATTCAGGCTCTTGCAGCTCAGCTGAGGTGGAGACTGAAGGATGCTGATGATCTGGTTGGACTGTGGGAGATGGTCGTGGCGCTGATAAGGACTGTGAGGCTGAAAGATGCAATAAAAAAGGGAAAAGAAATAAACCAAAAAACACCCTGCAGCACATCAGCAGAGCAAAGCCTACCTGGCAGGAGCCAGGCTAGCACATGGATGGCCTGAATTCCAGGCCAGTGCTCAAAACACAGGGGAATTCTGCATCTAACAAGCATCACTAACCAGATTTGCACTTGCCTGCATTTTCTTAGCAAACATGCATATGCAAGAATAAGGGATTAAAGACGGTTTCAGACATGAGTATTAGCTTTCTATACCTATAAACAGGCAGACAAAACCTTGACTGTTTTAGGCAGAGAGGCACAGACACTTTCACCAGGGTGACACTAAGTAGTTAATGCAATACCAGATAAAAATCAAGATGCCACATCAATTTGTGTGAAAGGAGTTGTACTGATATATCTGGGTTCACATCCAAGCTCTGCCATAGACTAGCTACATAACCCCAGGCAAGGCAGCTCCTTTCTCTACTCCTCAGATCCAGGAAAAGCCATTTTTCTTCTGTCTTTTATCTGTTCTCCATTTAGCTCTTTGGGGAAGCCACTTGTGCAATCAGCCTTTGTGCAACACCAAACACATAAAAGATCCAGTCTCAATTTAAACACTACTCTAAGGCAGATAATAAACAATCATCATTAAGCCATTAATTCACTTAACAGCCTTTTTCTCTCTTTCTGAGTTGGAAGGGGGTTTTTTTTCAGCAGGGAGGTAAATTTGTACTGTCTTGCAAATGGAAAGATTACATGCCAGTGTATTCATAATATTGAGTCATAATAATAAATGACTATTTGATCAATTTCTTGACAAGCACCACAGATCTTCCCTGCAAGTCATGCCACATCTTAGCAGCCAGTGCTGTTCAGGGGCCTCAGAGGAATTTCAGAGCTAGCTTGGATGCCATTTAGGTTTCCCTGATAATCAAAAAGCTGCTATCTAAACACACCAACTGCAGTATCACTTCCACTGTGCATGTCATCAAATATGCACGGATCTCCTCTCTGGGGGGATTGCTCTTATGGACAGGGCACCTTGTAACACTGCAATGCATCCAGTGGCAGCCAGCAGAGGAATTGTTTCTTGCAGAGAAGTCTAGCTATTCTGACTGAGAAAGGGTTCCTGAGATCGTAGTAACTGCTAATGTTTTATTTTATTGCAACTTGAGGGGATTAGGGAAATCACCAGAAGAGACTTTACTTCTGGCAGGTGAGAATGCCATGTTTGTGCTAAGCCTGAGGGAATGTTTAAGCTCGCTGGTAGGGAACAAATGCATTCCCAGAAAGCCCAGGGCTGGTCCACGTTGCATGGAAAAGCCACACAAAGCAACTCTAGCATGCACAGTCTGGGGAAATGGCAGAGCAATATATCCTAAAAGAAAGAGGTCACTGGGAGACAGAGGCAGCCAAGCTTAGCACTGCAGCTCCCGTGGATACAGAAATCCCCACGTGGAATGCTCCTGAGGTGGCTGAGCACACACAGGCACTGAGGCATGCAGCCAGTGCCAGGCTGGCAGCACAGCCCAGCAAAACAGAGGCAGAAACTTTTCTTCAACTGTATCACTAGTTCATGCATCACTTATGGACATAAAACCTTCCATTCTACTCTCCCTTCTGCTGGTGTATCACCTCAGTATCCCTGTTACATCTCCAATACAGCTACAGGTGAGCAGCTTAAAGAGCATCACGAAGCTCAGCTTCCCTCCCCTTCACACCAGCTCTTAAACATTCTCAGTGTCGTATTCCCGGCATAATTTCTCCCTTCTTGGGTTTGTCTCCTTATTACTGCACTTAAACACCTTTCCATATCTTGCCATTTCCTTCTTGTTCAAAGCCAAGCTCCAAAAATCCCGGCAGTTCTCCACAGTCACGTGGGCACACACACACAAAAAGCGTGGTTTACATCATGTAACGAGAACAGAAAACAGCCACAATCTGCTTGCCCAGCTCAGCTCCCATGAACGTGGAAGTGAGAGGAGTTCATTGCTCCTCACTCCACCTCCCCAGATCCCTGCAGCAGCTGCCCTGGCACAGGTGAGCACAGGCCCATCAGGCTCCCAGAGCGTGTTCTCGTGGCACGACACGGAGTTAATGCTCCGAGGAGAAGCTCCGGGTGTTCCACAGACAACAGAGAGCTTCACAAAAAGGCTTTTGTGATTAATGGGACTCTAACACCGCGGGAGTTAAAGATCTTCTACTTCCAGCAGACTCCTAAAGCAGTCTCTGTGCAGAAGAAGGACTCAAGCCACAACAACACAGTATTTCCAGTACCCTTTCTGATCTTCCAAAGAGTTTAGTAGAATATCTGAGATCCCAGTGACATATTGGCTAGGCATGGGAGACATGGCAGAGAGGGAAGCAGTCAGACTTTCTTCTCAGCAGAAACCATTCTTTGTTAATGATTTTTTTTTTTATTACACTTCCAACGTTAAAGTCAAAGAAACTGAATTTTGCGTCTCAAGTGAATTCCTGTAATTAGATTCCAACAATTGGCTGCTACTTAAGTTTCATTTACAAGTACTACAAAACACAGAGATAATTACCAGTGCTATCTGGGTTACAGTTTTAGGGGTCCCTTTTAATAAGCTTTGAAGTGAATGAACCCCACGAAAGGGAAAGGACAGTAGATATGGCAACAAAATTCTTGCCTTATCTCACTGCATGCAGGTGCACCAGAAAAAGGCAGAAGCCACTGCCATGGTGGCTTCTGCACCTGGAGGTGGATATCTGGACATCTGGAAGGTTGACAAGCTGCAGACAAAGTGCTCTAGCTCACCACTATAAGGAAAAGACAAGGCTTAGCTGTGGGAGAACAACACTAACTCCTCACCAGATCACATCAGTCATTTGCACCCACATCCTGCCCCTTTCCCTGGGTTCCTCCCAGCCTCCTGCTGTCAGCTCTTCCCTCTGCCAGCAGCAGATTATGTTCCTGAGCAATTGGAGAAGCAGCCAGTGGGGTTCAAACAAATCCCCCCCATACACACCACAGTCCCCCCATCTTTCTCCAGCCCTACCCACTTGATTTCTTCACATTCTGGGGAAAGCTGGGGGGAGAAACTTATTTGTCCCTCATATATCTGCCTGTGGAATTTGGAGGAAACAGACAAGACACAAGGGAAAAACTGTTCTGTTTGTTCATTCCTGCCTGTATTTCCAGACATCCAACTCACTGTTTCCCCTGCTGCAATCCACCAGGTACTTGCATTTATCCCCCTTGCTCTCAGGAGTTTATTCCACTCCACATCCGTGCCCAGTTTTGTTCAGGTCCCACCCAATGCTCCCAGGACGTTTCAGACCCCAAGCTCAGACTGTACAGGTTAAAAATTACTCTTTTGAGATGCTGGAGGTTGACCCCTCCTGCTCTTCTGGAGGAAGAAGCAGAACAAGTGCCTGCCTGAATCAAAATCAAAGCCAGACTGAACAGGGACCTGGACCTGTGTCCCTCTCACAGCCAGCTGAGGCAGCCCTCACTAAGACACTAACACCCTTCATCCAAACCATCCTCTGCCAAGGGAAAAGAGTTAATGTCAGCTATTCAAAAATTATTGCCATCCATAACAGTGCACTTCCCAAAGACAAATAATGCTAACGCTGCTGAAAGAGTATTGATTCCATAAAATGATCAGAAGGGAGCACTTAGTTATTTCCTGAGGAAAGAAAAAAAACCATGCTAATACCACAGATCTCCATTACATAAAGACCATTCCTAAGAATAAAAGCCTTTGTGTCAATTCTAGGTCCTCCTTCTTTCACAGCCCAATCCATATTCTTCAGACAGTTTGTTACAGCTTCTCATAAATCCCTTTAGAAATTTAATGCAAACTACCCTCTTTTTTAATAAGGATTTTAATTCTGATGTGGGTTCTGTATTCTCCAAGGCAGGCACACGCACGAGTGCATTGTGTGTCTCCTGGGTGACTGCAAGAACGACTTGAACACAAGCACACAAGCACTAAGTGATAACCACAGCAATAATTCCAGTCCAGGATTTGACCCCAAGTTACTCTTTTTGGATGCAAATTTTCGTGTTACTGCGCACGTCAATGTTAATAAATGCCAAGAAATAAGTTTTAAAGAGCAGAAAAAGCTAATTATTGAAGGGAGGGGGGAATGGGTTTGAGAATGAGCACGGATTAGTGAGGCATCCTGACCCAGGCAGAAATCCTGAAGGATCCAGCCTCCATCTAATCACAAAGGGTTGGCCAGAGGTGCTCACAGATGTGACTACAGCTTCTTCCAGACAGGCAGGAGTGCTGCTCCACCAGGCAAAACACACAGCCTGGGCAGAGTTAGATTGCTCCATCCTCAGAGCAACTTAATTAAAAATCTCCAAGTATCTGAAGAACAAGAATCTCATTGTTTCAGGATCAGCACAGGAATTCATCGGGGTTGGCCAACTCCCTGCACAAAGGAGAAGAGATGCCTTTTGCAGGGTGGTTTTATCTGATTTTTGGGAGGTATCAGCAGTCAGGAGGTTGAAAATACCTCGTTTGGGGGCTGGTGGAGGGAGGGGGGTGTGTTTTGGGAAAGGTGCAAGGACTACAGCAGCCAGGAGTTAGGTTTAGCACAGTATCATGCAAGTGTAATAAAGTCTATTATTTGAATACAGGGCTAAAAATGGTCTTATTGTAAAAACATGTCAGGTCAGCCCCTTTACGAGTAATTACCAAAAAGATGCTCTCCTCAAAAAAGAGAGCAAATCACAGCACAAATCAATATGAGAATATATATAAAGAAAAAAAGAAAAAAAAATAAGGCTCCAATTTGTGATTTATGCAGAGAGAACTCATGCTGCCAGAGTTAAATTGCCCTTGCTATTGCTAGGAATCCATGGATGACAAAATCTTAGCTCAGAAAAGATGCATCCAACACAGATAATTCTGTATTAGAGCTCATCTGTGAGATGAGAAGTAAATTGATCACAAAAAAAAGGTATTATCCAAAGAAGTGATTATTACTTCATTGTATTTTTCAAGTGCAAACAAAAAACTTTTTCCTTTGCCAAGACTACTAATATACAGGCTGGCTGCTTTAAAAGGATCAATTTCATGGAGCTAGGAGAAGAGAAAAGGGAACAAAAGAGCCAAACCAGTTGGGAGAAAGAATTTGATAAGAAAAATGTTACAATAATTGGGAACAGCTTAAGAACATTTTTCTGGATGTCCAGAAAAACCACAGTATGAGTCAAAAAAGCTGTAACTACTAAAAACCAAGCTGGCTTATGGGGAAGAAGAGGCAGGTATAAACCACACATGTAACACGTGCATGAAAGGCAAAGTTCCTGGTTTTAATGCAAGTCAGCATACAGAAAATGCCAAAAATATACAGAAAATGCCAAAAATATACAGAAAAACCATTGATTTCTCCTTTTATCCATCTGTATTAAAAAAGAAAAGAAAGACAATGGAAGGAAATATTTAGATATAATAAGAATAAAATGGAACTGAAAAGTGATCCTCTTCTTCCAAAGACTGAAGAATCAAATGGTCAAAAGTAAGACAGAAAAGGAAAATGTTTCCAGTAAACACATTGCCTGGATGAGAAGAAAATTAGCCCAATACAGTGATAGGAATGAGTGTTACCAGTTATCAGCCACAACAGCAGCCTTAGAGGTTTTGGTAATTGTTGGAAAAAGGTTTCTTTGAAAGTTTACATTACACAGGGATGACTTTCCAGACATACTTAAAGAAGTGTAAATCAACATCTCCTTGCTCTTGGCCTTTTGTTGATTCTCCACCAGAGATATTTGCTTATGAAACCAAAAGAGTTTTCACATCATCTAAATAGAGTTTATTTCCTCTCTAACTCAGCAAATACTCCTATATTTCTGGTACACCCAGCTGCCTCATTTGGCAAGGGTTGTCTCTTGCTGCTTTCAAAAATAAACACAGACACACGAGGAAGCACCAGACTGACACACAAGGGAACGTCCTTCTGTTCTCAATGTCATGGGACACCTCAAAAAACATCCTCCTCCTCTTTCTGCTCCTCCCTCTAACAAAGGCTTTATGAGCTAGTGTTGGGAGAACTTCCAGTCAGGGCGAGCAGTCAATGGTTGGGACCAGGGCAGAAAGTTATTGACCTTCCTCAGCTTCTTTCTCGAGTTACCAGCGAGGTTTTTGGGAAGCCTTTCCTACTGAAGATGGATAAATGCATGAATAGAGGATTTGAGCTTTTCCTGTCTGCTCATCAAAGACTGGTTGTTGAAATAAGCACTTTTCCTGCTGAAGGGTTCTGGAGAACCTGGTGGCCTGAGCAGCTGCTGCTGTGGTGATTACAGAGCAGGAAACCTACTGAGGATCTGATCAATACCTGGGATTACATCAGCTCAGGACTTATCCTCCACAACAAACTCGTGCAGCTACCCAGGTGGAGTTAACTCGGTTTTGCAACTAAAACCATATCCAGAAAATCTGATTCTAATGGAATTAATCCATCATTCACTGGAGACCCCCACTTCCCCTCCTCTCAAAGCTACCATTTTTCCGTCATTGCTAAATACTACCTGTCAGGAGCTGCATTTGATGGAGATGCGGAGGCATCAATAAAATAATTGCTGATGTCAGGTAGCATTCTTTGCTTAGTGTTCATTACCATGTATGACTTAATTAACAATGCCTTCATAGCAGAATAAATCAGCTCTTTTTTTATTTACCTGATGTCTTCAGACAATTTCATGACCATCACATGGGGGGGGTCCTTTATTATTTCTTCCAGAGCATTCGGTAGATGCAAGGGATGGACTCTGAGAGTGAGACCCCAAATCCCTGCTGATAGGCAGAGGAATGGAAATGCAGGTGGTGTTTGAGCCAGGGTGAGTTTGGGGAAGCTTCAGAGATATGGCTTATGCAACAAAGGAATTAGAAAGCAACTTATTAGAAGTGCCACAGCACAGAGAAAGAAAATAAAACCTGCTAAATTAGAGAATGTGATAACATTGGGGGCATGCAAAGAGCCAAGACGATGCATGAACCACCTCCTTATGACAAAGTGTTGCACTTTTTTGAACTGAATGGACAATAAAGTGTGTTCTTTTAAAATTACACTCAGAAGAAGTGGATAAAGCTTCCCTCCAGCAGAACTTCCACTTAAATCAACTGAGGATGCCTGAGGCAGAAAGCAGAGCAAAAAAAAGAAACCACACTTCTATGCTCCTCTCTGCTCCCACCAGAAGGGGAACAGCAGGTTTTCCTCTGCAAAGCCCTTCAGTCAGACAATGATCTCACCCATGCCCATGCAAACTCAGAATTACTCATGGGATGTTAAAAAAAAGAGCATTCCAGCTTTGTACTCCTGGATGCAAGATCCACTCTGGGGCTCTGTTACCTTCCCCCAGCAAAAAGGGCAATACCACGAGGCAGAGCCTTTTCCCTCTCTCCCCACAGTGCTGACACCAGCTGGGACAGGCACTGTGACATTTCCTACTCAGGTTCTCCTTTCAAAACACAGCTTAACCAGTGGCTCTAAACAACAGAACAGATAATCAAAAGGCAGCTAATTGCAGAGCAGCTCAAGGTCTGGCAGAATCAAATCTGAGTACCAGTAAAACACCCAGGTAGGAGCTGATACAAGAGAAAAGCATTATTCCTCAGGCACCACCCAGACAGTGCTAACAAGTAGTCACAGTGGGATTTCTTATTATTCACAAGAAAATGGAAGGGTTTCATCATTTCTCAATGATAGATGAAGTACACAGAAGCAAAAAGGCAAGTTTAAGACTAGATCCAGTGTTAAGCAGTATTGGAACTGCAAGGACATTGTCTGAACAGCTGATTGGTAAAACTACATTTGAAAAACAAACATTACATTTTTGAACCCCTTGTCTCACCTCATCCATACTTTCATCTCATGCTGAAAGGGATCAAGATTTAAGCCAGAGGGAGTGTACAGATATCTGTCCAATAAGCCTGAGCTCATGGATCTCTGTGCAGCTTCAAAAATACAATGGGAACCATCCTCATCTTCTCCCTTCGTGTCCCTCAGGAGCAGAGACTGCTCAGAACACCTTGCTCCTCCCTAAAGAGCTATTTACTGGATAGTTTTTAAAAAAAAAATCACCCATGTTGTGCCATGCCTGTCAATGAGTCACTGGCCTGAACCAACTTTCTCATGACCCCTTTGCCCTAGGAATCTCCCAGAGCTGAGAGCAAACCCAGAGGAGGTGAGATTTTTCTCATCCACCAAAACTTCTTAACAATGCTGTGATCTAAATAAACTGGAAAAGCATCTCCCTCTTTGAGGGTCCAGTCCAGCCCAAATCCAGCAACAAAATCCTGGGGCCCCATAGAATTTGCTAGGGGGGATTTTTATTGAAGACATGCTAACATCCAAGCAACCCAGTCCTCCTAAAAATAACCCTTGGGAGCGTTGTTAGTCTAATTTAGGTCTGTGACTAACACACACACACACATTACAGTCACTTCATAGGTTTCCAAGCCTACACATCATATAGGGCAGCAGCAAAGTCTAAATAACTTTCTGCAGGTTCATTTACCTTCTGCAGAAAACCTAGACACCTGGCTGCACCATGTCAGTGTTCATTTTATTTAAAAAAAAACCAAAGGCTGGAGTTTATTGCCTCTGGTAGTGTTTAAAGATGGCAAAATAAACTTCTTAAGTGTCTATAACAGCTCTGTTGTGACAGATACAGTGCAAGGCTCTTACTTTTGTCTTGAGGGCTGCATTCCACTCCCATTTGTCAGGAAAACCTCTGATACAATGACATCCTCATCCTTTTGTAACAGGTAATATTGGCCACTGAAGCATTTGTGCTGTGAAACTCCTACAGCCTGCTTCTTATTCCACTGCAGCTGAAGGAGTGCAGGAGAAACTTCCAAAGCATCCATAAAACCACATTAATCCAGGAGAAATCAAATCAGAACTGCGGCCTCGTCGTGCCACTTCCAGTTTTTTTGCTCTCCAGCAGGCTCACTAAACATCAGTGAGTCTAAACATCAGTGAGCCTATGAAAGTCAATGAAAAAACGCTTCCATTTTCCAACAGATTTTGAGTCTCCATTTACTGCTTCTCTGCAGAACAATTCCTCTGTTCTGGTCAGAGGAGCCATGGCCTTTGACTTGGAGCCCCCATCCTGGTCTCTATGAGTTAACCTGCCAAAGGCAATCAGGTTATGGCACCAGAGCACATTTGAAGCATAAATATTGAAGTGGATTATGGGTCTGTTGCTTGCTGCAACCCAAAGTTTAACTTTTGGAAGGAACATTAATTCAAGCCCCGTACGCTCCCCTCTTTTTCAGTTTTAAAGGAAGCCTGAGGGCAGTGCTTTTACTTGTTATGACAGGCAGAGTTCTCAGCATCTGTTTAAACAAAAACAGAACAAAGGGATTATATGTTGCCATGCAACCAATAAAAATGATACATTTTTAATAGCTGAGACCAGAAAAAGCAACTGCCATACGGGCTCAGAAATTTTCAAAAGGAAAAAAAAAAAGAAAAAAAAGGGTTAAAGCCTTGAGTCAAGTTAAAGCACTTTTCACCAGAGGGGAGGGGCACAAGCCTTTTATTACTATTATGAAATAAACTCAGCATGGCTGGCAAGAGGGCTGCTCTCAGCAAATTCTCCCAGTAGGCACAAGAACTGTTGTTCTTCCACAAATAATCGGATTTTTACTTCGCTGACCTCGCCGAGTTTGTTTGCCCCATTTCTTTACGTGCCATCAAAACACTTGACCTTTCATTCTGTGGGATGGAAGCTAAAGCACCCTTGGGACAGTCCAGGCCAGCTTTCCTGACGCCTGCAGGGCAGTGCCCATCCAGAACACAGGAATTTGGGGAGTTTGGATACAAGCAATATTATCTAGCACAGCAAATGGCTGAGATTTGCTAGACCACAAGGCACAGATAATGGAAATGTTTAGAGTTAACATGTTTAAAGTCTCAGCCATAGGTAACTGTCTTAGGAGCTTGATAATGATACAAGAAAAAAAAATATCCTTTTTAATATTAACCTATCTGGAAAACCAGAAAAAAACCTTGAAGTAACCCATTTTGACAAGATGAAACTGTTCCCAGGAGAAAAGGAGAGCTGAAAGCCCTGCCTGCAAAAATTAGTCTGCAGATGATTTCAGCAGAGAGTTGAAGTGTCTGGAAAATTAAGCTGTTTAGAAAAGCACAAGACCCCCTGCTGATATTTTGTTACTAAATGTTATCTGTAAGAGCTAAATTGCTGTCCCATCCAAGGCTGTGACCAGTGACAAGGATCTGACCCCACCCCACACAATGTTCTTATCCCATATACACTTAAACCCTCTAGGGGCTTTTTCCTGCAAGGAAAAAGAAAATTTCATCACCCCTCTGACTTCTGAAAGCAACTGCCTTCAAGAATTTCACAGATATATTTCTGCCATTTAATAAATAATTTTAGATGACAGCCTCAACCTTAGCAATGTACAAGGTCACAGAATTAACCAGTAAGCGAGGAACGCCTCTGTTCTCCAAAACCAACCCAACTTTTGACCAGCAGATCTGGTTTTGCATTCAGAAGAAACTGAAAATGAAGCTTCCATAATCTCCTCCTGGGTCTCAGTCAAAGCTGCATGGAGCCAGCAGGAGCTTTGGTTTAAGATTAGCTTCCCTTGGATCAAACCCACACTGGCCAGCTTTGAACATCCATTCTCCAGGTGGCATCACTTCGGAGAAGCCTGGACACCTTGCAAATCCTGCTCTTGGTTTTTTACGACACCAGCAAATGCTTGTCTGGGGTTGAAGCCAGATTGCTCTAAGGCTAAGTCATCCTGGCATGTTTTTGTCTTCAGTGCCATAAAAGTTGTGTTTAGAAGCAGTTAACAACCCAACGACAGGGGCTCGCGTCTCTGCTGCTGTTTTCCTGCTCTGCCCCTCAGTGTGGGAGTGATGGATCAAAGACAACATCAAACAGATTCTCTCATGTGAAATAAAGACCGACGTGGCACAAGACATTTAGATCTCAACGTGCAACGATTCTGATTGCAACCAAGCAAATGAGCAAGAGCTATTTCTTCTTTCATCCTTTGTGTCATATTAAACAAATTATCTCTTCTTATAAAAAGGATTATTTATTTTTTTCAAATTGGTAATCACCACCACCAAGAACGTTTTGGCAGCTATGGAAGTCATGATACAATTAGGAAATATTGAAGGAACAAATGATTTCTCATTAATATAAATTATCATCATTAATACAAATGCAATTTAAAGTTAATTTAGAAGAATTGCTATATTAAGATAACTATGTTTCTCCAATTAAAGGGCACAAACATTCTCCACTGAACCCACGCTGAGTTATTAAGTTGTTCTCCTTGGTGAAATTTTTGCAGAGTTCTGATTTCAAATTCTTTTTCTCTTCGCTCTGCAAATGACTGAATTTAGTAAAACTACAAGAATGGCAGGGACGAGAGTGCAGCCTCCTTGTGATGACTTGTTCTGTCACATTCATAGCTAGAAATGAAGTGAAAGAAAGGAAATGCAACAATCTGAATATCCTGGAGGTTGTTATAAGCCCAGGAAAAAAAAAGTCTTGGTCAGGAGAGTCATTCTTCCATATAATTTTTCTTGGTTCCGGGAGTTAGCTTCCTTTTGATGTGGCAGGGCTCACTGACTGTGGGGTAGAGGACAATACTGACCCTCAACAGAGCAGGAAAAATAGACTATAAGCAGTAGGATCTAGGCAACATCCAATGTACTTTTCAGAATAAAAACCCTGAAAATTGTTTAAAGCTGATAGACAACAAAAAGGTCACCATCCAATTGTCAGAGATTGCTATAAATGTTAATAAGCAGTTCACTATGCACAAAGAATATAATAATAGCTTAGCTAAAATCCATAATATCTTGCTATTGGAACAAACAGAGGCAGAAGACACTACCCATGGCTTTGGCCACGTGAACACAGAGTACCTCCCAAATCACAGAACCACTGACCTTAAAAATCACAACATAAAGGCCACTGGGCTTAGGGAAATGTCCCCATTTACTTCTGCTGACCAGCTCAGGCCTCAAAGGGAGCTTGCATTCACCCTCTCCTGTTCTGCAAAGACATCTGAAAAGGATTTGAAAAGACAATTTCCCTTACACTTGATCACAGTGGCTGTATCAGCACGCCTTCAGAAACCACAAAATAAATATGTTTCACATATACATGGTGTTTTGGTTTGATTTGGTTTTTGTTCAGTTGGTTTGGTTTTTAGGGTGGTTTTTTTTTGTCTGTGTGTGACTTTTTTGGGTTTTTTTTTTTTCTGTTTTTTTTTTTATTTATGTCCCCCTTCTCAGAAAAATCCTGTTGAATGCATTCAGTAGATCGCGCAATTTTGCATTTTCGTGCAACTTTGTGGAATTAAATATTAAATATCTGTTAATTAATTTTAAATGCACTTATCAACAGGCAGGCAATTGCTCTCTCCTAGAGGCAAAAAAAAAATAAATAAATAAAAGTCATTGTTTCTATTTGATCTTGGTGTCTATTCAGACATGGGGACCGTGTAGTGGAGGCACAAGTGTTGTACCAGCACAGAGCCCAGCTCTGTGCTCCTCTGCAGATGAGATTCCAGAGCGAGCAGCCACCCAGGTGAAAACAGAGCAAACGTTTTAGTTTAAGCACCTGCCTCTTTGGCGACGTCTCAAAGCCTCCCTCCAATTTATGAGCGGATAATTCCCGCCAGAGCTCGAGATGCTCCCTCCTGGCAGGCTCTGAGCTTGCTGGCCCGCACAGCAGCGAGGTGCAGAGCTGACTGGAGCCCAGTCGAGTTATGCTCTGTGGTTTTTGGAGGCTGGTGAATGCAAACGAGCAGAGGCTCCGCTCTGGAGCCCCGCGTGCGTTTCTGCTCCGCGAAGTCGCGGTTCCAGGGGCGCGGGCAGCCCGCGGGAAACGCGCCAGAGAATTCGGTGCTAAAATTAGTCTGCGTTGTGTGGAAGCAATTCAGCCTTCTCTTGTGGAAAATTACTGTACATTTAGTGTGTTTTGAGAAAGGGTTTTCAATCTTTTGAGTTACGGACCCTAAAAAACGTTCCAGTGAAAGCAGAGGAGATTCGCGTTCTGTAGAAGGGGAAAACTTGCTTTCCCTGAACCCCTTTCAAAGCAACAGAGAAACCTCAGAAGGTTCAGAGATCACAGATCAAAAATTAGTTGCAAAAAGCAAAAGATTAAAAAAATCTCATCCCAGACAGTTTACTACTTTTTCTCCCTCTCACTACACTCAAGTGTTCACACTCACTCAGCAGAGTTAATGATACAGGAAACAGGACTCCACAAATTACCCAAATTTCAGTTGGCATCCAGACCAAACATAAAAAAAATTTTCAGGTTTGTATGGCTCAAATAAATTTTTTCATTCAAATGAACAATCTTAATTTAAAAAAAGGTCTGGTAAAGCATAACCAGCCATGCCCCTTCCTGTATTACCCAGCTCTCAGGAGCCAAAACATTAGCCCAGGAATGGATATCCATATTTTGCCAAGACCACCTGGACCCTGCCACCAGAGAGGTGAGGATTCATCACAACTGCAGCCCAGCTCAGCAGCCTAAACACATCATTAGACACTCACTGCCCTCTGCTTTTTGGCCAGGCAATACTCAATTGCTTTATATAGAATAGAATATTATCATCTGCAAAAAGATCTGTGTCCATGTCAATCCCTTCCCCTCACTTTACCCATTGTTCTGTAGGATGGCCAAGGTCTCCAAAGGGAAGTGACACAGCTTTGGCCTTCTCTGAGCTGAGTAAATCTCCTTATCAGACTACCATGTTTAGTGTCTGAAATGTTTATTGTTTTCTCATTACGACATTTTTCTCCTCTTAATGTTTGCAACTTCAAGTCCAAAAGTCCAACAATGTTGGCCAAAAATGAGTGTTCAGCTTTATTTCCAGTTCTCTCTCATGCAGCTCACTCAATGCCATTACCAGTTTCTTTTTCCCCAACTCAGTTTTGTTTTAAGTATCACATTTACCAAAGTGGTCTCAGACTCCTCAGAATAAAGTGGCAAATGAATGTAAAACAACCTCATTTGTTATGCAAAACCATAGTATTCATAAAAATAATTTAAAATCCTCCTTTTCCCTTTCTAGATCACTTGACTCTTGCTTTAACAAATGCTATTCCCCTGCTACAGATTAATCACTACAAAGTGCCAGAAATTCTCTGTGTCAATTACTATAATTTGAGCTTAGCAGGAATTGCTATGACCAACAGCCCTGCCTGACCCCTTTTATGACAACTACTAAAATCCCATGCTGGAATACTGCAGGGACAACCTGTTTGACCTACAAACATAATTCAGGGAAATAATGCTGATCATGACAATGCTTTGATGCCAAAATCAGAAGTAATTAAGAGCACACTTAATGCATATGCTTAATTTTTTTTTTTTTTTAACTGGGATGTCCACTGAATACTTTTCAGGGTAAAAAAGCACTGGATAAATCACATTTCTCCTCACGCAGCCAAAAAACCATCTAGTCTCTATTTAAAGATTTTTAGGGATTAGGAATCATTCACCATGGGTTTGTGATCTAGTGCTTAATACATCCTTTCTGCATCTTCTTTGTTATTTTGATGCCTTTAATTTCACTCAGTCTTTATTACTTTGAAGTAAAATTCCTGTCATGTCCCCCCCATATTTTGACCTGTTCTTGGCCTCTCTAAATTACATGCTACTTCATGTTACTCTCTAATAATGAGCATATGCATTTCTGAAAAGTGATATCCTAATGCAGAAATTGAAAACTTTTTAGAGACAAGAAGAGGGAGAGTCTGGGCTGCAGCTTTAGTTTATCTGAAGCTCAACAGGGACTGACACCAAGACCTTATTTGTAATCAACACCCATGGCCCTGATGAGCAGTAAGACACAGCAGAGGCACCCAGAACCCATCAGCCAAATCACCAAATGTTTTAGGGGTCCCACAGGCTCTCAGACAATGCAATTGTTATAGATAACTGTAACATTCAGTTATCTCCATGAGAGTATCCTGAAAGCAATTTAGTCCTCAGACTCCAAAACTACAATGTCCTTGTGGTCAGCTGCTGCATCATTTGGCCCTGCTTGAGCCAGAGCTGGACCCAATGACCTCTACAGGTCCCTTCCACCTCCCATCATTCTGTAGTTCATTATTTACCTGTTCTTGATATGAAGCTAATGGGTACATTGCTAATAATCCTTTGCACTGCAAATGGTTACTTAACCCTTACACCTAGGAAACCGGATCTGTGAGGCAATAATGGTAAATCCAGTACTATTTCTAAACTTTTTCCATCTGAGTTGGCAATGGAAGCAGACATGAAGGGTTTGCAGGTGCATATAACCTTGCAGGCTTAAGTATTCTTGAGAGTTCCTTCATGCAACACTAAAATACTTACAAACCTCTATTTTGTTACTGTTTAGCATGAAAGCATCTGTTTGAAGCTGGTGTTTTAAAAAGTGGTGCTTTGGATTTTGTTTTGCTCTGATAGATGAATTTTCTTGTCTCCAAAATTCCTCCTATCCACAGACAGTCTGTCCTAAATTTACCCTTTAATTTAGCACAAACTAGGTCAGATACGCTGAACCGCAGAATTGCAGAGGAAGTCCAGAAGCAAAAATTTCTCACAGATTGAAGAGAAGGGTAGGGGGAAGATGTTGTAAGATTTGGGTTTATTTCCCATTATCCTACTCTGATTTGATTGGTAACAAATTCAGTTAATTTCTCCCAAGCTGAGTCTGTTTTGCCTGTGATGGCAATGGGTGAGGGATCTCTCCCTGTCCTTATCCTGACCCACGAGCCTTGAGCTGTATTTTCTCTCCTTGTCCAGCTGAGGAGGGGAATGAGAGCAGCTTTGGTGGGCACCTGGTGTCCCAGGTCACACCATGACTTAGGCAATAAGCTTAAAGGGTTAATCATAAATCACAAACATTGATCATTGCTGTTGTTGCTGTATATTAAAAGTCCACACTTCTACCCTGAACACACTTGCTGAAACACAGTATTGAAACCTAGGAAAAACAAAGAATTTAGAGAGGCAAAAGATCACACTTAATGGTCCATGAAAATTTTAGCCAACTGCAGGTGTACTCAATTAACATCTCATTAAAAAAACCTCTTGAACTTCAAATAAGCCGTCAGCCCTGTATAGTGTAAATGAAGGGCATAATTGATAGCCACAGCAGTGCTAGGTTAAGTGCTTTAATAACATTCTGGCTCTCCAGAGAAAGTCAGCTCTGTTTCATCAATATAAAGAATCCATGCCAAAGAAGTTTCATAGTTTAAATGAGTTTTCTGTAGCTGCAGCAGAATAAAGGCAATAAAGTCAGGGGGAAAACTCAGCGTAATGTAGCACGAGCTTTTTCTGTTTGCTCCTGGAATATTTCTTTCTGTTCAGACCATTTTCAAAGGAAAAATGCAGCACATATCTTATTTACTTTGATAGGCTAATGGGTACAGATTATCCATAAATCATAAAATACCAGTGCATTTCCAAATACACAGCCCCAGTTCTGATCTCCTTCATGAATCTGTCTTTACCAGAGGCTGATTTTGGATACACTGACCCTGCTCACCAGCAACTGGCCAGCACAGGGTGATTATTTCCAGAGCACCTGATGCAGCAGCAGTCTGGTCCTGCAGGCAGATAAATTCCCTCCACAGAATTACTTCACAAGTGCCAGAGATCAGTTCCTTGTCCTCTCTGCTCCATCCAACCAACCCTGAACTTTGGGAAGAGCAAAGTCATAAATCTACACCCCTGGCACGCTGATTGATGAGAGATGGAGGAGAAAAATATAACAAGCTATTTGATCCCTGGCCTTTCTCTCAGTGTTATTGCTCTGGCCTTTGTACAGCAGAGACTAACTACAGGTGCAGCAGCTGTAAAAGAGCATCCATTTTCCAAAGGATCATATTTTCTGTCCTTGAGGGGAAAGGAGAACTTCAGTTCTGCTGTACTTTGAAGAGGTCAAGTACCTCCAGCTTCAGTCAACATTCTCTCCAGTTCTGATAGCTCATCCACCCCAGAGAGCACAGCAGGACCCAGATCCCAGAGCTGGTGAGCCTGTCAGACTGCAGGTTACTGGGGGTCTGCAAATTACTTTTTATAGTGCTCCAGAACAGGTAATTAACCAAAACAGTTCTCCAGCCAGTTTAAATTTGGTCTGCACCTTCCCCAGAAATACTGAGGAGCCCAGGAACTGATAGTTTAAAACTAATGATTGATACCTGGGGTGAAATTTCATCCTGGTACTTGACTCCTTATTAAGTTTCTAAGTTGTGATGATGCCCTTGGTATTCCCTTGTCTTTTCTGTGTGTTCCTTGGCATCTTCAGACTAATTAAGCATTCACGTGGCCTCTGTCCATCCTTTGTCCTGGTACACACAATGACCTCCAGGCCAGAGCTCCCATCTTCACGTGCCCTGAATTTTGCAAGTCCCTTCGACCCTCTCCTGGATGAAGAACATTCCTTGGACTAAAATATTCAAGCTACTTTTTCTCCCCCACCCCTTGGTTACTAAACGACTGCTTTTGCAGTTCCCTGGAGTTCAAATCTATTTAATCACAGGCAAGGTTCTCTCCTCTCCCCCAAGCAAAGGTTTAATGTGGTCTTTTGCTTTGTGAGCAGAGAATCTCAAAGGGATTCCCAACAACCAGCTCTCAAGATGCATTGCTCTTCACAAGAGGTGGATTCATGCCAGTTCTCTATTCTCTCAGTGCTGGGAAGGCAATTTTGCACTTATTCTATTATATTTCATGACCACACTGGGCTCTGTAGCTGTCTCCTACACAAGCAACTTACTTCTCATGTCTTTGTGGTCCAAAATGCCATCTTATTGCTGAAAGTGAAAGTAACACTTCTGATAATTACACTGCTTCAAATAAGTAACGTCAACCTGTAAAATAAATATTTCATCCCTTTGACCTTCTATTGTATATTAAAATGGACCCCCTTCATATAATACTTGAGGAAATAGCAATCCCTACATTACATATGCATAGGACACTGAATCAAAAACATATTTTTACCACAGGAAAAAGATCTCATCATGAAAAATACGAAATATCAAAGTTCCTCATGTTCAGCTCCTATGTTATTTTCTAAAATTCAAGGTTGCAAGCGATAGTTCTGGTGTGTGAAACTAAAACCACACAATTAGGTAATCAAATAAAAGATCCAAGAATACAGTGGGTTTTCCACACCTGTGAACCATCACTCATTTTGTTGCAGTGGCTGGCAACAAGCAGCGGTCTTGAGCTGACAGAAATCCTCCCATAATGGGAATAAATTTTGGATCAGTTCCAAGCCCCACTATGAAAGTCAGCACAATAACACAGCAGCTGCAGGAGGTGAGACTTTCTCAGGGGACAAAAAAGTCTTTGAGCACTTCAGGCACAGTGTGGAACATCTCCTGCCTTATCCTTTATTCATCTCTACTAGCAAGGATCATCATATGGATGAAAGGCAGTGAGATTTACTGACTTTGACCACGCACCTTATCATATTTCGATCACCCAGTGGCAGAGGAACTGTACCTCAGAAGTGCCAGTCACATCATGGGAAGGAAATTGTGCTCCTTTTAGCTGTAGCAACTCCATCTCCTGGGAGACAGCACTAATATTTTCCCGTGGAATGTAGCCTCTTGTTTTTAAAAAGGAAAGCAGAAGGGGGGTTATATTTGACATGGTTGGAACTAACTTATTTGCTTATCTTGAAAGCGTTTGCCCTTTTCAACATTCCCTGAATTACACAGACGTTTCCCCTCTCATGTAGCACAGCTTCATCATCTGCTTTACAGGAAGAACCAGAGTTACACAGGAAAGTTTTTCCCAGCACCTCAGCAAAAGCCAAAAGACTGATTCTGAAGCTGCACTTGCATGCAACTCACTCAGAAATCCCTAACTCCACTGAAAGGAGAAGTTCTGTAGGAAAACAAACAAATAAGCAAAACAAATCCAAACCAAAAAAAAAAAAACACCTAAAACTATTAAACAGCAAAGCAGCATTTTTATTCAAGACAAAGCCTCCACGAGCAGTTCATTATATGAGGTCTGACAAGCAGTAACTGAGGTGCCTCATGTTTGCCAGCTTGCTGGTGCTGCTGCTGCCAGCAGCTGCTTCACATTCCTCTTGCCCACTACAGGTTCTGCCAGAGTTAGGATGCTGGGCTTTAAGATTTAGGCAAAATTTTTGATAAAAATATAACTAACTTGATACAAAACCCATTAATAATCTCAGTCTCATACTCAAAGAAATAAAAAGGAAAGAAGGCATGAGTTCAATAGGAATTCTGGAGGTGCAAATTGCAAAGGAAATCTGGCCTTTAATTTTTAATGTATGAGAATCGTGACTCAATTCTGCTGCTCAGCCAGAAGTTCAAGGAGATTTAGTACCTGCAGTTCAGGCATTGAATCAGTCTTGGGAACCTATCAATTGCATCATTTAAAAGTGGACTGGAAAAAAAGCATTAGAGAAAAACTGCAGGGGACAATTTCCTATGGTCCAAAAAGAAAAAAAAAGTATTATTATAGCACTTTTGATGCATATAATTTTATCTTCCTGAGTCATATGGAGAAAATACAGTTCAAAACTCTACCTGGCTGGTAAACCCAAGGCTCCTGAAATTTTTACTACCCATAATCTTCTGAAAAAGAATCACATATTTTCCATTCTTGTGAAGAGGTTGCTGTTTCTAACCTCAATCACTTCAACTAATTGTTGGTTACTGATTCTCTCCAAGACTCTGACACTTTCCAGTTTCAACAAATGATACTTTGTACTTTAATTTAAAATAATTTAAAATAATCTTTTCTTAGACAACGAAAAAGCTGGGATCATGGACTTGCAAAGAAACCAACACAGAATCTTCCACTAAAATTCCTCTCAATGATTTTTGTCTTCAAGTACTCCACAACTCTTCTGTGCCACTGCCAGACACCTGCCATGTCTCACTTACAGATTAGGCTGAACATTATTAGCTCAGCCTCCTCTGCTGCATTTATCATATATATAAAAAAAAATTTTAAAGGGCACATATATTGGACCACCCATCTCAGCCCTTCAATTATCTTGCCCGTCTGCTTTCCCCACAGTGCAACTACAGTTCCATCTTTAACAGGAAGGATGAGAGATGGGAGAGGGGACAAGCTAGGTTAGAGAATTAAACACCAGTGGCTTTAAGCTCCCTAATTAAATGCATAGGGCATCATATCTGCATAACTGGATTGAAAGACTTTGGGTTATATGCTTTATTAAAGCCTAAATGAGATCAGTGATGAGTGGCATGGTTTTGACAGACAGGGCTCCTCAGGGTAATCATTAGGTGTGGCCACTGAGAGCAGAGCTGGAAGTGTGCCCTTTGTTCCTAGAAAAATACTTGGTGACATTTTCCTCCCTGCTTCTGAATCCCCATGAAGAAGGATCAGCTGGTTGGCATAAATGTCACTGCTTGCAATTAAGATCACTTTAACTACAACAGAACTCATCACTCCGTTTGAGGCAGCGTCCCAGTCTTGGAGGCCCCTCTTACTTCCCCCAAACTACACCCAGGTGAATTAATACCCTTTTACAGCTCTGTCACACAGACAGTAGTCTCACTTTAATGAGCAGTTCACTACTTGTCTCTGGTGCTGGTGAAGCTGGACATCACTGCTGAGCATCCCACAGGACCCCAAAGCCTCCAAGTCCCCTTCAGGAGCCCCCCAGGGCTCACTGAGGCACCAGCTCCTGCACTGGTGCAGCACATCAGAGACCCTCCAGTGCAATCCCCAGACAAGCCTGGCAGCAGCACACCCCTGGCTTCTCTCTGCTCCACAGCCCTGAGCATAAGAGCCCTTCAACAGCCACCCTAAAGGCCATTGAGACAGCTGCAGTGACAAAACAAGGTTGTTTCTTCTGCCCGTAGCTGCCACACGAAAGGTGGAAACCGAGCATCACAGCATCTGCTGGAATTCAGTGAGATTGATCACTAGGATGAAACATCACCTGTAAGCCCAGTTAGGTCTCTGTGCTGCTTTTCACAGATGGTTTTGGGGAGTCACCACGTGGCTGAGCCACAGCTCTGATTCCCCCAGTTCTCACCACAGTAAATGGGCAGGAGGAGCAGGAAGGGCTCCTGCAGATGGCAAAGCAAACAGGAGCCTGATGGGTTTGTGTAGCTGCTCTAACTCAGCCTTTACATGGGATGCTGATATTCCACTTTGAGACCTCAGCTGCAATCAACCTCCACACTACCAGAGCCAGAAGCACCTATCCTCCCAGCGTGCCACCTGCCAGAGTGGCATCCAGGGTGAATTCAGCCTTTTCAATTTAATTATTGCAAAGTAAACCAAAGGGTTTAAGCAGAAGTGGTGTGCTCAGTATGAAGGCACAGGATAATATATGATATATAGGATAATACAGGAACTTGAGCAAGGTGATGGTCACCACACTGCAGTCATTGGGACCTGTCCCAAGAGCAAGAAGCAATCTGGTAGACAGAACTCTTAAATAATCCCTCCCACGCCCATCAGATGTTTCTGAAGAGCAATTTGGTAGAACATGGAGTGTAGAGATCCATGCAGCTTGAGCAGATAATTCCATGGCCAAAACTGCTGCCCATCCCTGCTCATTCCCAGGCAGACCACCCTGAAAAGGGATTGGCCTTTGCATCATCAACCCATTGCTGATTAAGGAAAGATTTTTCCACGCAAACACAAGGGGGGGGAAAAACCCAAGCATTAATATCCCTCTTCAGCCAATTTTTTTAATCATTAAAAGAATAAGTGTTCTGTCTCTGGCTGTGAAAAGCTTAATATGGTTTTAAAGTTTTTGCTTCATAGACAGAGGATTAAATTCTTTGAACACAATGTGGTGTACAAAGAAGTCATCTCGTCCTGGCAGGACCTGAGCAGTCTGAGGCATAAGCAATCTGTCAGCAGGCTGAGTCAAGGATATCGTGATTCATGAAGAATATTAAAAATTAATGACCATTTAAGTCATTGTTCTCACATTTAAACCCCAGCACACACTGGTTATTATTTTTCTGCACAAAATACGGTTTGAACATCGGTTTTAGCCACTTAAACTCAGAATTTAGTACAGGTTCTAAAGAGACCGAAAATGCAAAGTCATTCACCCAAAAGTATGTGCTTCATTTCATCTTGTTTTGACCTGTGGCAAGGATCACTGAGCTTAAGAAGGGATTGGTCCAGAAAGTTTCCTCCGTTCTGGTTAAATTCCTTTGAAGTCAGTGGGAGTCAGCACACATACTTGTGGGTGCATTCATAATAATAACAAAAAAGTACTTAATCCCAGAGATATCAGCAAGCAGAAAAAAATAGAGCTATCTGAAAAGGAAATGTATTCATAGTGTATGTACATTGCAACTAACTAGAAAGGAACTCTTTCCACCTTTTATGTACACAGACGCACTCATATAAATGGATGGGTGAAGAAAAAACACATTGTGTGGAAAGTACAAAGGTTCAGCAAATATCTCCTTAAAAAGCTGTTTGCTCACAGTACCAAAGGAGAGTGAGCAGCCAAATTAGACTGTTTATGGTTTATCTGTAATCCAGAATCAATGCAGTGGTGTTCTGACACTCAGCTCAGCTGCACATTGATCTTACAGGACTCACCACTGCACAGAGGTCGTTATGAAGGTGCTTTGCCTGTTGTGTGTCTCTTATTTACAAGCCCATTGAAGTATTTCTGATTGACTATAATTAGGAAAGCAGGAATATTATACACTAATTTACTCAAATTCATCAGTCAAAGCACAACAACGGAGATTATGTTCCTTTTTTCCACCCTTTAAACCCTAGAATTAGTCAGGGAAAACTCTGAAGTTCCCAGTTATTGCTCCTCTTTAGAAAATGTTGTCATCATCACCTCTACAAGGATCACCTGGCCCAGCTCTGCCTGGGAGCACAGGTCATCACACATTGTACTTGCCCATTTTAATTACCTTAAAAATAAAAGAAATAAAATTGCAGTCTTGCAAGAGAATATTCGCCTGAAAATCATGTCTTAGCACAGCAAATTAGCACACACCAATAGTTGCTTTCCCTGCTCAGACTCCACAAAACCCACAAGAGTACTTAGGGGACTTTTTGGGCTTCTGCTCAGAAGCATCAGAGCGGTTTCAGTGCAGCCAAGGAAATGCCAGTTTATCCCAGAGAGATTCTTGGATAACAGGAGATGTCTCTTCACTGAGAGGGCTGTCAAGCACTGGCACAGCCTGTCCAGGGCAGCAGTGGAGTCACCATCTCCGAAGGTATTTAAAAAATGTGTATTTGTGGCACCTGGGGACATGATTTGGTGATTGACTTGGCGGTGCTGAGTTTGCAGTTGGACTTGGAGGTCTTAAAGGTCTTTTCAAACCTAAAGGACTCCATGATCCTGTTGGTCCAGTTTATCCCCAGCCCAGATAATAAAAGAGCTGTGCTACCAAAGTAAATAAATATAAAGGGAAAAACCACCTCCTTATTTGCACATGCCTCTGCTTGTACAAATTCCAAGCTTCCAAGTAAACAAGGGATAGCACAGACAGGTAAGACCCTATGGATTTTTCAACACCACTTTACTTGTGAGGAGATAATGGATTCCCTCTGCAGCTTTGACTGCACACAGGATGACAGAAAATACATTTCTGGCATGAAATCACATAACCCAACCCACACATTCAAAACTCGAAGAGCACAATTAGTGCTTCAGAGATATTCGTGTGCCTTCCTTTACACATCCTGCCTTCACCAGAGGAGAAGGTAGATTCCTGCAGCCTGCCTACAGAAACAGGGCAATGGTCAGGAAAAGCAGAACAATAATTGGGAGGTCAGCCTGGAAAGCCAGTCAGAGTCAATAGGAGAGTTTAAAAAAATAGTGAAAGTTGGCATCTCTGTCAATATCACCAATTGCTTCTCATTTCCATAAGTCTTTCCCCCAAATCAATTAGGTTAGCAGCCACAGAAAGTGAAATGGAATCTTAGAGAAGCCATCAGTGCTTCTATCTGTAGAACTAATGAAATTACTGATCAATAAGACTGTACAAAGTCTGTCCCCCAACTCCCATCCCTTCTCTGTACTCTGGTCCTGCTCACCCAGGCAGCAAAGGGACAGAGCTGCAAAATGAACCTGAGAGCACAAGACTGTGCAGAGCAGTGCTGCTGACCTCCACCTCTCTCACAGCTAAGCCTGTTGACATTACCAGAGGTCTTAGCTGCTGATTTTAAGAGAAAAATGAAAGGAAAATAAGCTGCCTGCATTCAAGTCAAGAAGTTTTTTACCTATGGTCTCAACAGAAACAAACAAAAAAAATCTCCCATTATATTTTAAAAACCAGTGTGCTTCCTGGGGATCATCTTGTTCTCATGGGGACAGAATGAAAGGGCTTGAAAAAATCCTTAGCTAAGGCTCTAGAGAATCCCCAAAGGCCCACAAGCCTTCCTGATTGATCAGTGCACACATGAGTGGGCTGTGGAAAGCCACCCCAAAAACAGCAGCCATCACTCTGGGGGGCTTTGTCCCCCATCTGCCCACACAGAACCTTTTCTGTCCTTCCTCCTCATCACACCAGTGCATCCTGTAGAGTTTATGCACTCCTGTGCAGTGTTGTGACAACAATGTGTCAGCATTTACTGTGGCAGGGTGACAATGATGTTTTACAAAATACTGTAAACAACGCAGAAACAGTTTGTGTGTTGCAAGGCATTATGTTAGAAAAGTGACAGAAATCCCAGCAACTCAATTCTTTGATGTGCTGTGCACATCCAAACCCCAGCATACTGCAAACAAAGAAGGAAATGGAAGTAGAATTTAAAACTGGCATGGCTAATTCTTTCATATTAAAAAAAAGACAAATTTTCTCTTTAATGGTACAATCATGGCTCAAACATAAAACAACAAAAAAAATCCCAGCCCTGCCTGTGTATAGTGTTGTTTGATAGTTCCTGGGTTCCAGTAGGCGATTTAATTTTTTTTTAATGTAGTAGAGAAGTGCCTGTCCGCAGTGTGAACACCATTCACAAGAAGTCAAAGATTCCCTGACAAATACAGAAGAATGGAAATTAAGTGTTTCATGCTACTTCAGTAATTTAAGATCCCCACACTGATACCGCATGCAGCACACAATTCACTGCCAGCATTATCGAACCTCTAATCACACTTGCAGTGTTATTTGAGCTTCTTTCCTTAGCAATTCCCATCTGAGGGCGTCACATCACAGATGCTCACGTGCCACGAGTCAGTTCTGACCCAGGAGTCACGTTTTCAGCTGTGGCCAGGGTGCTAGGAGATACTCGAGTTATCTTCTCAAAAGAAACTGCTGGAATAACAGCAGCATTCAGAGTAGCAGATGTCACTATTTAGAGAGGGTAAATACACACTCCTAAACATTCCAACAGGTTTTCTACTGTAAAATCCCCAGGCATATTACAGTAACCACACCACGGCACCCGCAGAGATGAGGCCATCCATCACACAGAGCACAGAAGATCCTGGAAAGCAGACATCTCTCATTACATCTGTTTCCAAACCCCCAGGGGAAGCACCAAGCACATCCGTCTCTCCTGCTGCAGTTCTGGGTCAGTTCCTTGGCACAGCCTCTCGGCACCCCCAGGACACCTCTCCCCACTGACAAGGTGGGGTCTCACTGGGTGTTTGCCTGGTGTGAAACACATCAGATGACAAGAGCAGCACTTTGACACAGCCCTTGGTGCCTAATGAAAGCTTTGGTCTCGAGGCTGTGACGGTGAGGAGCGTGGGACTGGCCATGGCGGTGTGGGTGAGCTGAGTGCTGACAGTGACAGCCTCAGAGCACGTGCTGGACAGGGGGACAACGCCGGCCATGCCACTCAGAATGGAAACAGCAGCAGGACATGACTCCGACACCACCTACCAGAGGACAGGCAGGTACAGCCCTGCTGCCTGACTCACTTGTGGCAGAGCAGGGCAGCACCGGGGACAGCGCCTGGGGCAGCACCTGGGACAGCGCCTGGGGCAGCGCCAAGCTCCTGAGAAACCCCGGCCTTTACCCAGGCATCAGCCCAGCCTCTATGCAGTGAGCTCCTCATCTGCATCAGAAGTGAAGACATTCATTTGCATCGCCCTCACTGTATTTTAAAAGCACTTTTCAGCATAAATTTCACTTCAAAGTTCAGCGCAAATCAAAGCTTCTTGATGTGATTGAGTTCTGTCCTTTTCTCTCACATCCTTCACAGCAAAATGCCTACATCAAGCCACTTCAAATTATAACTCCACTAGATGCCATTTCTCACCTCATGAGATCAGCTGCATCCTTTACTAAATGCTTGTTTTATATTTACCTCCTGCATGTTGATACTTCAGCATGATTTCAGGTAGCAGTGCATTTAAAAGACAACATTATACATCAGACTTTTATCAAGCATGGCCAATTATGCAAATTCCTCCAAAAATTATTTTCAAAGAAAAGAAGGATTGATTGCAGAGATTTACCATTTGTACAGACAGTGATTTAGGAGGGTATTTCAATTGCTAATATGCCTAACAAAGATGAGGGATTTGTTTGTAAACTTCAGGCCTACAAAATTGAATGTCAACACCAGATAATTATCATGTCCTATCCAAAATGCTAAACTTAATCGAAATACTCTTTGTAGTAAATCAACAGTCAGCATTAGTCTTAATGAAAGTTGATTATGATGCTGCCTGGATGTAAAAAGTAAGTACCAGTCACACAAGTACCACGTACCTCAAGCAAAAACAATGCATAATTTCTCATCACTGCCTGAAGTACGACAATGGCACTGCATTTGATCATCTCCACTGATGCTGGTGCTTAGGGCACAGGTATCAAAGTCGTTTGGATGAGGGCCAGGTTCCATATTTAATTATGGCCTCTGTGCTCAAGCATTAATTCAGGACACCACACACTCCTCAGCTTCCATTCTTCTCAGGAAGGCACTTCACAATAAATGATTAACTATTTTTTCAGCACAGCTTTTGATGTTCACCTGGAAAATTTTTACTACTGCTAAACCTCTTCTATTTTGTGCCTTATTCTCTTTTTCCCATTCACCTTTTCTTCTATCCTTTAGCTTCCCTCTCTCTTCTCCTGCTCTAATCTTTTGACAACATTTCAGACATTAGAAATCTGTGTGTTGAGGTTGACCCTTGTGATTTCATTAAGGGTACTCTGGGCTGCTCTAAGCTGATTTCTCACTCCTTAGACCACCCTGACTTGGATATAACAAAGCTACACATTGCTTTGCACAGAAATTTCACATTTAATTTACTAACCTCTCTCTGGTGTTAAGACCCCAAAGAAGCACAGTTTAAAGTGCCATAACAGAGGAACAGACATATATCCTGTGTGCATGATTTCCACAACAGTCAAATCCTATTTGAATACAAACACATCTTCCCTGGAATATACTTATATCTTCTGGAAATTTTGAGTTTCACACCAGGAAAGAATGCTGTTTAAATTGTGAGGAGTCACAAATATTTCAGCCAAAACCCAACATGATCTCTTTCACAAATGCTTTTTTATGAATTATAGGAGCTCCTCTTTCATTGCTGTTCATTCCCCTTCTTTTACAACGTGGTCAGTGGGAGATATCTCCTGTGTTGGCCTGTGAAAAACATCCAGATCATCCAGGGAAAATTTACATTGTGCAAGTCTTGATGTGCAGTTTGCAACACCCAACATTCTTCTGGGTTATCCTGCTCTCATGTCAGACCCCAGGAACCAAACCAATCCTAACCTAAACAGCTCTTGCCCAAAGTGGATGGGAAGAAAGACCACTTCTGCAAGGTGAGCACATGACACATGGAGAGATATTGTTGTGAAAATGCTTCTTAAGCCATCTCAAATCTTCAGTCATGCCATGGCTGGAATACCAGGATTCTAATCTACCAGAACAAAAAAAAAGGCAAGGCAAGCTCTAATGATTCTTGCACAGCTCTCTCACCCACCAGAAAGCAAAGTCAAAAACTCCAGGAATAACTAATAGCTTGCAAATTACTTCAGGAATAGACACTGCTGTGTTAAAAAAAATGTAGGGGGAATCATAAGAATGTTTATGGCTTCCACTAGGAAGCCTCAACACACTGCAATAACGGATGCAGTTTCTTAAATAATTAGATCATAACACAACTAGCAGCACTTTAAGGCACGATATTTGCATTTGTTCTACAATAATAAATACATTTGCCTCATTCTATTTTCAAACTTACCCTTCATAAAATAGAGAAACTTAGTTTCAAACTCAACAAGTCAAAAATTGGAAGCAGAGGGGGATCCATATTTCCATGCTGCCTCCATGGATAAAAAAAATCCATCACACCTGGGGAATCCTCGGAACTGGGACATGCAAACAAGTTTGGGTTGCAGTTGTTGTTGTCAAAGTTATTTGCTCTTCTCTGTGCTTGTCTCTCCCTTCCCCCCATGCTGTGCCAACATTTGATCCTTCCACCACCCTATACCATGCCCTACAAGCTCCCTGTGTGTTCCATGTCTGTGGGATTCAGGCTGCTCTTCCTGCTGCGTGCCATAAACAAAGAATCTGCTCACGCTCAAAATAGTTTATTCTCCCAGTAGGAACAAGACATAACAGAAAGACAATATTAAAATAGACAGTGTTAACATATGTCTCTTACTTGGAGATTGCTGTCTCCTGGGGATAGCCAAGGCAGCCTTAATTTTCCAGGCAGCCCTAGGAAGTGTGTGCCCATCTAGGACAGCTCCCTCCAGGACTCCCTTGTGCTGGGCAAGAAAATCCTCTTATCTCCCACAGGAGAGGGGATGATCCCTTTCACAGCTGTGACTGCTCAGGTTTTTCTCCTCCTTTTCCAAACAAGTGACATAAATTCAACACGAGGTCAGTCTGGAAACTCAAGGCCATTCTTTGTTCCACAACAAGCACTTGCCATCTCAAACATTCCTCTCTCTTCCCATCCTGTCTCTCAAGAAACCCTGTTTAAGTAAATCACATGGTCCTACAGTAAAGCAGCATTGCCTTGGCCAACAAGGTATTCCCCAGTTGTGACCAGCTATCACCACAGCCGTCCCAGAACCATTCCTGTTCCTCTTGCCTGCACTAAAAAGTGTCAGCCCCAAAACTTTCTCCTTCTGACAATGAGAACACATAACAGAAAAGCATGATGGATCCGTGTTACAGATGATGCTTTTTAAATACAGACATCAAGCACCAGAAAGGCAAGAAAAAGTCATTTTAACAGGATGAAACCGGTGGATTTGTCAAAACCACCGAGGAAGTTACAAAACAAGTAGCTGGTGGTGCAATACTCTGGGTGCTTTGCACCTGTACCAGAGCACTGTGGTTTGATAACAGCATCATCCCCCCTCACCTCTTTTTCCCTAAAAGATTTTAGTATCCTCTGCTACCTGGCTTCTCCTTTTCAGCCTGTGTATCACTTTGCTGAATTACATGTGCATATTCCAGCAAATAAAGGAAAAAAATTGCCTTCTGTTTGCCCTTAAGCTATTTACAGGTCAATTTTAATGATGGACATGAGAACTGAGAGTTTGCCTGAGGGTCTGAGTTCCCAACTCCATCTGACTTCCAGGCAGTCCCCAACCCCTTTGAAATTCACAGCAGAGTTACCATTTCAAACAGCGTTTCTAACACTCTTCAAACAAAAGAAATCATACCAAAACCCTCAAAACTAAACCAAGCCTGTGTCAAACAATTTATGCAACTCTCAAGAAATGAAAACGGAGTGAAAAATATGAATAATTGAATAGGACTCTGTTTCCTAAAGTCTCATGGAATATTTCCTTTGTCTGAGACTCCCTGAGGCCTGTGCTACTGAAAACACTGTCAGTTAAAGCTCTTCCATTTCCACGAGCTGCCTCAGGAGTGAGAGCGTATTTATCGCTGTTGTCACACGTCCCGTTCTGAGAGCATCGACCGCTGAGAGCTCATCTCCTCCGTGCCACTCACCTTGGGACACCTGAAGGACCACGAGGTTGTTGTTGCCCCTCACAACAGCAGCCAAAGGAGCAGCAGCAGCACTAAAACAAGGGGAAAATCACGATTTTCTCTGGTAAGGGTTTCCTCACGAGAAGCAGCGTGAGAAGGCACCAGGAGCCGCGCTGGTGCTGGGGCAGCCGTGGTTTGCAGTCTGGGCTTTGGCACCCGAGCTCCAGCACAGACAGGAGCACCACACTGCAGCACGAGGGCTTCAGAACCCAGATCCGACCCTTCTGTGAAAATAAGCCATGAAAATATGGATTACTGCCTCAGGATGCCTGTGGTAGGGTGCCACAGCTCTGCTCTGCCTTCTCACCTCCCAACACACAGCCACACAACAGCTGTAGGAAAGCTCAAGATACCATTTATGCCGAATTAATCTTCAGTAGGAAATTGTACCAAAGGCAGAAATATGAATGTTAAATTCAGCTATCCCCAACCAGCAGTACCCTCCTGCTGAGACACACGGGGAAATTCACACAAACACCCCGTAAGATCCCAATTGAATCAAAAAGTAACCAACTCCTTAGGCTATCAGGACCAAGGCTGCTTGATGTGTGCCACTGCCACCGACTTCATCAAAGGGGAAAAAATAATCTAAAAACTGCTTTAGCTCCACTGGTGAGAAAGATACTGACTGTCAGACAAGGAAGGCTCTTTTTTTTAAAAATAGGGAAAGTCCTCCTTTTCTTTTCACCACTCAGTTGCCTTTCCCTGATTAAAAGGGAAAGATTTTCCCCATGTGGCTTCTGAGACTCAGTAGTTTCACTAAGGATGATCCAGACTTGCTGTACAAGCATAAGTCAAGTACTGGTTGTTCCCTTTTATGATAGCTGAAGACCTGGTCTCACGGTTTTACATTTGTCACTGAAATAAAAGGTGAAATATTACTGAGCAATTTCTACTGTAGTCCCATTTCAAAGGTGGTGTTTCTTGTAGAAATTAATTCTCCTGTTATTTTGGGCCCCAAACTATTTCTTCCTATGTCAGTATTGTTTTCCAAAGGTCTGAACTTTAAAAGAAAAATCCTTTCAGGGGAGGCTTTTGTTTTATGCTGTCTCATCTCTTTTGGCAATAGTTACAGTAACTAGAGAGTTGTTTTGCCTAGATTTGATTCTGTTTGTTTTAAAAGAGAAACTGTTACCAATATGTCACTGAGAATTCACTTAACAAAGCCCTCAACGAGTATATTTAAGGGGGAGAAGAAGAGATTGTAAGAATGAAGAATGCAAAAGAATTTTTATTATGTTGGTGTAAGCAGCTATACATCATTACTCAGCTCAACAACTGAATTATAAAAATAGATAGTTATAGCAATAAACATATTTTGTGAGACGTAAGTCTGTGTACCTGAGACAAGACCGTCTTGGCTAGAGCATGAATTTAGATTATGGAAATATTACTTACTCCTGAACACTTCCTAAATGTCTCCAGGAAAACAAGACGTACATCTCTCCAGCAATATTGACAGAGTTATTATTAAATACTATATGGAAGTGGCTGTAAACAACCTCACATGGCAGAGTGTGCTTGATGTAAAAGATTGTGCACACATTACTAGAGGAGGAAAAAAAACCAAACCAAACCTATTGAAGGAGTATTCTGACATCATCTGCTCTTCTATTTTTCTCCTTAATGAAAAAATTGGCCTCATGGATCTTGCAAAGCCTTGAAGCCCACATTCCAGTTTATGGCTAGCACACTCCCAGGGCTCAGCGGTGCCAGGCACACAGTGGTGGAGCAGGGTTCTCTCACACCTGAGCAGGTGGGAAAAGGCACTTTGCCATCTTTCCCCCTTGCACTGGTTGGCACAAGGAGCAGCAATGCTCCCAGGAAGATGTGCCAGATTATGTTTTTATTTTGCAGGGTATCTACCAGGCAGAAAAACCAATGGGCATCAGGAAATGCTTATTAAAATAAATCAATCCAAGTGTTGCCTGTGGTTTTGTCTACAGCCCTTCATTCTGTGTGAGGCAGCACTTTCCAGGTCCCCCTGCCTTGGGAATGGGGTAGGGGAGAGGTGTTGGGAGCTGCCTCTCCCGGGAGCCACTCTGCTATTCAGAGCATGAGGAAAAACCTGCAGCTTTCTGCCCCCCTCGCTGATTTACACCATGAGAAGGTGATGCCTGTGTACCAGGAGCAGAATTTGCAGATTGTTGTGGTTTGCAGGGCACTGAGACCCTGCAATGTGACAAATTAAACACACACTACCCTTTCCATGGCCCATCTCTCATGCACTGACATGGTCCTTGGTGCTTCCCCAGCCCAGCAGCAGGGCAGGCAGGGAGCCCCAGCCCCGGTGCCACTCACCTGCTTTCACCTTGAGGGAAAGCTGTAAAGCCTGGAAATAAAGACATTCCCTCTTCTGCACATCGAGTTTAATTACTTTTGCTCTGCTGATCCCTTCCTGGCCCTCAGATAAAAGCATAATCTCCATAGAGTAAGGTGGGAAAACACCACAGGGAGTGAGCCAGGGTTTGAGTGGAGAGCTCTGCACCAAGAATTTCACATCTCTCATCAGGGAGCAGGATTTGTGGTGACTCAGGTGAGCCAATCAACATTGCTCAAATTACACTAAATTCATCCAGTTTAGCAGCCAAGCCCCTGATGAAGAATTAGTCAAATAAGTTATAAAAAGAAATTCAAATGCATGAGACTATTGCCACCTGTTTGCAAGAAATTTATGAACAAAAATGAAGTTTCACGAATAAATTATTCACAAGTTATCTCCCCATTGCTTTTCATTAACTTTGATAAAACACACTTTCATCTGCATTTGGACAGATCAACCTTCTCACTCAACATATTTTAACTAAACAGTAATAAATCCTGAGCAACCAAGCAGTCTTTATGCTAAGAAATCAGTGCCTATCGTAGCCTGCATATAACAACCCAGGTTTCATTTCTTTGCTGAGCAAAACCAATTCCATTTCCAGAATGCCATCACTGGTAACAGACATTTAATAGGCTGGCTTTCTCCAATAAGCTCTATCTTTGAAATAAATCTTGCTGACTCTAATGCTTATAGAAACACTATCTGGGTGTGCTGTGAGACACTTCTAATATCTACATCCCAAAACACCCTTTCCAATTTTGTGGCAAAGAAGCCTTCATGAACAATATCGAATTCAGTCAATCAGATTATTGCATTAAGAAGTCTGTGTCTGGCTGCTGGAAGGCAGCCTGGGTTTCCTCTGACTAAAAGAGCAGAATTAGCCACAGATTCCATCTCTGTTACCTGTGGTCTTAACACCCACATGTTTCAAACCATGAGACATTACAGTTTTGTTGTAGAAAGGAAATATATGGAAGCTTAATCTAGCCTTAAAACGATATACAATTATCTATGGACTTAGGTGAGTGACAATTAAGGTCCAAACAAAGGTACTGGGCTTCACTAAATAAGTCTTTTCTCACTGTAGCAAAGAATAAAAGATGCAGCTCTGCTTTGCCCTGAAGTGCATCCCAGTGCATCCCTGGCTGCACAGGCTGAACAGAAATATTCAGTCAGTGAGGCACAGCCCAAAGCCCAGCAAAGTCAGGGGCCAGGGAAAAGAGAGCAGCTGCTCCTACATCATGGTGCCACTGCCACCAAAAATCTCTTAAAATTAGGTATCATCTTGCAAGGTACTGGGCCTCATTACAAAAAATTATCATGCAAAGCCTAAGTTTTACAAACACTTCAAACACACAAACCTTTTATTCTTTACATAAAAGCCAAGAGAGTCTACGTGCCCATCCACTGTATTTGCCTTAAACATCTCATTACAGATGAATAAAGTCATCCATAAACACCAAAATGCATATGCTTAGGCTGTAACAAGCAACTGGCTTTCTCCAGCTGCAATACAAATCAGACAAAATTGTTCAATTCACATCAATTATTTTGAATAATAGGAACAAAGTCATTGCAGAGAGCACTGTCCAAGTAACATTCTGCTCCATTATTTAGATGACATTCACCAGCATGGTAATCCAATATTCCCTATGTGATTTTTCTAACCAACACTACACCTTCACACATAAACACAACCTTCAAACAACAATACCTCAGGTAACTCTGGTTTGCAGTGCCATTGCTGTATTTAGCACCGAGAATCTGAGATGGGTGCAATAAATTAATTCTCTCTCCTCACGGACAGTAAATATTAGGAGTGAGGAACCTTTGGTGTAACTCATGCATCTGCTCTATTTCACAGTGTTTATCAGCATTTCATCTGTTCACCCATATGGGCTGCCTCATTTTTATAAGGAATTGCTCAATATTAGAGATTCATGCGCTGGAACGTTCCACACACTCCTGATATGATGATTGTAATTAGATGTGTGAACCAAATTGATGCTCGTGAAACCCTGAACAAATAACCTGCATAGCCATACAAGAGCTTCAGATTTTAATACACCCCAATTTATGTTTGGAGTGCTGAAACACTAATAATACCAAGGAGTAATTGTCTGGCATTTAAAAACCCTATTAAACTAAAATATGTTAACATAAACCTGCTGTTAGCAGGGAATAACCAGTTGTCACCTAGAACGCTGTTCCTCTTCTGCTCCCCTCTGTTTTTTACTCTGCTCTGAAAATTGAGGCACCAAACGGAGTCACTGTTTGGGAAAACCTTGTCATATTGTTGGCACCTCTAGAAGTGATGTTTTAATTTTATTTTTCCCCAACACAACCAGTTTCATACTTTCATTACCCAGACATACTTTCAGTGACACAGTCTGACCTTTCTCACCCAAGTGGTGGCTCAGAAAAAAAATCTTTGCCCGAAAACATCCACGTGGTCATTCCGTGAGTGACAAGGGGGCACTGGGACACGGCTGCTACATCCCAACCTCATTCTGACCCTTGGTGACTCTCCTCCTTGCTCAGTGTGAACAGAAAAACATGTCAAACACCAGCTCGAGCCAAGGAACACAGAAACCCTCAGAGTGGTCACAGGAATCGCGCAACACTGAAATTCACACGGCACCGAAAATATTTTTCCATGAAACTTTATCTGTGTGGCCTAAAAAGTAACAGGCTAGAAATTTTCCTGTCACACCCTGCTTCCAACCATGCACAGGCCATAACGTGCTACGAGCCCTAATCTTGTTATTTAACTCTTACCTACATCACTCACCACGCTCAATAGAGTATTTTCATTATAGTTTCTAGAGAAATTTAGTTATTTCTTTTTAATAAAGCAAAAGAAAACAGACCAAAAAAAAAATAAAAATCTTACCAGTTTGTCTTTTAGGGAAAACTTTTTGGCACTCCTGTAAAGCTATTTCAACGCTCAGGATGAGCACTGTGCTTAAATAAATCAAGAGCAGCAACGACTGGGCTCATAATTCCCTCTTTAAGGGAATCACAATTATGATAATGGGTTCTATTCATGGGATTCCTATGTTTTCAGGTATAAAATAGAGGATATCAGCATCAGGAGCTTACATATATATCATATCAAAGCAAAAGCATATTCAACTACAGAATGAACAACCACAGTGTCATAACATGTAATGCTGATTTTTTAAAAAAAATTAATAGGTTTTTTGAAAGGAAATAGAGCTAGCTTCATAAACTTCTCTTTAAAGACATGTGCTAAAAGTCAGAGCAGCTTTCTCCAAGTGAAATTTAAAGTATAAAACAAAAGATAGACATAAGAGATTAATTTTCAAAGATCCATCCAAAATGCCTATTATTGATTTCCATAAGCAGCTTTCAATCTGGCCAGGATTTTTTATCACATATACTCTCCATTCTCACAGCAGGATCATGGCACATACACAAATTAATATTTTTAGGCAGGACAAAGCACCACACCCTCACACCCAACTCGTTATTCCCAATGCCACCCCACCAGCAGTGCTCTTATCTGGTGACAACTGACTCCTGGCTGGGACAAATGGGCTTTTGGTTTCAATTGCAGTGACACTAAAAACAGGTGAACAGCAAGAAAAAGTGTCCTGTCTGAGGCATAGCAGACAGCTAATTATTGGGTGGGAGATTGATGGAACCTGTTAAACACACTGAGAAACTTTTTAATTAAAGCTATTAGAAACATAAACCCATTCTTTGACTTCTAAGGGAAAAAGACTTGTCTGGGTTCTGGGTTAGTTGTTGTTGGTTGTTGTTTTTTGTTTGGATGGTGTTGGGTGTTTTGGGTTTGGGGTTTATTTTCAGGGGGAGGGTGGCAGTGGGTTGAAATTTTATATAGCCAGAAGTCAACCCCCTTCTTTATTAGCTCCTGGTTTGGTTAATGAACATATTAATGAGTGTTCTTGGCTTGGCAGTGAATGATTGTTTTTTAAAGTTGTAAGAGAGGCAGCTGGTAGCTGCTCTGCAGAGGGGAATTCATCTGTGCCTCACCCACAGCATCACATCCCTCCAGTGAGCACCAGCTCCAAACAAACACTACATCAAAGGCTGAAGATAATTTGTGCTGCTTCATGTTCTCAGTGGAAGTTTCCAGCAAATATTTTTGTAGAAAAGAATAGAAGTTTCATAATAATTAGGCAGCCAGGTTTAGGAATTTGAGTATAAAAAAAAAAAGTGTGGTAATCAATGAACTCCCAATCATGATTTTGTTATCTATGCATACCTTTATATTTATATCTCTTCACAAGAGAATTTAGGCATTCCTTTTGAATGCATACAGGTATGTGAGTGCAAGTGTGATAATACATATATTTTCACAAGAATCTGAGTGTGCAGTATCTTGACAAACCTTTTAAATTTTAATGCTTAATTTCATACTGACATTTTAGTTTCCTGTGAGAGGTTCTGAACGTGACAGGAATTTCAGCAGTGTAAAACTGCCAAAAGGATTTTACCTGCTTGAAAAAGAACTAATAGAGCTATTATTTTCTAATAAACAATATGTCTATACCCCAGACAGCTCCTCTGAATGAACTGAATGTCCCAGAGGAATCTGATTCAGCATCATTTTTAGATGAGATTTGCAATTCTTCTCATCAATGATTTTTTTCTTTTTAAGCAAGAGATATTTAATTGAATGTAATTAAATCACTCTCCAATCAACACAGGTTTTAACAGCAAAGTGCTCCTTGATGAGTTTCATAAAGTAGTGTCAGTGGAAAGCACATGAGGAAAGCGATGGCCCCAGCTTTTAGGTGCACATGGCAATTTCCCCATCAGCAGGAATTTGGATAATATTCATGAACAATGTTTTGATAGATTTGGGTTTTGTTGGGATTTATTTTGTCTGTCTAGTTCAAATGACACTGATATATAATAAAAATCCTTCTGATTAACATTACTGCGTGTACTTATGAACAGCACCCTTGCAACCTCTTTTATTCTGACTTCAGCTCCAGAAGAGCCTCACTGACTTGTACTTTGATACTCAGTAATTGTCACCAAAAGACTCATGTAATTTTCATTACACTAACTCGATAGGAATCATTTAATAGGCACAAATCTGTCCCCAGTTTTTAAAGGAGAGATGGAAAACCTTAATGCTGCTACGGATTCATGTATGTTAACACATCTCCACTTAGTGCCTGATTGGGTGTTGTTTGAGGTCAGGATTTATACTTGATGGAATCAGTGACATTCAACAGAAAAATCTGAGCATTTGCACAGAAATAAAGTAGACTCCAATTTCAATAATCTAAACTTAAACCTGATTTCCAGAGCAATACAGCATTTATGTTGTTTAATATCACTTCTCTTTGAAAGACGACAATGGCTTTTTATGTGCTTTGCATACATCTGTCCTGCTAACTGCACATTTAGAATATATTTATTTATTCCTTTCCAGACACCCAGGACAGGCTGCAAACCTTGTATAAGTGTTCCTACTGAATTCTTATCTGTATGGAGAGACCATCACTAATTACAGGAACAAGACTGTCAGACTACATAATAACATAAGCTAGTCACCTTGGAAATACTATGAGGTCAGCTCAAGAAGTAACCAAAATCAGGGTTAACAGTCCCCAGCTTGGTCAAGCACTTATGGATTCCAGAAGCCTTCCTAAGTATCAATTCCTGTAGCCAAGTCTGCCTGTAGTTTTAAATTCGTTTTAGCAAAAGCAGCTCTCCTGCTCTTGCTTTACCTTATTCTCCTTGTAGTGAATATTCACCAGAAGAGACCCCACAGGCACAGGGACAAATCATGCAAGCCTGGAGAACACTGCCTGGTATGAGGACAGTTACTGCCAGTAAATACCAGTTCAGTGAGCTTTGAACTGAGAACTATATGCAATACACACAAAGTTTGGCTTTATATGACAAACTGCAGCACAGCAGCTTATTTTCAACTAAATCACGCCGTGGTCCTTCACACTACATCAACAAAGCTCGAGAGGAGGATAATATTTGGGATTCTGTTCAGAGCTCCCACCCTAGCTCTGTTTAGAGGTGCTGTATAACAACTTTGAAACTACTCATCCATTCTCACCTTAAGGCAGTTTTCCTACAATGCTGTTTTTATGGTGGCACTAAAGTCTCCATGTACCAGCAGCTTCCACTGCTGTGGAAGTTTTATTATCAAGTGAAAAAAAAAATGCTGATACACAAAATTACTGTAGGTTTAGCACCTGCTAAATTGGCACTGCTGTATCTGAGGCACAGCTGAGTCTATAGATGGGGGAAATGGAGAGCAGTAATGTGACAGGTTTGATTGATTTAAGCACTAGGCTGATTTCAGCAGTGATAAACTGATCATAGTTTCCCTCTTCCCTACCCAAGAATGGTTTTGTTTTCTAAAATGACTTTCAGGCTATAACTTGGCTGCAAATGTGAAAACTCCAGAGCAGTTTTACTCTTTCTTTTCAATGGTAAAGCATCATTTCTTATGGGCCCTTTCCTAAATCTAACATCAGGTCGTTCATGCAAGTATTTAATTTTGTTTGCATGGTTTTTTCCCTTTCAGTAAGTTTATTAATTGTGGTGGCAGTTTCATAAATCAGACTCCTCAAAAAGTATTTTTATTAACATGCCCTGAAAAAGGCCATGACATTTACAAAGAGAAGAGAAAAAGTTACACTTTGATTAATTTAGTAGTTATTGCTGCCACCAGATTCTTAGAGAACTGTTTCCATCATAAGGATAAAATAAAAGATATTACAACAGAATACATATAACCAGTTACTTTTAGAGATTCTGTGATTGCATACAAAAACTCCATCAACTGCAGTTACAGCAACATGTGGAAAACAGGGTATAAGCTTTCAAAAATGTCCTTTTAGACCAAGAATTCAAAATATTTGGTATTTCTAAACTTTAAAAAAATCCAAAAGCTTTACTTCATGAAGATCAGATCAACACTTCAGTTAGAATAAATTCCAAGAAAATAAAAAGTCCTGAATAATGATATGATCTCAAAATGGAGTCACATTGAACTGATTAAATCAGCATAATAAAGCTTTGAAATATTCCTTTTAAAAGCTGAATATCCCTTAAATGAGGTTAGCAGCACCATGAACAAAGATCCAGAAATTACCTCTAGAAAAAGAGCCCTAAGAAAGTGAAAAATGCTTTAAGAAGTGGCACACAGCTACTTCAGCAGAAAAGAGTTCAAAGTCTATCCAGCAGGGTTATCACCACGGGGGCTGCCCATAAAACCCCTTTGTGTATGGGGCCAGGACACCCTCCCTGGATGGGGACAGATGTTCTGCAGCTGGAGACAGCTTCAGGTGGCGGTGCTGCTGGAGCACAGCTCAGCCCATGCAGAAATCCCATTCAGCTGGGTATCACACTGTCCCCTCACTGCCACCCAAACATCCCTAGATAATTCCTGACACAGTCATTGAGCACAGGGCCTTTGGAGCAGACTCATGAGAAGATTTAAGAGGATAAGAAAGCAGGACCCTCACTTTTTTTAATAATAAACTTTCAGCTCCTTGAAACCATTTTACTGCTCTATGCTAAAACCCTTGGAAAAGATGCTCAAGTAGTTCATATATAGAATCAAGCAGAATTTAAAAAAAATAAACTACAAAAATATTCACAGTGCAGAAAAGATCTCACAAATATTTATGTCAAATAGTGCCTGCTCCACCTGTGTTTGACAGAGGGTCCTGGAAGTTTTTGAGTCTGCCTGGAGCAGAAAGTGTAATGAGGTAGGTGTTACCAACACCTTTTTACAGCAGAACCATCTGCAGGGTGCCCATGCAGACCCTGTTAGAGGAGAACAGCTCCAGAGCAGCTGGGACGCCTTGCCTGTGGGCACGGGGTCCTTATCTCCCTAAAAACCACAACGTTTCCCTGCTGCCATAAAACTATTGTCTCCACTTTAATGGCCAGAAACAGCAGCAGCACCATGTGGAAAGTCGGCTGCAAGGCAGAAGCCCAGAGCTGCCTGGTTGTGCCGGGCAATAAGGCAGCACCATAACCAGAGAATGATGTTCCCTTAGCCTGCAGCCTCAGCCCCACGGCGCTGGAGCTGTTCCCACAACCTGCACCAAAAGGATTTACACAGACACACCCCAGGGTGGTTCTCTTGCCATAACAAAGGCACTAAAACTTCCTCCTGCTCTCCACGGACTCGGGCGTTTATCCCAGACAAAGAGACACAGATCAAAACCCTATAAAACCCATAAGACTGCAGATAGCAGGCACCATACCCATAGAATTCTTCATCAGTGGCAGAGCTGCCAAATCCCACCTAGCACAGTTCCAGCTCTGCTCTGAGATTAGCATGAGGCTGAGTGAGATGCATCTGCATTTTTTTTAATTCCTGGTTTTTTTAAAACCAAACCGTACAGAAATCTTTTTCTAGCTTTATTAAATAAAATGTACATGGCAGGGAAAATAAAAGTACAGATGCATCATTTGAATACACAAATACAGTTTCCGCAGAGAACTGTGAATCGGGTTTCTTCTGCTGTTATAATTTACAATTACTTATCACGTTAGCTCCTAATTGTCTTTTCAGAGTGCACTCAATTACAAAATTAGAATCCTTATCTTCCTGTAACAGCCACCTTCTAGACAGATCCACATAAAACGTGCAAATTGACTAGAAGAATATTTTTCTTTATACTGTTCCTGTTCACCAGAAGGTTGTCCTAAATCAAAGCTTAAGTATGCTTTTGTTTTTCTGCTAAAGAAAGAAAACCAACTGCTTTCTGGAAGGGGCTTATTAGCCATTGGCTTGTACAGAGACCAGGTGGTGTCATGGCTTAATTCTTTTGCACAAAATCATAATTTTACCTTCTTTTTCCTTTTTTTTTTTTTTTTTTTTAAGACCAATCTTTGGCAGTAAGGCATTCTCCATGCCCCTTTTTGTACTGACAGCAATCATTCACTCCAAATGAAGGAGGAAGAAGCAAACATTTCTTATTTCATCCTTTCCCCATCTCTTTTTAAAAGCAGGGGGAAAGTCTCCATGTTTTGTTCAACCTCCTTGTTTTATGGATGTGGTCATCCACTTGAAAAGGACTGAAACAATTAGCAAAAATCACTTCCTGCCTTGACTGAAGAATTAATAGATACTCCTCACATACCACAGACTCACGCTGAGCAGGAGGGTAAAACAAAAGCACACCAAAATCCCCTCCCATCTTTTGTACCAGGCTGTTTTCCCCAGCTAATCAAAGAGGATGAAATGCAGAGCCGAGGCTGCCAAGGCCCAGGGCTGGATGCTTTGCAGCTTTAAACACGTCCCAAATACACTGGATGCATTGTGATCGAGAAAATAAAACCTGAGCACCTTTCAAATTCTGCCAGGATCAAATCTATGTTTCATCCAAAGCAGGAAAACTCTGACATCCGACAAATTCAAGTGGTAATAGGCTGTGAAAAAGGACAGTTAAATATTAATGCCTGTACAAATAACAGGCCTCATTCATTTGGAGTGCCATTTATTTCCCTCTTCCATGCTCTCCTGAATGTATTTGCATTTCCTTCTTAGAGGAGACCTAAGTAAGGCTTTCCATTCCAACTCATAAAATGTTTAGTACAGCCCAGTTTTTCACTTCTCTACATCGACAAACACGTGAACACTGAGGCACGAGGGGCTGAATGCCAGCACTGCACCAGGGATGTGAAAGGAGCCTGCACGCAGCTGCAGATTTGCACACCAGGGTGAGTTTCCCTGATGTGGGAGCCCCTGTTCCTGACAGCTCAGACTCTGTCCTGGACACAGCTCCCAAAAGAGAGACCCTCGTTTTTCTCTAAGGCTGAACACACCCATGCACCAGCTGGATTAACAGTGTTAATTGTGGAACTGAGGCTCCACCACCTCTGCTTGAAGATATTTGTACCCCCATCCCAGTCCACAGAAGAAAATTCTATTTCTATCAATGCCTGAAAGGAGCCTGCAGAGAATCCCAAAGCACAGAGAGTCCCAAAGCACAGAGATTTCCCATCTGACACCACAATGCACAAAGGGTTTTGTGTCCAGATTTAAGGTGCCATCTCCAAGTAGCACCAATTTCTCGACGTCTCTTTTTGATTGCTTATCTCCAAAGCTTCCCTTGGACAAATTGTTTTGGGAAAGATTAGAATGAAGAGAGATGGGTTATTTGTGAACCAGTTCAAAGCCACTGGGAGTCTCTTACTGGACTTCATGGTTTTAACAGCGAAGAACTGGCGGAAAGGGGTTTTTAGGATGGCACACGTGGATAAGTAGCATAATTCTGTCAGTCTGGCATTTGTGTGCTGCAAGAAAGAAATGAGAAAGATGAGTGGAGCAGACAGGGGAACTGCAACTCTAAATGACAAGAAATACAATGGAAAGAAGGAAAAATGCTACAGTTTCAAGAGAGTCATATTTTTGGTAGTTTTCAGATGTGAACAGAACTCCCTAGGAAAGCCCAGAGTTGTGTTTGGGTAACCCTTCACAACACACATTTAATCCATTTTCTGGCCTTTACTTTCCATGACATTTTTGCCATTTTGTAATTTCGAGGTAGCTGCATAATTTTGCATACATTTAAGGTAAGTGGTTAATCATTATTAATTCCATTGGTGTTCTCAGTGCTAACAGTAACCATTATTAACCTATTTGACAATATTGCAGATTCCTTCAGCATTAATGGGATTGTAATATGTAAATCCATAGGAATTCAATTGTAAATTACCATTATTCAATGTACTTAGCTTCAATGCATAATTCTGCAATTTGTGCAGAAGGAAATTACATGTTGACTCATAAGACATAACTTTTCAGGGCTTCATAAAACCAAATGTGAACAATTTGTACCTATAATTATATTAAAATGTAAGTGAAGTATATAAGGCAGCTACATTAAAGGAAATATACTGCTCATATCCTCAGCCATGTTGTTTATAGGAAAATGCTTCATATTAAACCAGCTCCTTCCATCAGCTACTCACGTAACACAGATTTACTTTAAAGCCAGCAATATGTCAGCAGTAGCAAAGGCCTTAATCTAAAGCATATTGAAGAGGAAGTTTTGACAATTCGAGTTTTAAACATATTACTTTTCAACCTGACATAAAAACCTTCGAGGGTCTGTTCCAAAGCCAGTCCCTGGCTTCAGGGTACATTGGATGATATCCTGGCAAAACCCTTCCCTGGTGGGGAAGCCATACAAGGAGCAGCTGAGGACACTTGGTCTGTTCTGTCCAATCTCTGCTCCCTGTGATCAGGGACAGGCCCCGAGGGAATGGCTGGAGCTGTGTCAGGAGAGGTTTAGGCTGGATATCAGGAAAAAAAGATTTCACCCAGAGGGTGTTTGGGCACTGCCCAGGCTCCCCAGGGAACGGGCACAGCACAGCCTGACAGAGCTCCAGGAGTGTTTGGACACAGCTCTCAGGGGTGCACAGGGTGGGATTGTTGGGGTGCCTGTGCAGGGCCAGGAGTTGGGCTCTGTGATCCTTGTGGGTCCCTTCCAGCTCAGGATGTTCTGTGATTTTCACAAACACATCTTTCTTAAAACCCAAGGGATTTCTCAGCACTTGGGCCAGGACCTCAAGGAAGGAGGACAACTTGAACCCACTCTCACCCTGAAGTGGAGAGAGAACTTGCTCTGCTCACTTAAGAGTTGATCCCACTGTTTCTATAAGCTTTTTATGAAGCTACTGGAGGAAGTCAGACAATGGCATCAAAATGTCAATCATGTTCAACCAAGATTTCATTCTCTGCTCTCAGGAGTGTCATTGAGTTCAAACAGAGCTCTGAGAAATGATCAGAATTTTATCTACATGCTTTAAAGGGAGTGATCTTCTTTCAAGTTATTCACTTGAGTAATTTCATTGATGTTTAAATTTAATGGAATTGCTCACATATACATTGGAGGTTTGCAAGTTAGCAGTCAGTAAAAAAAAATCCAAACTTTTATCAATGAAGTTCAGATAAGAACTTTAGAAAAGAAAAATTTTTGCTCCAGGCTGTGCAGTAACATAAAATTGGGCTGAAAATTTCATGAGAAGAGGCTTTTATGGTCTGCTCATTTTAGGCAGAAATATTGCAAGAACAATTTCTGGTGATGAAGACTAGAGCTGCAAACTCAGTATTCTGCTCTTTTGGGCACAAGCTTCATTTGAAATTCTAGAAATAGAGGGAATTAGAAGGAAGATATTCTTGGATTTATCACCTCAGGATTTTTTAGGGCTAACTCATGAACCCGTTCCAGATGGAAGTTAAATTTGCATCTGTCAATAACCGAGTTTCAGAGCACGGAATTGGCTCTCAGTTAAATAATCATTGAGCTGAGGAGGACTGAAGCCTGATCAGGCTGTTAACAGAAAAACACCACGTTTCCTAGCTAGTTAGGTCCTGTTAGCAATTTCTTCCTCTTCCTAGCATTCGTTCCATTTGCCCTGGTGTTGTCTCAAGCTCTCAGCAGCAGTTTTACTCAGTAAGACGGAGTTCACAAACACGTGGTGCATCTCTGATAACACACACAACAGACCCTTGCCATCAAGGCTGACACCTGCAGGCTGGGACAGTCGTGCTGTCACATTCCATCCCTCAGCAAAGGCTGGGGAGGAGAGCACAGCCCAGCACCGCTGTGCTCACACCGAGCCACTCCCGCAGCGCTGGAATCGCGTCACGGCCCTCGCCCCTTCCATCCTCCTGCTGGCACTGCGTGCACACAGATCAATACCTGCATCCCACTGGTGACACAAACCCATGCTCTACCTTCCTGGCTCTGCTTCCAGCCCAGTGATTAAAGGAGAGCAGGGACTAGGTGATCTCACTACCCGAAAAGGATATAATTGGGCTCAGTACATTCCTAAATTAATCCGGTGTTTCAGGGCAACATTCCTCATGCTGCAGCAGATATTCAGCGCCCTCACATCTATCAGTACAATTGTAGTAAATGCCAAAGAGTATTTTGCCTTTTCTGCAGCAATGTTCTGCTTTACCCTTCTCTCTTCTCTTTTAATGACTGCAGGGACATCAGGTGTTCTTCAACCTTTATAACCAACAAAGCACCAAGTCCACAATTGGCTCAAAACCTCTCTGTTGTGCCTGCAGCTACAGCTGTCCAAGGGAGATTTTTGTCATTTTGGACTCAAGTTCTTTGAATTATTGATGGCAAAGACAGTCATACAATATTTAGTAGATTTAGCTACCTCCAGACTGTGTAAAGTTTTCATCCTTCCTCCTCCATTTATAGCACACAGATGCACATACACAAGAAAAACCAAACAGTTTAACATTTCTTTAGCTGCAAACTGGGTCTATTAGTTGGCATTGCTGCAGCCTTAAAGAGTGAGCATGGACCTGTGCAACAGAGCTTCCTCAGGAAAAGGATGTGCTGAAGTTTGCTACCTACAGAACAGAACATTTGACAAGTCTAAGAAACAGAAGGGTAAGAAATTCTCCAGAGAGAGAGTGAGAAGGATGATGCACCAGCTTCTGTGTTTCTGCTGATCACCTTTTGACATGACATTGGTTTAGCTGTAGGACTGCAGGACTGAGAGCAGCATCCCTCAGAATGACATGGAAAAGGGAAAGCGTTAAAGCTCAGTGAGTTCTCTGCAAGCACGTCAGAAAACTGGAAGCGGAATGAGGCTGGATTGTAGATTATTCAGCACACACATTTTGCCACGGGGAATCATCTTCCCACAGAACTAGCAGCTCTTTTGGTTTTCACTTCAATAGCCCCATTGGGAGGCTTTTAACATTGACTTCTTCCCCCTTCCAAGGAGCAGTGCAAAGCTGGAGCAGTGATGGCTGTTTGAGGCTGTTCCCGCTGACGTTCGTGGTGAGCCCCGCATCGCTTGCTCGTGTCAACAGTTTTAAAATAAGGATCAGCCAGTGTTAAATACTGATCACTGTGCAAACCTGAGAAAAATGTTAACATTCACAGGAAGACGAGAGTAATGTTTATTTTTTCTACCCTATTAGGTTGCCCTTTCAACTTTCAGAATTTGTATTCACTGTTTATCTTTCTGGCTTGGCCAAAGCCTTCCTTTCCAGTTCCCTGGGAGAAATACATGTCACAAATTATCCTTACCTTTCCCCATCTTTACCCATTCCTATTGTAGGTATTATTGAAAAGAAAAAGGAGAAAAAAAAAGGCCAGGACTCTGAGGTTGATAGATTTTGCAGAATGATCCTGCCAGGCTTGTCAGCACAGACTGCAGCTATCAAGCCCACTGTTCATACAGCTCAGCTGAGGAGACTGCACTCAAATCTCCCCTGAATGCTAGGTCCATTTGGTTTTTAAAAGGGCCAGATTTGATCATCTGAAGTGGGCCAGCAAGCCACAGTCAGAGGCAAGGACTCTTCCCTCCTGCTGCAAACCCACAGACTCCCTCCCTACAGCAGCAGTGGTGGTCAGAGCCCATCTCCTCCCAAACATCTTCTGATGGAAACTCCACTGGAAGGGTGTTTGAGGCTGAAAAGGCAAAGGAAATGAACAAATGAAAAAACATCAAGGGCCTGATCCAGAAGACAGGAACTGCTTTTGAACAAGAGGGGGACAGAAATAATCCTTTGCTGCAGGTTCATAACAAAAGGACGTTCAGGTGTGACTCAGCTCTGGCAGTGCCCATCTGAGTAGAGTAAAGGAAAGAAGAGCTCAATATGAGAACCCAAAAACAAAGTGTGGAAAAAGGTAAAGTAAAAACCAAATTAAATTGATTTACAGCTCTGCCAGGCCAAATTCAGCTATAACTGTATACTTCTGCAAATAAAAGACAATGTAAAGGACAAGAAGCAGGGCTAAAATAATTCATCCATGCACACAAATTAAATTGCTTCAGTGGTTCTTCTCTTCATTGAAACCAGTTGGACGCACGTCCTTGCTGAAGCAAGCAGAGTCCAGCTCACTCCCACTGCTCTCCCTATGGCTCAAACATGCATAATACATGTGCCTCTGACAGCTTCTCCCAGTCACAGAACTGTGTGTCCTCATTTATTAGGACACAGAGGTTTGAGCTGGGACTGGGAGTCAAAAGCCACAGGGTCCATGGCTAATTACCCTGTTAAAACAGACCCAAGAGTCCAAAGGAAGATTAACTTCTCTGCTTGAAGTGAAGATCTGCTTGTAATTATCTCCAGTGTTGTTTCCTACTTCACTTGTTCATCTCCCAGTATATTTTCAATTACATCCAAGAACTACAATAAAACAGCATTTTATTGCTAAGCCAAGCACTCCAAAATTAAGAATTGCCAGAATTAGAACTGGCCATTCAACTTCAATTTGGCCCCACTGTATATATGAATGGTTCTAATTACATGATCACACAACATTTTATCCACAGGACCCTTGATTAATTTGCATTCTGAACACACTGCTGGAGATTTTGGAGCTATTAAAACAAAAAAAAAGTAGTTTTTATATACCAGCTCATACACAGTTCTGAAAAATGGAAAAAACTATTTCAAGACAGTATTTAACCTCATGTTTCTATATATTTGGGGAAAGAAGTGTAACAGTTGTGACTGCCACAAGGTAGTCACCCACTGATGTGGAAGAGGGTTAGAACAGATAATTGATACTGTTCTGGCACACACCTACAGCATCACTTGATGAAGAACCATCTCGTGACAAGCTGGGAATTGAACCCTCTTCTTCATCTTCCAAGCACAGGAGAGGTTTCCCCCAGAGCCATCCACACACCAAGCGAGAGGGAACAATTTCCTGATGCTACTACTAAAATGGATTCAGCTCCAGAGCAGTGGCAGCCTCAGAGTCCTGCTCAGCAGCTCAGCAGAAAACCTGCAGGCTCCTCAGAGACAACTGCTCAGAAACAGAACCTGCAGGGGTGCTCCAGGCTCTCCCAAAGACTCATGGAAGTGGGCCAGTCTGTGATACTTGTGCCCAAAAGCCCTTTAACCGAGCAGAGGGATAATTCTGGCGTGCAAAGGCTGCACTGTGGTTTCTAACAACCCATCCATGTCATCTGCAGGCACGAGGGAGTTCCCTCTGTGTGCCCAGCCATGCCCCAAGCTGGACTCAACTGCACATCTTCCCCTTTTGGGGCATTATCTCTGGGCTGTCACAACCCTACATACAGACCATAAAACCCTCTATCACCTTGTGCTATACTGATAAAACCTGATAAAATTGGTTACTGACAAAAATAGGTTATTTCTATTAAGTAACATTTTAAAGCCATAACCATTTGATGGTTTTTCCCTCATTTTAAGCCAGCACATGCATTCATTGTAGCAGCAAAAAAACACCAGAACAAAACTGCACATACATCATCTTTTGTTTTCCATGGGGACGTGGCACAAACACTTGGACAGCTTGTATAATGACAATAAAAACCTTGAATGCAAGTTTCTCATCTAGAGCTAATCCAAATGCCAGCTGGATCAATTACCACTGGCCACAAGAATTTTCTTGCTCAACTGCCAAGGGGTCCACACTGTTCCCTCTTCTGAAATAAGTCTCAGGCAGATATTTATAACCTGTGGCACACTGGCTGCGTGCCTGGGAGCTCCTCAGTTTGTTTTACTGGCTTTGTTAAATATAGTTTCCTCTGTTCATAAAACATCTAAAATAGATTCTCAGAAATATAAGTAAAGAGGGTAGAACTTTGTCATCTTCCCAGCCCACAAGGCACTCGTTTGCTCTTTATGTGGAGGAACACAAGAGGCTTACAATGAAAACAAACAGTGAAATTGTACTGGAACTGCAACAAGGAATGTCAAGAGCAGCTAGTGCTAATGAGATAGGAATAGAAAGCTTTCCTAAGGTAACATTTAAATTGTTCATATAATACATAAACTGCTATAAAACTGTATTCTTTAAGTATGCAGCTTTTAAAAAGTATTTAAAGAGTAAAAAAAAACACATTGAAAAGGTTGCAATGATGCAGACACACAAGCCACATAAGTTCTATACTTAACCTACACTCACATGACTTTGGATCCTTTGTTTTATAATATACCTAAACTAGAACAAATTTCGTTCCATAATGCTCAAATAAGAGCTCTTAAATTCAGGAGAAAGTACAAGAGAGACCAAAACAGATTTCCATTTGGATACAATTCCAATTATATTCTTCTGGGCAGTTTCCTCCCTATTATTTTTAATTAGCTCCTCTGACACCATAAATCACACACAGTAGCAAGGGTGGTTTGGGGTTTTGTTTTTTTTTTTTCTCTAAAAAGTCCTCATTAAAAAACCCACCAAGGATGATGAACACACTCTACTGACAACAACTAAATATTCCCAGGGCTATGAACGTGCTCCAGTTTTAGGAGAACACAGGCAGACCAAGGGGGACTGAAAAGAAAAAAAGAAACAAAAACAAAATCACAACCAACAGAAGCAAGGAGACATTTCCAGGAACTGGCAGCTGCTCACCTGCTGCACAGCACGGGACCATTCCCATCCCTGCAAAGCAGGGACTGGGAGGGAACCCCCCTCAGGGACAGTGCTCTGAAAGGATTCTGCTCCACTGCACACCCTAAAGCCACCAGTAAAGCTCTTTGTGTTAGAAACAAAGGTGTGAAGGCAGGTACTGATGGGTTTCTGATGTCAGCCCACTCTTCCCATCCAGGTTTGTGAGCATCTCTCCCTCTAGCACTGCTCTAACGTTCCCATTCTGTTGCTGGGGTTCAGAGAAATAACTTCAACACTCTTCATTGCACAAAAAATTTCCTTCCTTTGGTTGTTTAGTATGGTATGACTCAAAACAAACCAGCACAAGAAAGAACAGTTTGCAGGCTGGTCCAGCAAGCACTGATGGGTAATTAAAAGTAGAGCTGCATTTGAAGCAGCAGGTAATTGGGGAGGGAAGTAAGAAGTACACATTTAATGGCTTCTGAGCTTGAAAGGTAGAGGCAAGATGAAAGAAAAGTCTAATGTGCTGTAATTATGAAACTATAACCTATGAGTGAGCATCTTCACTACCCTACTCTTAACTAAAACATTGCCTAATTAATTACAGTGCTACCAGATGAATAATGTTCAGCTGCACTCCCTTCACACCTAGAGCACAGGGCAGCCTGGGAATCACGTGAGGCTCTTTGGTTGAATCAATACAAAGGTTAATGCCATCCTGAGGGAGTTTTGAGCACATTATCCATAGGATAAATGATTCTGAACTGGCACATGACTCTCCCACCTTATTTCACTGGCTGTCTTAAAGTAGATGACTAAAATAAATAGTTGTAAGAAGGAACTCTTCAGGGGAAATTATGCAGCATTTTATTTCTAACCAACCAGTGGCTGCTCTGACAAGAGCTATTTTTCTCCTCCTTTCCCCACCAGTGAAGCCACAGCTTTGTCCTTTGTTTTGAGTCAGGCTACTTACTCTCTGTGGCTTCCAGGAGTAAAGATTTTGGACACTAAAGCAGGAGGAGGATTAGTATTTCTGTATTTTGACAGTTAAGGACTACTTAGCAAAAAGAAATAAAAAATCTGCAGCACTGGTGCAAAACTTTCCTGGAGGGAAGAATTAAGAGGGGAATATGCTCTGATTCTCAAGTCAGCAAGATTCTTAACCAATAGCCCAATTTCTCTGTTAATTTGAGATTAAGACAGGATTGATATTACAGCCAGCACTGGATACAGAGTTTTGAGCCTCTAATCATGAGCTACACCTAACCTGTTTCCCCTGTTTCAGTTACTGGAACCCTTTGCATTTCAGGCACTCATTATTTCACGTACTGAGACCTTGGCAAGGCTGGCAGACCGAGTCCCTGGCTGCTTTGTACCCAGAATTAAGTCATCGAATTTACATCACAAAGAATAAATGTGTTTTAAACAGTTTAATTCCTTCCCTCACTCTCTTAAGCAGCAGACAGCATGAGAAGCACCCACTGCAGCTCCTTCAATTGTTTGTGAAGGCTGGAAAGGGAAAAAACATAAATCCACTAATTAACAGGGAAACAGCAGTACGTGGAAATCTGGCCTCCACTGCAGCCAGTGGGATTTGGGCCAGCCAAGTGCACCCACCGAGTTCAACAATAGTTGTTGGAAAAAAATGTTAATAGCTCCATTAGGAGTTTGGAGTGAGAAAACAAAGTCACTTGGCAGTTGGGTGTAGTGGAACAGGAGGATGGGACATCAGTGAAACGGAGAGCATTTACCTGGCATGAGGAGATTTGGAACAGTAACTCTGCCATCAGTGTGAGGGCACAGTAAAGGTTAGTTTACCTTCATAGTCTTACTGTTTCAGAAAACATTTGGCAGGAAAAAACAGAGTTTAATCGTGGGAGTAAAGCCTTTAGATAAGCATTTCATCTCTGTGTTTTTAGCTCAATACAAAGGGCAGAAGGCAAAAAAACATCTCCAGATAAAATCAAGGATCATCCTCAAGGGAAGCACCATTCCACAAGCACATACCAAGGTGAGAGAAACTTCCCTTTCTCCAAGGTTCAGCCTCAGTCCCTAAAACACCAAACTATCAGCCCTCATCCCCTTTCTCTTTGCAGGGTGAGGGTGTTATCACAAGGGCAGCAGCAATTCCCTTACCTTTAGTAGACCAACCCCTCCCAGAGACAGCACAAATCTGCTTTATCTGATCCAAATCCACATGGAAGAGCTTCACAAAAAGACTGAGTCCTTCCTCCCTTCCCTCCCAAGCAATCTGTTGCCTTTCTTACCCCCACCTCTTGCACAGCAGGTGCTTATAATCCCCTCTGCTGATTAGCCCCCATCACAGACGTGCAGGATCTCAGGGTTGCACCATTTCTCTTTACCTTCTCCCAGCTACCAGTGATCAGTGGTTGATTACACCCAGGTGAAGCAGATTTCTCTACTCAGAAAGGTGGTTTCAGTTGTACCAGGTCTAATGGCAGTTCAACACTTGTCAAATCCACAGATTCATCTACAGCAGCAAAAACACCCTCCTGGCAACTCAGGTGCCTTCTCAGAGCTTTTCACAGGTGCCTGCAAATGTCTGGTTGGTTCTTTCTGGTTTTCAGTCCCTCTCTGCACAAGGGGACAGCCCCTGCATGGCCCCTATTTGTAAGTTTTAGCAATACATTTCCTCTCAATACACCACATTTCTTTTCACCAAGGAAAATTTGGACTTAGTTCTCAGAGCTACAGAAAGTAAAACATCTCCATCACTCCTGCTAATTGCCTCCCTCCCTTATTGCCACCTGCTGTGACTGGGACAATGTCAGCACAGCTGATGGCACTGTGCTGCTGCATACAGGTGGGCTCTGTTCTCAGAAGTACGGCAACAATCGGAAATCTGGGAGACAAACACAATTTTCCTCTCCAAAACCTACAGCAGAGACTTTTTTCACATGACTCCTGTTATGAACGACCCAGTCTTTCTTTCAGTCGAGCCAATAGCAACATTTTTCCATAATATATGTGAGCAAGCCATAAATGAGATGTAATTTATGGCTTGCTGTAATAAAACCCCAGTGGTCAAATAGGCAGTAGAGTGCAAATTTTAGGATAGTATCACCAAAAAGGAACTGAGGGGAAGGAAACCTACAGACTGAAGTCAAAGGCTTAGAAAATCTTTGTTATGGATATAAAGATTCAGTGCTGACCATTGCAGGATCTGCCTCCAGCCAAAAGCAAAAGAAAAGAGAGAGAATGAAGCTTCAGCAGAGATGAAGCACCAGGTAGAACCCACCTCACCAAGGGAGGACACTGCAGCCCCACCTCCCACTCCAGACTCCCACATCTCCTAACTGGACTGGACAAGAAACCTGAGGCATCTCAGATGGCAGAGAAGTTTTTCTGATTTCGTTTTATCAATGGAAACATGAGCCAAAGCCAGAGAACACCATCCTGCTTCACAGGCCACCAAAGGGCTCGTGATGAAGGTCCTGCACTTGGTGTCATCAACAGCGATGAAACGCCAACACTGGGGGTGAAAACTTGCACGTGCCAACGAAACAGCAAAGGTGGGATTCAGACACTTGACCCCAAGAGTTCACAGCCTTCACCCTAGTTTGGTCCCAAGATGTTTTGCTGAAGAAGAAAATAATCTGTCCAGCTGCACCACAGGATACAAATAGGAAGACCAAGTGGTGGGATAAAACAGCATTGCAGATCCACCGACTCTGTCAGGCACGAAATCTTAGTGAGGCAATTCAATAGTAATGAAAAGAACCATGATTAATAATTGATTTTTTCAATGTTTACTGTTAGACATTTTATTTGTGTTTCTGCAAAAACACCTGCTTTCTTTTAATATTTTGCCTCTGACAAGCTCCTTCATAAATATCTCTACTTTGTGGTGTGAAATATTTAAGCTCTTAATTAAACTGTCATTGAAGTTTTATGGCAATAAATGCATTGAAATAAATGACAGCATTTAACAAAATGTGCACATTTTTATAGAGATGATCACTGCTGATGTTCACAGGGTAACGTGAAGGATGGTGGTGTCTTCATGCAGCTCACAAGACTTTTTAATCACTGAGCTCTGAAGATTATTAGTTAAAAGCTGCTGATGGAAAAAGAGAAAGAGGGAAGAGTGGAGGGGGAAAAGGGATTCACTGACATTCTGCACTGTGAATGTTCAAGCAGTTCTGAGCAGCAAAATGCTGCCTTGTATTACTCAGAAGACCCTTCCCCTTTGACTTTGGATTTCTTCAAAGTCAAAGCTCTGGTTCTTTGCATAGTTATGTCTAATCTGTTTTAGAATTTGGAATTATATTTTTATGACCTACAAGGACTCTGGAGAAGTTAAATGTGATGGGGAATGTTATTCCACTACTGAAGTTCTTGTTGATACATACAGAAATTTCTTCATATAAAGAAAAGACCCAAGATTTTTTTTTTTGAAAGATCTTAAACAAGACAATATTTTTATAGCATATAATTTATATACTGAAATTACTGAGCTGGAAAGTTTCTTTGAAGGGGGCCCAGCTGTCAGATATAGGTGAATGTTGGAAGGTACAAGGTAACCTTCTCACAGCAATTCAAAGACAGATTCTTAGGAGCAGAAGCACTAACCTTTGTATAAATTAAAAACGAGGTTTCACTTTCATTTAACTGTGTTCTATTTTTGAAACATGCATGAGAACTCTTTAGAGTGAAATTGGTTGTGAATAGCTAAACTTTATGGATGGATAAAGACAAAAAGCAGCTGCAGTTTATATTTCTCAGGAAAACATACAGAGGGTCAATATCTGACAATATATGGTCCTGCTTCCCCAGGAATTCTTATTTCTGCTCTTCCAGCAGCAAGAGACTGCTGCAATGTTGTGCAAACATCAGGAGAGGGACTGGAGCTGCACTGCAGATGGGGAGGTGCTGGAAGTTTGCACTCTGACAATTTTCTAACCATATTATAACCAAAAAAGAGAAAGAACTGCTTCCCACCCCTCAGAACTACTGGGACCATCCATCACAAAGCAGATTAGAAACCTTTAACCTTATGTTCCAGCCAGTCTAAATATTTCCTAAGGCCATTTTATGCTGCTTTGTTTTATTCAATGGCAAGGTAATTAACAGCAAGGACAGGTACACACATGATCCTTTTTCTATTTCACACACTGCCCTGGAGACTGATGCCATAAACACCTCCTGTAAAGAATTAAGTGCCTCTGACTCCTCTGGTGCTATGGAGCGTTGAGGCTCTGTGAGTGATGGCAGGCACTCCCCAGTCCCCGTGTCCCAAGGGCAGGGCTGGGATGGGGGAGCTGCTGAAGCTATTCCCAATCCCCACTGTACACCTGCTGACTTGCAGTTATTGTCATGGCTCTGCCTTTGTTTGGGGAAGGGGAAAGACAGCGCTTGGAATCCAGAAGTGCAGATGTGAAAGCAAATCAAGCCTCTGCTGCAGTTACATCGAGCCTGAGCCGCTCAGAGCAGCACCCAGGCTGTGGGTGGGGACCTGATGGAGTGGAGCTGCCACAGGCACTTTGTGTTCACCTGAGACAAACCTCACTGAAATATCCTGGAACACTAAAATCGGCCACTGCTGCACAGTCCACTCCAGGATTGCTCTTCCAGCCCTGTGAGGGCAGAGAGTGTGGTCTGGGAGGTGTAGCTGCTCCGTGTGACAGCACAGCCCAGACTTGAAGGAAGCATACAGGGAAGTTAGTAATGGCATTAAATCTAATAAATTTGGTCAAAAATCAACCATTTCTTTCCTAACAGACACTGAGGTTAAAGAATAAGCCTCCAACTGCATAACTGAAGCCTGCTCTCTTCCCACAATGGCAGAGGAAGGTCTCACTCTCTTCTGGAACACGGCCTTGTACATCTTCTCTCTCCCATACAGTGACTACCACGCTTTAAATGCAGTGCCAGCAAATATGTGCAGGCCAGTGCCACAAGGTTACACAATCTCCTCCTTGGCAGCCCTAAAGTCAGGTCATATTGTCAGGACACTCTTGAAGGAACAAGCTTGTCTTAGGAGACCAGAATTGGACACGCTCCAGCAGCAGGACTAATTAAGGCTGACGCTGATCTAGGCAGAATCCCCACAGACACTAAAGGTTTATTTACTCTTAATTTCTTAAAAGTTTCACTGAAAATCAAGATCCAAGTAACTGCTTTGGAGTCCATGAAGTCACAATGACATAGGGAAAGAATCCAGCCCACAATGAATTAGGAGTTAGCATTTCTGGTTAACATTCAAGAAATAATCCTCCTCGTCCGACCTTCACTCGCTCCCACTGGTTTGTTCCAACATGCACAGTTCCACTTCTCTTTGTCAGGAGAAAGAAACAAACAAACCAAAAAATAAAGTTTAAAAGGCAACCCTCTCCAATTCTGCTTTTGTGTGAAAACCTCTCTCACCAGCTAGCTCCCACTTGCTGCTTTGGACGGTTCCAGCATGGTACACCAAAGTCCATCTTGGAAACACAAGATATTTAGATCTCTGTAGGATTTAAGGAGAGCTCAGCTGGGGCAGGTTAAAGGTTGAAGTAATCTTCCAAAGCCCTTTTTAAAGATTAGATACCCATTTTCCATTCCTGTTCTGCAGATAACCACAGCACAGCGCTGGAAAAACCAGCACATGCTTGGCTGAACTCGTCATTAATAAGGACACTGTTATCTGGATGATCTTGCTCCCTTTCTCTCTCATGCTCAGAGGGAAGGACACCACAATGGATATAAAGAGATAAAATACTCAACACTTCATAATGCATAATAGCTTTTTTTCTTCTTTTTTTTAAATCAGTGACTGTCACTGGGCTATAAATCCATGAGGTTTGCACACAGGGCTGGCAGGAGTTCAGCTGCTCAGACACAGGCCTAACAGTGACATCAGAAGTGTTTCCCAGCCCCACCACAAACTGCCCATGTGATGGGTGAAACATTTAACAAGCGTGTTTCGGCTCCCCAAGGTTCAAACAAAGCTTTACACCTCTTTCATATCTAAGAGACTTCAAATTGCAGGACAGGGATCTTGCTTTGGGTTTGTACAGTAATAACCACGATGGGCTTCTGATCGTGGCCTGAGTGCTGCCCTCATAAACACCATGACTCTGCACAGGCTGCACACAACTAGGGCAGAGAGATAGCCAGGGTTTGGTAGTTCAATATTTAATGTCCATTGCAGCACAGGATGTTTAGACATATAAATCAACAACCAGATTTTCTAAGGTGAGAAACAGCAAACAGCTGCTCTGGCTTTTAATATTCAATGGAGTACATCACATCCAAAGACAGCCAGCAGTACCAGTAGGGCTGAAATTGCAGCCTGGACCAGGAGGTAGGAACATTGCTACATCTGGGGTTTGCTTACTTCTAGTCCTGCGTGTCAGCAAGTGACTCACTCAGTTAAAAACATTTAACTCCCACGGATTTTAATAATTTAACATTCTCACATACATTGTGATTTTTTCCTCTGCCTCAGTTACCTATGAAAATTACCAACACAAAAACTGGAGACAAAAAGCAAGCTAAGGACTGCGAGGGACTCAGGTATTCTGAGAGCAGGGATTGAGCAGCTGCCCATTAAAAAAAGGAAAGAGTTGGCAGTTCATTAAAATTGGCATCAAAAGGCATTGTCTAAGAGGGAAAAACAACATAAAGTGGAAGCCGTGGCAGCTTGTCCTCCACTTGTTATGGAACAGAACAAACAGACCATGCTGTCTTAAATGAAGCATTATCTTGCACTGCTTTGCATGGGTTATAATTGTGATTTTCAAATAATGTATTAGGTACTACGAATACTTAATAATTCCAGTGGGTAGGAAATATTTTTACTGTTTCCTGTGATTTTCCTTAGTGCTTCCCCCTGCTAGGCTGCAGAGTTTGTGTAGGAGGTAGCGGTCCCCATAAATAAATATTTGCTTTTAATTAAATCCTTCCTCTGCACTTTCTTTCAGGACCAGGCAGGATAGGGCCCTCAAAAATGCCTGTGCAAGCCATGCAGCGAGGAAGCAGGATTTATACTGCACAGCAGAGGGGATAAATCAAGTTCATGAAACATGTTATTTCCCACTGTGATGTTACACATTCTGCTTTTGAGAAGCAGCAGGAGCTTTCCTTTCCCCATACAGCTGCTTTCAATATGCAAGAAAATGGTTTAAAAGCCTGAGAAGGCACTAAGAATCTTTTAAGAAACTGATACTGTGAAAGTTTTTTGAAGAGTAAACTGGAAGAGGAGTATCTGGCAATAAAAATGTCTCCTTGTTAAGTGTGAGAACCTCAGCTGCCGAAATTGTCCTTTGCTAGTCTTGCCACCAAGAGAAACTCTTCCCAGTGTAACCTGTAGTGCTCCAAGGTGGATATATCTCAGCTTTGATACAGATTTTCCTCCTGGGAAACCTATTTCCTGAAATAAAAATCTCAGCACAGTGACAGTGGGTGCTGCCCACAGCGAGCACAGAACAGACCGATGCCACCCAAGCCAGGCAGCCCTCCCAGCAGAGGTGACAGGGACTCCTGGTCACCTCCAGATGAGATCACCTCTCTGCTTCTGCAGATGAAGCCAATATTTGTGTCTCTTTAGCTTCTACCAGCTGAGCTCGCTGGGAAGAACATGTCGTTCTGCAGATGCCTTTTTTGTGCTGGGAAGGTTCTAGAGAACAGCTGCACCTTCTCAGCTGGGATTTGCCCATTGCACTCGTAGCATCCTTCGTGCAGAGGTTTCCTAACAAGCAGGACACAGCCTGGACAGCAGGCAGCCCCTTTCCTGGTGGCTGTGCTCTACTGCTTCTCTTACATCTGCCAGCCCTACCCCAGCAGGAGACTCAGAGCACCAGACCCAGGCAGGAGCTTCCTGCACTCCGTGCTAGACCAGGAGCGCTGGCACAAAACATCTCTGAGCCACAAGTCCAGGTGGGAGATTTCCTCCAAATGACGAGACCTCTCACGAGCCTGATGAGCTCCTAGATCTCGATTTGTTATATCTTTGCAATCATCTGCTCTTTTCATCTCAATATGATTTGTTTAGATAAACAACCAGCACGGCTTCGAGTGCCATTTCACCCAGTACATGTGCCTCTAGACAGATGAAGAGGCAGGAAAGACAATTAGAGAAAACTGATGAGGAGAGAAGAAAATAATAAATAAGACCAAAAGAAAGAATGAGCACCCTTAGGGTTCGAGCCAGCATCCAGCTGAGAGGTCTGTGGGTACAGAAAAGATTATTTACATTGAACTATGAATTTTGAAAGTGATATTATATAAGCCTTCCAGCTTGAACAATTGAAGAGAAAAGTAATTATAAGAATTACCCAAATGTTAAATGGTTCGAAAATAGCTGAAGTATTTCTGTCTCCCTGGTGGAATGTTTTGCAAGACCAAAAGAACAAGTTTCCAAAAGACAGGGGGGGATGGAAAGTGGGGGGTTATGATTCATTTTAAAATGCAAATATTTTAATAGGTTTCTTTTAATATATATGTTAATGAGCTTATAGATGAGACACAAACCACAGGCCAAGTAAGCAGATGTCTTGTCAACAAGGTCTAGAATTTAGAATCATTAGGGCTCTTTTAAGAAACATACTTACTCTGACATAAAACTGAAGCATATTATAATATTTCAAATTCACACTGCTCTGTGTGACATTTTTTCCTCATTAAAATGAAGAATGACACAGCCAGAGAGGGGCCCATCTTCCCTGCTTTGTATTTGTAGTTCAAACGATGTCTCCAGCAAATTGTCCCAGAGAGACAAAATATTAAGCACCTTGAGTGCTGTTCTGCATGCAATTAATTTCACAGCCTTTGGAAGTTTTTAATGTGTTGTGGTGACCAGTGAAATAATAATTAGTTGCTGCTCATTGTTCCCACCTCGTTCACTCTCTCTTTTCTGCAACCTGTCAAATCCTGTTTAAGGCTGCTTGTTTTTCTAGGTGTCAGTTCTTTCACAATGTGCAGCTCTCATGATGAAATTCCTGATCTTCTCGTTCGCCCTTCAGCTTTGAAAAGCAAAGAACCAGACAGACCTGAGAAAAGGAAACTCAGTGAAGGGTAACAAACACAGTGTTTCTGAACCCACAGCAAGTAAACTACAAATACCAGCATCAAGTAAATGCCATAAAACTTAGGTCTGGTTCCTGACTTAATTACCTGTTGGAGTGAGGTTTTGTCACTCCACTGAAATCAGTAGAAGCTTTTCTACTGCCCTAAGATAATTCCTATCACACCTTAAATTAAGTCCTCATTGAAACACAATTCCTTTGGAGCACACACACACACACGTACATCCAAAGGCAACTTCCATCCTTTGACCCTTGTACTGAAATTTATACCAAAAAAGCAGCACTCATATAGAATCTGTTCCTTGTATCACGGTTATTTGTCCTGAAATCTCCACAATTAAAGTGGAAGAGTGTGGAAAAGGCTCTCTACATGAACCTTACTAATCAGTTTTGCCTCTGGAAAGCTTTAATGACCTCTTAAGAAAAACCAAAAAAGCTTTGGTTGAAGGTTTATTCCCAGCATATGGAACCTGGAGAACACACAAAATGGACAGGGTGTGCCATGGGGATGGATATGAGGTTGCTAAACTGGGAACAGGTGTATGTACCTCAGATTTTGAGCATAAGGACACAAGGAACAGTTCCAGGGGTTTTCATATCAGCAGTCTGTCTGATACCAAAAATAGAAGAGATTCATACTCAAGAATTAACCTCTGTCATTTTAAAAAGTAGATGTGTTTGAGTCAGCCTTTGATTTAGGTTGATCTCTTGTGGGAAAGCTGAAGAAGTGCAGGAAAGACAAATTATTTCTCCAATTCTTTCCCCTACGAAAAAAAAAAACCAATACAAAACAAAACCTAAAACAAGCCCACTGTGTGAATTTGGACTATTTACCAAGAAGATAAGAAGAATACACACTGAAGATACACAAACAAGTGTTTCCTGGGTGGTACCACAATTACATGAGACAGACCTGGCTTTCAGAGGGGTTTGATGCAGTTGTTTTGTATTCCAGCTGCACCAGCTGAGTGCCATCCAAAACACGGCTAAGCTGAAAGAGGCAGAAAAACAAAAGCATCTCCCTTGTCCCAAATGAATTCAACTTCGTTCGTTTTGGCAGCTTTTCAAAGATCAGGAAAAAAATATTTGTTTGATCTTTCCCTTCTTTCCACTTAAGGTCAATGATTGAAACAGGATCGGCTCAGTGACTACACCTCCAGTTCACACTCTGGTGGATAAACATACTAAGCACCATTTTGACAGCTGTGGGGGAAAAAAATAAATAAAAAACACCAAGATTTTTTATAACAGCTTTAGAGAAAGGGGAAGATTGCTGCTTTCTGAGGTAGTTAAAAGCCCAGGCCACGAGGCAGAACAATTCTGTTCTAATCTTCTCCCTGCAATAGACCTACTTGTTGTCAGCCAGCAAGTCATTCCCACTAAAAATTTCAGAGAAATCTGTCACAAGCCTGACACACAAACCAAGTTCAGTTCTCAGAAAGTCAAACCATGTGCGCAATACCTGCGGATCAGTGGCTTTCCCTGGTGGCAGAAATGAATAAAAATAATAAAAAGGGGTTTTTCATGGAATAAACAACCACTCTTGTCACAAAAGTTGCATCTGACATGCCTTGTCCTGCCATTAAAGGTGTGATTTTCAGAGTCCAGACAGATACATCAGTCCTGGAGGTGTATTTGGGTTTTGAATTCCTATCTGCATCACTGCTGCTAAAAAAAAAGGCTAAATCCTAAAGAAGATGTACCTTTAGATAATGTGTACATTGAAGAGAATATCCACCTGTTTAAAACCCTATTTGAGTAATTCTCCAGAAATGCTTAAGCAGACAGCACTGTGGACTGGGAAAAACATCCTATTACCAACTTGAGAGATTTAAGGATTAGACCGAATCCTCTAAGAGTCTTTAAAAACAAAAACAACTTTCCCTCTGCTATTGTAATGGACTAATTCCATTTAGAAAAATCTTTTGCTCAAAAGAAAGAAAATCTTTCTTTCAGGAAAAAAAAAATTGAAGAGAAAATAGTGGGAATATTTCAATGGGAAATATTGTCCGAGAGGATCTTAGAGTGGCAAAGTTTCACTGGATTCTTTACAGAGCTTTTATTGTTTCTGTGGAAAAAAAACCCAACATGATCTCTTGTTCAAATACTGAACAATAATGTTGAAATCACTCAGTCTTATTAGGATTTCAAATATTCATCCCAGAGCATCATTATGCTCTGATAGAGAACCTATGTCTGATTAATAAAAGGGAGTTTGTTATCTGATAGAATTAAAAGCTCTGAGTTTTCACCTCCAGTCACAGAGTGCAGAGTAAAACTACTGAGTCTGATGGGCAAAGGTATTTTTAAACCATCTTTATGTCTTCTTATTGTCAGGCTGGCTAAAAACCAGACTTTTTCCCCTAGGATAAGGTTGGAATAGTTGCGAATATACCTTAAAACAATCTTGGTTCTGTCCCTTGAAAGGGCACAAATGGAAACCTAAGTCAGACACCTGCAAAGCAAGGCACTGCTCCATGTCCCTCCATGCATCCACTGCCCATTACTGCGAGGATCATCCAAACAAAAACCCTAAAGATTATGGAACCTTGGCAATCCCTTGTCAACCACATCCACAGCCAGACTTCTACCACAAACAGACACATCAGCACTTTTCTGGATTAAATCAGCTGTATCTCACAAATACAAAGTACAAAACAAAGGAGAACCAAGTTCACTGTCAGAGTTTCTAAAAATATGGGACCACTAAATTATACCATAGGACAGGTATACATTATACCACATATACATTCTATGTGTGTGTGTGTGTAAATAGAAACATGATCATTACAATATTGCAACCTGGAACACGAATCTCTCGTTTGTAGCCTGGGAAACTTCAGTGTCAATTCTCCCAGACTGCAGTAAAGACACTCATTCCCCAAAAATATATTCTTATCTCATGTGTTACGAAGAAAGTTTGGAATAACTCCTACAGATATGCATCCATAATCAAATATAAGAGGAGAAAATACAATAAGAAGTTTAAGACAGCAGTGCTGTGTGCTCAAGTTGCTGATGACCACATGAACACCAGGTTTAACCCGCTCAAGCTCGTGCTGGGGCATCCTCTTGGATTTTGCTACAGCCTCGGGATGTGCTTTGAATTTGAACAGACCAACCATAGAACTGCTCAATGTGATTTATTGAATCAGATTTCTCTGTTGCTGATACAAAATCTGATGCTTGCTTTTACTCTGCACTGAAGGGCAAAGACTGGTCCTGAAAATGAGTGGGGAGGTAAATCTAGGAGGATGTAGAGAAAAGTATTCCTTCCTGGCATGTCAGTTCTTCAATCTTGTTTTGCCAAGTAAACTTTGGGCAGTTTTATGAATGGAAAGAGCCAATTCAAGTTTGTTTTGCTCTTCTTTAAATAACAGAAAATAAAAACTTCCCCCCCTCACCCAAGAAGCCTGAAGAAACAGAAAAGAACCCACCTGATACAGTGCACATACAATAGAGACAAGTAACACAAATTCCAGAAAACTTGGGGAAAGAATGGCATGCTTGGGATTTCTTTTTACAATGACAAACCCAAGAGAAATGCCTTGCTATAAAAAAGCACTTTAAGAATTATAAAAAACAAAGCCCTAAGACAAAAAAAAAAGTTGAAAACATTTAATGATGAATTTTGCAATAACAAGGCAAGCCAAAAAATGGGAATAAGTTGTAGTACTAACAGCTCCTCTGGATTAGAGGCATGCAAACTTATTATAAAAAACTCTCCCTATTAGTCCAATCCTGTTCCCATTTAAACAAATTGAAAAATTCTAATGACTTTTTTTAAAATCGAAAGTCAGCTAAAACACAAATAAAAATAATATAAAAATTATTACTGATAAGCTTAGTGCTTGGTGGGGAAAACCTGCTATGCTGAATGCCATGTTTTCATTTTAAAATTAGTTTGGTTTAGAGCTCAGGATTTGGAGTAAAACCTGCTTTTCCAAGCCAGTTTTATCCATCACAATAGGTTTGGTTCATCCCCACATGATATTTGCACATGATTTACTTGAGGACAGGACATACAATAACTTTCAGGCATTTTGAGAATTTCAAGTAGGTATCCTAGAAGCAGACCACACACAGAACCTCATATATCTAGTTATTGCAGGGAGTCACTGGAACTTCTGAAAAAATCTTCCCCAGAAGGATAAAATGAGATAGTAGTTCTTCTGACTCCAATAGACATTTTAGTAAATAAAGAAAAATGGGACAAATTATTAAGAAAAAAACCCCAAACGTTAGAGACACATCAAAAAAAAAGAGTAAGATCCTCAGAATTCCTAATAATCCTGAAACTCCCAGAGATCTAATAATCAAAAGGAAGTCTGCTAGAGCAAAAAGTGTTATAGTATCAATAACAGTTAATGAGCAACTTCAGCAGCTACCTGCAGCAAAAATAAATCATCTGTTGCTTCCAGAGAGCTGGGGTGCAAGGCTATCTGAGAAGCAGTGTAAAATTGCAGGAAAGCCGACTAAATTGATGAGAAAACCTTGCCCATCAGCTCAGCGATGGAGCATTTGAGATAATCAGGGTGTGCATCAGCCACAGCAGGCCCCACGCTCACACTGGGCTGTGCAGCTGCTATCAAACATCCAGGGAGCCTTATCTAACCCTGCTCACCAAACCAACAGGAGCAGCAGCTCCAAAACCAGCAGATAAAAATACATGTGGGACTTGGCCTCAAGAGATGAACGAGATCTGACCTAACTGGGGCTTGTGTAGGATTGGTTTAGATTTAACTTGGTCCAAAAGGGAGTCAGCTCATTTGCTTCCAGCTGAGATTTACTTTCAGCTCATTTTCCGTTAATGCATTTCTATTCTGCCAGCAAGGTGTGTAAATACAGTATTTCCTTGAAAGCAGGAGAATATTGCCTGTACAAAAGATACAGCCCAGAACCTCCAGCCTGTCTCGGATTTTTGCTGTGTTTCACCTACATTTGGAACAGCAAAAATCTCAAGGTCACCCCGAGGAAGGAAATTGATGCACTCTGGTAGGTTTTTCTAGTTTAGTGCTGACTTTTAGCCATCACTCACTTTCAAGCCTGTTGTTCACATCTGACTGGTCCGTAGCTCTTCTTGCAGAGCACTTTTTTTGGAAATACAGCTATTCTTTCCCACAGCAGGTATGTTTGGAAACCAAAAGCAAGGAAGTTATTGGGATTCTTTATGGAAATTTATCTGGTGAGTTTAAGGGGGTGCTGTTGTAAAACTATTTTCCTGTGACGCATTTGTGTGATCAAACTGCCAGCAACAACAGTGAACAGAAAATGTGAGGAGGGTGGAAGAGAAAGAGCAGAAACACAAAGAAAACACTTTAAAAAAGCAAATTTGAAAAGTATCTTAATTCCAACACAGAGTCTCACTGGGTCAAAGAAAGGAATTTTATAAATATTATATTGGATATGATTGATACCCTACCCAGCATTTGAAACAAAGCTCAAGTGTGGAAATATCTCTACAAGGGCAGTGTTTCCTTACACTTGTACAGGACAGGAAGACACTCCTTAGATCACAAGACAAAATTTGGACAACTGGTGGCAATCAGGGCTCTGGAAAAAAACTCACTAATATTCTAGAGTGAATTCCCTAACACAGCTCAGGTCTGGGATGTGTTCGTAGACAACAGTGGTTATAGAGTTTTGCTTCCACTAAGAGACCAAGAGGATGCTGAAGGAGCCTGTGAAAGCACTCAGCTGAGTCAGTGTCAATCTCCTTTATGTTTTTTTTAATCTATTTGTTACCTCAGCAGGATTTCAGCAACATTCAAGAACAACTAATCCAGCAAAGCTGATGTTAAAGAGTTCCTGCAGGTAGAAAATGAAGAGGCTGTCCCTGCAAGTCATTGTGGTTTTTGTTCTTCATGACTTTTGACCAAAGAAAAGCAGATTTTCAATCACTGAAAACATCCAAGGACATGATATCTTTCATTTTGTTTGGACTCTGTTTGCTTTCAGAGAATTCTCTGTTCAAACATTCAGCTTATATTAATTTAAATTACCTGAAGCACTGCCTGTAGATTTAAGAAGACAGAGTCACAGCCTCAACAGAGCTGTGTTATGTTTGATACACAGCAAAACAGGAACCTTTACAAGGTTCTGCAAAAGCCAGAGTTAGACTGCAGGAAGCATCAGTTCCATTTTCAAATTAGTGCCTCTAATTATTTCCATTTTCAAATTAGTGCCTTTGCATGTAGCAAAGGTAGCTGAAATCTTTGGGGATATCTGGTGGTGCTTCCAGAAATCGTTCCTGCTGTTCTAAGCTATGATAGAGCAGTTTTCTCATTTTCTCCTGTGTGAAGTGCACTGCAGGATTTATTTCCATTACTGATTCGTTGTAAAAGAGTTCTATGCTAATTACTCCTATGAATAAACCCTTTGAATACATTGCAGCCAGTATCCCTTTCCTCAGTCCCAAAGTTGTCTCCTTTCTGAGCACAGCAAAGTCCAACCCTGTCTACAAGGAGCTCCGTGGCTTCCATTTAATTTCAAAACAGAGGGAAATGGAATTTTCTGTGGATTAATAAAAAAGAGCCAGAGGGTTGTCTCAGGTCAGTTTAAAACAATGAAGTTGTGCACTCTTTCTGTGCTTTCACACCTTACAGTGATGCCCATCAAAACCAGAGAGGATGTGGAAGTCACAGTGGAATGTCTGAGTTTTTCATTTTTTATGAAGGACTAATTTGAACTCACAGAGGTTTGTCCCACTATTTTAATAAAGTTGAGAGAAATAAACAACAAGCCAAAACACTCTCCAAAACTGAATCTGTTTTCTGAACTTTGCTTTGTCCAGAAGAGAAAATGAAAAAAAAAATCAGCCTAGAGAGTGTTTAATTATTTTTGCCTGTTCTTAGGAAAATAGATGCTAACACAGTAACTGAGAAGAACACAAATTCCTGAGTACTTCTACAATCAAAGAGAAAGCACAAATATTTATAAAACAGCAGCCTCAGTGAAAACCTTTAAATTATTTGGAGGATCTTAAAAGACTACATTCTGCAGCATAATAAAGGCAAATTAGTCAAAATATATGCAAATAATATTAATGTCCCCTTAAGATGTTTTAAATTTTGGCACTGATTACTCTACATTTGTATATCTTTATGACTTCTCATATATAATGCAATTTCACTGAGATGAAACTAGTTTTCTATGCAATTGATTTTTTTAATCATTGGAAGTTATTAGTATTTGTAATTTTTAATCTTTATCACTCCCAGTCTTTAAATGATCATTTTAAGGTTGCTGATTAGATGAAGACTACAGAAGCCATTATGATGTGTCAAGACTAATTGTTAAAAGATAGATAAAATAATTACTCTTATTCTTTGTGACTAAATATCACATTCAGAGGATGAAAAGAATCCTCACCCTTCAGTTTAAGAGCTATTAGAGCACAGGCTGGGAGATGAACCACATGTGAATTCTACTCTTGGTGATGCTGCTGTCACCTCATTGGATTTGCCCAAGATCACCTGGCTCAAAACCTCCAAGATCAGCCACAGATTCCGTGGTTCACAGTTTCTGGGATGAAGATGAGTGACAAGGCAAGGAAGAAATTCTCAACACCAGTGCCCCAGCCTTGTAAGTCATCAGTGGATCAGAGAGATTCCCAGTAACCAACGTGACACCAACCACAGGGCCACACTGAGATTTCAATTTTTGTTCCTCTGTCACTGGAGAGGAGCAAATACAGATCCCTGGGCAAGCTTCTTTTAACCTGCAGCCCCAGGTTTTGGCTCCCTGAACAAATTACTTGGCCCTACTGGAATAAAGGATGGCACAGTTAAGGGGAAACTCCAGTTTCATGTCCCTTCTACGTCCTTGGCTTATTGCACAATGGGTTGGAGACTGCAAGGAGCTTTTATTTTGCTGGATAAATGGAAGCTATTAACAAGGTCCTTGTAGTGGAACATTTAGGAAACATCATGGGCTCTTCATTAGCATAAATGCCAATATATAGCACAGCCACTAATGTGAAAGAGCCAAAAACTTTTAGTGAGAAAGATGGAGGGAAAGGAGAGAATCAATTTTTTTTCTGCTTCATTTAATTTAAACATTTTGCATCTCTCATTTGTGAAGTGAATACTAATTGAAAAACCTCAGCATTAAGCTGTACACATAGATCAGTCAAGTAAACTGCATGCTCGTTTACACTTTGTTTATAAGTTCTTTCCTGAAGTCAGAACTATGTGGATGTCTCTGAAGAAGCCATCTGGGAGAAGTCCACACTCAGTGCTCCCTGTTTGTGAATCACACATTTTGTCCTTTCACCCCCAGGAATGTAAATACAGAGCAACACCAGCAAGGTCAACACGAAAAGACAATTTTAGTCATGTTCTGCATATTTGGGTTCAGCTTTCTCGTAGTTGGCACAACTGCAGGGTGCAGCAGAAAATGCTCAAGAACTAAGCAGAACTTCTTAAGACTGATCAAATTCACTTCTGGGTTCCCTCAATGGATATTATGGATGGCAGAGAGCTTTTTGTCTCTTCTAAAGGTACCATTGCAGTGCCAAGCCCCTCGAGGGCAAAGCTACCTAGAGAATACAGCTCTCACACTGGGATTTAACATCTTCCTAAGTGCCAAATATTCAAGGGTCCTACAGCTCACTTTGGCCCACTTGTGAGCAACACAGACATTCTTAATAAACACATGGTGCCTACCCCACTGAACTTTGCTTGCCCTGTCATTTATCCATCTCTTCTCTGACGAAATTGCTTCCCAAATATTTGACCTTGTGTGTTTCTTTGGGCCAAATTGTGCTCAGATCAGTGACATTCACATCTTCTATAATCGAATTCTCCTGTTTGCAGACAGCTGGCAAAAGTTTACACAATTAAATGGCAGCTGAGCAGTGCAGAATAACTTTGTGAGGCCCCATACAACTAAGAATGTCTCCCTCCATAGTAAATAACACAATTGATTTCTCATGGCCAAGACAACAACTTGAGTCTAGTTAAGTAAAATATTTTTCTCAAACAGTTGTACTTTTTTCTTTATGCTGTATGTCAAGTTGGGAGAGAGTGGCATTGGTATTTATCCAGGAACCATGTAGAAAACCTAAACTAAATATATAAATGAAGAATTTTTCCCTAAGAAAAACAATATCCATGTAAAACTTTCCTCATGTTCCCTTTCACTTTTGTTCCAGTGCAGCATTTCAACAAGTTTATTCCATGGTATGAATACAGAACTAATGCCAAAATATTTATATGGCACATAACTCACAGGCCCATTTCATCAGCTAATGATAATCATTATTTTTGGATTGCTTTGACAGCAAACTTGATAACAACACTGCAGAGCTTAAGGAAAAGAAATATTTTGCGCATTCTTTTATGGCTCAATTTCATTAAAAAAAACCAAAAACAAAAACAAGTGAAGTATTTATGCTGAGTGCTCTCTCCTGAATCTCTGTCCACATGGCACTGGATTTCCCAATTTGCTAAGGGTGAGATCAGTGCTTTTAATCAAGGGACAGTTTGAACATTGTAACCCACTGCAGAGTGGAAGACTTTTACTGGGAAGCATCTGAAGCAGTTAGGAAAACTGCATCCTAGTTTGGGACACAAAAAGCTCAAGCAAATATTGGTTTATGAAAACAGAATCTGTTGTTGTTATTGTTGCTGTTAACTTGGTTTGGATTGGGACTTTATCTCACACATTGAGTGCCCTTAGAAGAGGCTTCTGAAGATGAGCAAATATTTTGAGACCTCTCCCCATCCATTGCAGGAACCTCCTAGAACGAGAATCTTGTCTCTAGGAAATATTTAAAGAGATATTATGAAAATTACAGGTCCTACCTCCAGGAAAAAGGAAACAAAGCAATGAGAAACATAGATAAAGAAGGTTTTCTTAACCTTGAGATTTCCCTCACCAAGCCATATGCTGCAGTTTCTCAAAGGGTATTGCTGCAGCACAGGGAGAACGATGAGTATTAGTTGAATAATCAGGATAGATTATCAAAATATATAAAATCAAAGTCTGTACCCTACAGCAAGTCATAAAGAAAAGCAGCCATCTGGAGCTCAAGAAATGTTTCTAGCTTTGTCACTAAGACTTTGTTATAAACAGACAATACAGGCTGCTAATTAAAAAAGCCACAGCTAAGCATTCTCCCTCTCTCCAGGGATTATTTCCCATAAATACTTTAACATTCATAATTGTGACCTCCATGATCACATCTTTAAACCTCTGGGGCTACAGGAGACTGACCACAGGGACTTTGATTTCCCTTATTCACATCCAGTATCAAGAACAAGCCCAAACCAAGATGCACTAAGAAGTGTGCATTCAGTCCTTGCCCAGTTCTTGTTTTATTGCCAGTTTCAGGAACCTTCTATGTGGCACTATGAAAACCAAAAACCACAGAAAATCAACCGGAAATTCTGACATCATTCTGAGATTCTCAATCCCTGTAATTTCTAGGACAAAAGGAGCTTGTTCTCTGCATAAATGATACCCAGAGAGAAAGGTACTGAAAAGTAAAAAACTTTAAAAAAATTTTAAAACTGTCAAATTATTTTCCTTTTTCATTTAAAAGGGAAGAAAAATGGCACACTTTTTTTTTCACCTGAGTGGGAAGTTTTGCTTCTGTTTTTACTGATAATGCTGAAGTTTTATGTTTAACTTCTGATCAGGAATAGACTTTCAAGAACCACATAATCCTGCATAAACATGCTTTGTGTGTTGCATTTAGAGCTTTCAGTATGAGCAATCATCTTCACAAAAATGTACACAAAGAATCAGGCCAGTAACTTTGCTCTTCTGGCTGCTGCTAAGCTTATGAGTACCTTTCATGCTCTTCCAGACAAGCTTCTTATCATAACTTCCCTAGGCAAATGTTTCCTCTCTTAGCAAAAAAACCTTTAATATTTACTTTCCATTCAGCTTCCTACTCTCCTCTACAATACATGTACCTCCAAGAGCCTCAAAAGTTCTGTGCTTTTTCAGCTGAAGCATTTTTAAAACAGCCTGTGATGGAATCACCATTTTTCCATGTCCCAAAACTCAGCCATGACCTGAACTCATAACGCCTGAATAAGAAATTCATATTTAGTCTGTCTTTAATTGGCAGGTTCTCCAGCCTGGAAAGAACACAGGCACGAGAAGTCAATCTGAAACTGACTGCACCAGAAGACCACAAATCTGTATTCTAGACTGATATAGGAGGTTATTACAGAAAATTCAGGGTTTAGAAGTCACTGATTTTAAAAGCTGGCTTTTGTTTCTTTTCCCTTCCAAATGCCAAAAGACAGACTTCCTAAACTCAATAGAAGATGAAGTGACATAATCATGGTAACAAAAGGGACCACATACTGGTTTTGCATTAGAAAATTCACAGTGTTACTGAAAGCACTCGAGATTTTCTCACTGCTTAGACTCTCTGTGTATCCAGATCCTCCTAAAGGCATGCAAGTGCATCTCACACAGTGTGTGCTCACAGAGTTACTCCTCAGGGTAGTAAATACACTGGAACATGTTATAGAGCAGTGTTTCTCTCCCAAGCCAAGGTCCAGCATTAAGAAAACAAATCACAGTGAGCTGAACATGGTGTGGACCCAGAGACCTTTGTTCCCTCTCCTAGACGGAGCAGCACTACAAAAGAGAGATGCAGCAGAGACAGATCTGGGACCATTCAAAACCATCTCAAAGGTGGCTTACAGTTTTCCTTGTCTTCCACCAAAAGATCTCAGACAAAAGAGGAATTCTGAAGGGCCAGACCCATTTTTTTCCCAGTGTGCACACAGAAGAGGAGGCATATAATTGCAAGCTACAGGCATGTATTAATTTATGCACATGTATTTCTAAGTTTTTCTAACCCAGAAGGTGCAACTCCATTCCTCCTCTCTATCCCAGCCCCATCCACCAAAACAAGCCCCAGCGTCCAGCATAGCTTTTCTCACAGCTTGGTGAAGGTTTGGGGTGATCAGAAGGGCTGTGCACAGAGCTTTGCACACATAGAGGTTCTTCATCATGTGTCCAAGTTTCCAGTTCAGGCACCAGTTTTAAAAAAACCTGCTTTGTTTCACATGATGGAAGGTGCCCTACTTACTGAGAAGACAGGTTGCTTTTGCTCTTTTGATTTCCTGCTGGCCAGAATGTACAGACGGGTTAAAAAAAAAAGAGAAGAGAGATAGAGAGAGAGAAAAAAAAAAAGGACAGATGCCACTGAAGTAGAGAAGAGATTAACAGGGTCAGTAGCTCGCACTCCTGGGGTCTGGTTGAAGGATTCCTGCTTCTTAAAACTGCGAGTAGCGAGAGATGACGGACTCATCACTCAGTGAAAAGTGAGTTACGGCTTCGCAGTGTGAACTCACTTGGCTGCTTTCCATTGCCTTGGCTCTGCAGGATGTGAAGGCTCATGGGAAAGCGCCACTCTGATGTTTTCCTGCATTTTTCTGTGGAACATATTAGACATGAGGCGCATCAGACAAAAGTTCAAAGCACCTGGGCTAAATTTGCCGTCGGTATTGATGATTTTCTGCAGTGCTTCAGGTGACATTTTGAAGCAGGCTATTTCATGTGCTAATAAGCATGGAACCCAGACTGTTTGACTAGGAACAATAGGTCTTTTGTAAAAAGATGTATAACATGGAGTCACACTAAACTTGACAGATATTAGGCTAAGATACAGAATAACCTAAGGACTGTTGGGTAGAGTGCATCTTCATTATGCCAAGGACACAACAGAAGTAGTGCTTATAACACAGAAATATGGCAAGAGCTGCAAAAACTGTGTCATGCGAGATACAGGACATCTCATACCAGGTACAAAACTGGTCCTTGAACTGCAATGCAATATGAAAAACCCTCTAAAAAACCGACACAGAAAGAAGTCATATTAATAGGGGAAAAAANACAAAAGAGAGATGCAGCAGAGACGGATCTGGGACCATTCAAAACCATCTCAAAGGTGGCTTACAGTTTTCCTTGTCTTCCACCAAAAGATCTCAGACAAAAGAGGAATTCTGAAGGGCCAGACCCATTTTTTTCCCAGTGTGCACACAGAAGAGGAGGCATATAATTGCAAGCTACAGGCATGTATTAATTTATGCACATGTATTTCTAAGTTTTTCTAACCCAGAAGGTGCAACTCCATTCCTCCTCTCTATCCCAGCCCCATCCACCAAAACAAGCCCCAGCACAAAGGGCAGCTTTTCTCACAGTTTGGGGAACATTTGGGGTGATCAGAAGGGCTGTGCACAGAGCTTTGCACACATAGAGGTTCTTCATCATGTGTCCAAGTTTCCAGTTCAGGCACCAGTTTTAAAAAAACCTGCTTTGTTTCACATGATGGAAGGTGCCCTACTTACTGAGAAGACAGGTTGCTTTTGCTCTTTTGATTTCCTGCTGGCCAGAATGTACAGACGGGTTAAAAAAAAAAGAGAAGAGAGATAGAGAGAGAGAAAAAAAAAAAGGACAGATGCCACTGAAGTAGAGAAGAGATTAACAGGGTCAGTAGCTCGCACTCCTGGGGTCTGGTTGAAGGATTCCTGCTTCTTAAAACTGCGAGTAGCGAGAGATGACGGACTCATCACTCAGTGAAAAGTGAGTTACGGCTTCGCAGTGTGAACTCACTTGGCTGCTTTCCATTGCCTTGGCTCTGCAGGATGTGAAGGCTCATGGGAAAGCTCCACTCTGATGTTTTCCTGCATTTTTCTGTGGAACATATTAGACATGAGGCGCATCAGACAAAAGTTCAAAGCACCTGGGCTAAATTCGCAGTCGGTATTGACGATTTTCTGCAGTGCTTCAGGTGACATTTTGAAGCAGGCTATTTCATGTGCTAATAAGCATGGAACCCAGACTGTTTGACTAGGAACAATAGGTCTTTTGTAAAAAGATGTATAACATGGAGTCACACTAAACTTGACAGATATTAGGCTAAGATACAGAATAACCTAAGGACTGTTGGGTAGAGTGCATCTTCATTATGCCAAGGACACAACAGAAGTAGTGCTTATAACACAGAAATATGGCAAGAGCTGCAAAAACATGTCATGTGAGATACAGGACATCTTATACCAGGTACAAAACTGGTCCTTGAACTGCAATGCAATATGAAAAACCCTCCACAAAACTGGCACAGAAAGAAGTCATATTAATAGGGGAAAAAAGAAGCTAAACCTGCAACGTGGATTCTTTTTTCTCTCGTACTTTGTCGTGCTATCTTTGCAAACAAAGGATCGTGCTTACCTATGTTCATATCCTATTGATATCAGAAATAGAAAAGTAGGTCATGCCAACTGGTTTCTGGTTTGAAGAATAAGGAACAAAATTTTTTTTAAGGTTTCAACGTCTAAAAATATATTCCTATTCTTTCTAGGTTCTTGTAGACAGAAACTCTAGGGATAGAGAGATCCACAAAACTGGCTTTGAGATGCTGGACTTGTAAAGAGCTTCACACCATAACGCTGCTGGGCTCGTGTCAGTCCTTATCAACAGATGGAGATCAAAAAAATCAGGCAGATTTAATCTTCAGTTCAACTTGTGCCTTTCATAAACAAACTTGCAGCCTGCTGGCAGAGATAAAACAACCTGCTTTCAAATCCCATCATCCTCCCAGTTCCTGGCTGACTCATGATCCCAGTGCATCATGACCTAGAAGACAGTCTAGAAGAAAAACTGACTCTCCCTACTTCCACAAATCTCTTCTCTACTGTTTTTTCTTTTTTTTTTCCCTCTTTAATTGCCAGCCTTATCATGTGAAGTATCCATCAAGAGGCAGAGACACCAGACACAATCCATGGAACCTATTTGGATGATCCTAAGTCATTCCCTTCCAGCACCCTCCCAAAGCCCTTCAGACCAGGCTGCCATCCACACCAGGCTCTTCCCAGGAGACTGTTACACAGGAATGCTCACAGGATGCTTTTCTTTGGACACAGGTACTGTGGATGCTCGGGGTGATAAGGAAACATCCCAGCTGGGTGCAGCTCTTTGCAGCCCAGCTGTTTGCTGCATGCCCCCTGCTATGCTGCTGCTGCTGCTGTCATGGAAACATCACCTCATCTAATTTATCAATTGCCATCCTGCCATTCCTGAGTCCCACAGGAAATCTGGCAAGAGAGGAGCAGGAAAGAAGGGGTAAGAGTGTTTAAAACTCCAATGGCAGCAAAGGGCTGAGATCAGGAAGAGTACAGTCTGGGCATTAAAATAATCCTGACTGATTCCCACTGATTCATTTCTGTTGAGTAAAGGAGGTACCATTTTTAAATAATTTCTCTTTCCACAGCCACATTTTAACAACAAGCACAGCAAGCTCACCTGTGAGATCTGACAGAAACTTCAGGTTTTGAAATCACAGGTTCATTTTTAAAGCTTATCCATTTCCCCACATTCAATGCCTGCCTTGAGAGCTCTGTCACTGATCTAGATGGCAGCTTTATTGAACAGGCTCAAGAGAGGTCTGTGATTGGAAACAGCTCAGCCCAATCTTGTTCTTCAGCACACCTGCCCTTCTGAGAGGGAAGTTCTGAAGCTTTTGTGCAGCGAAGTTTTGCTAAGTTTTGCCAAGTTTTCTGTTCCCTTCCTTTCACTGAGGCTACAGCATCTGCTGCATGCACTGGCCCAAATTTGCTGGCTGCATCTCCAGTGACCCCTGGGGGTTATTTCACCTCATTTGATACTCAGTCTTTCTACCACATGATTCAGGTAACAAAAGAGCTCTGAAAAATGTCACAGCTCACAAAGAAAAAAAAAAAATAGGGAATGAAGCAAATTTGTGTCCCATTCACTTCAAAATGAGAAGGACAGCTTTTAGAGGGCTGGCACAGTTTGAAGCACACCTTGTGACTGAGGCTGGACCTAAAAGGCTGTGCAGCCTCATGCAGAGGTACTTCAGATAAGCTACACCAACACAAACTAAGTCCCAACTGGCACATTCAGACTGAAGAAAAGTATTCTGTATTTCAAAGAATGAGAAAGTTGGCATGTCTGTCGTGTGATCCCCTCAAATCTGGAACTAAAAGTCAGCCTTCTGAGAAGTTTGTGGAAAGCATACTGTTTTCTTTAGGGTCAGAATTTCTGAGCTTCAAGTAAAGTCAGGGCAAATTGGACATCTCTGACTCACTCAGGTGATGGACCAGAATTCTCACGAGCATGAGCAAAACCAGCAAGAAACAAGCCCTAGCAACCAACTGATGATCTCTGCCCAAACATTGTAATTAAATGTATGAGTATGTCTCATTTTGCTGACTTTGTAGTGAAAGAATTCAATGGGATATCCCAAAAATATCTGTGTGAATCCTCCAATTAAATGAACGTCAGCAGAGATCACAAAGACATGGTACCAAACACCATAAAATATCCCAGTGAATTCAATGACATTAAAGGACTACATATCACAGGCACAGGCTGTATATCCTGCTGCTGCAGGTTACCAACTAGCCCTGTTATTCCTGTTTGTAAAATTTCATTAAAATATATACTTCCTCCTTTTTCCCTGTGCCAGAGGAACACAAGTTTAAATGAGAACTTAATGTGAGATGCTCTGGGCCAAGTTTTGCTGACAACATCAAAGTTAGTGATAAACCTCCCATTGGCTTAGAGATGAAGCATCAGAAGTCCTAAAATAATATGAAGTAATAATAGATCTCTTTAAAAAATACAGTGTAACTTTCACTTGAAAAACGACAACTTCCAAGAGACTGGTTGAGGTTGAAGTCGGAATATTGTGTTTAAACATTTCTCTGTGCAACAGAAGCCTTAGATGGAACTGCTACCTCTCTCGAGAATGCAGGGTTATATTTCTTTCTTCATCTGAAAGGTGATTTCATGCTTCAGGAAGTAAAGAAAGTTTGTGCATTGACAATATAAATGCAGATGCCTCCCATAATGATTGACACCAGAGGTCGTGCAAGTGGAGTTTCATTTCTACTCCCTGTAGATCAGGCAGCCGAGTGAATTAACATCTCTTCAGGAATTAGAAAGTCAAAGTCTTGACAGTTCTGGCTTCCTCCCCTTGAAATGGGTTCAGTTCAGAAGGCCTCATTGAGGTCTGATCTGCTCCTCACAATTACCTTTTTTAATAGACAATATGAAAGCCAATGACACTCAAAGTGTACTGTCATAGAGGCAAATTTCTTCCCCTGCAAAGGACATAAGTGCCAATGAAAGAAACTATTACATACAGCAAGCAATAAAACACTGTCATAAAGAGGTATTAATTTCATAGAACTGACAGAAAACCATCTCTGGCCCAACCCTAAAGAGATATCCCAAAATGAGAGACCATTTCAAGCTTATATCTGGAAGAATAATGCTGTTGGTGTAGGGGACAAGCAAAGCATATTCCCAAAAAGCTGCTGTTGCAGTTTGTGCTCTCTCACCAATGAGGGAATTTTGCAGCAGAACAGAAAAGTTACGAAACTACAGCACAAATATTGTTACAAACAGTAAAAAATGCAGCTCACCACTTCCCCTGCTGTGTGTTTTTAGGCTTTTGCCTAACTTCTTCATGAACAAAGGTATACAAAATACAACACATTAATGGAATGTCAATAGGGAAACAGTAATTCTTCTGTTCTTTTTTTTTGCCTGAGGGCAGGTTGATTTGGCCCTTGCAGACAAGAGTGTAAAATTGGAAGTAGAATATCTTTATGGTCACTTCCAAGCACACCAAATCCAGCTGTGTCTGCTGGAACTCAATCAAACCCTTCACTCCATCAGTGGATTTTCCACCATAGCACATTCAGGGTCCCACCTGAAGTTCCCACACACGTGCACTCACCTGCTGTGGATAATTCTGGTGTCCACACCTCTTTACCTTTTCCTTCCACTCTTGAGCACATATTTGCTCAAACAATTAAAAAATAACAATTAAACAATTAAAAAACAACGCAGTCTGATAAATGAAGCTATTATTAGGATAAGACCACCACAGCAAACTTTGATAGTAACAAGCTTTTAGCATACATCAAAAATATATTATGTTTAATTAATAAATATTTCAGACACCTGAGGTCTGAATAGACCATGGGAGAATAACATTTTTATCAATACCACGCAGGTCTCAGGAGTTCAGAGTTTTCCCAAGCACCCTCTGGGGCACAGCAGGGACACAGCCATCCACAGAAACATGAGATTATAACACATTAAGATCCTTTCAAAAACTTTTTTCCAAGTCAAGGAAATTTAGCTTGTGGAATCTGTTCTATATTTCAGACACGCTAGATTTGATTTCTAATATTTCAAACTAACTGGAAAGTACAGAACATTTGTACAGTACTACACAAGCATGAAGTAGTGTATGTCCAGATAAATCCATTCATGAACACATTTCCAGTGCACCCTCATAAAGACAAAAATAGAACTACCCAGCATCACTCACTGCTAGAGAGAAATATCCCATCCCCTCTTCAAAACTTTGACTTTTTTCCTTTGATTCAAGGAAATAGCACCATCATTGCACTGATACTTCTAAAAAGATAAGTGAAAATGTATTTCAAGAGTCTGAAGGTTTGCATTTGATCCTGCTGTCAATAATTTGCTGCAGCTTTTTGAGAGAGGGAGCCTGGGCATTAAATCCAGGCAAACGCCATCTCCCTGCAGCCTTGGAAAGCACGAGGCATTTCAATCCTGCAGCTGTAAAAATTTTCTTTAGCAAAAAGACGTTCCCAGAGCCCTGTGGGATCAAGACCTTGCAATCAGGCTGTCTAACCATGTGGGTGTGAGCTGTTTGGTACCTGCAGCACTGATCAAAGGCAATGAGTGCCCACAGCCCGAGCCCAGCACTCACAGCCCCAGCTAAGGGAAGGATTTCCCATAACAACATTGGCTGTGAGAACCACAAAGAGCTGATCCAAAACCAGAGACAACCAGGTTTTGTTCAGAGGCTGACTGACAGCTTTGCTCAGGGTTCCAGGCTGAGCAACAGAATCCAAACTGGACCTTTTTTCAGAGTATCAAACAGTTATTCAGTAATTCCATTTGTGCAGACAGATGAGAGATGCTGTGTGTATCTCTCCTGCATCTTTGTCTTCAGCAAGGACAGTGGGGGATGAGTGGGGACAGTGAGAGGAGTAAAGCACAAACACAGGGAAACAAAGTGGCTCAATAAAACACCCTACAGGGAAAAAATATTGACTGGGATAGGTACACGTAGAGCAGAATACCTCACCAAAGAATCAGCCCATGTTGTGGCTGAAAAACCTGTGTCTGAACAATAAAGATAGTAAATATTATTTATATGTATAATATTGATCCTGTAAAATCCTAAAGTCCCTCACAATCACTACACACAGAAATCCATGGAATGCAGCAGCCATCAGAATAAAGCAATAATTAGGCATTACTAAAATGAGAAAATACCAAATGTTCAGTTCTAGGAAATTGGCAAAAATTACCAAGAAAAGGATTCAGTAAAAATCAGATAAAAACTCTATAACAGTAACAGCATTGGTTTTGTTTTCCTTTTTTCGTGTTTCTCTGGTTTGTTACTCATTAATAATCTTTGGTAAGATCCAAAATCAGACTTTCCTCCTTTGGTTTTGCCAGGGCACAAACACAGAAAATGATTGATGTCCTCATCCCTTGCTTTTAGCAAAATACTGACCTCCTGTATTGCTAACTAACCAAGCTAAAATGTTAAGTAATGCAAAAAACAAAAGAAGAAACAAAGGTGGACACAGGGAAATGTGTCCCTGTATTTTTACAGGATGGAAGAGGATTAGGGAACTGTAGAGTTAGATATGGAATGTACCCACTGTCTGAAATCCAGGTCAACCCTTCCACCCTGAATGGTTTTGCAGTTTGCACTCTGGAAGATTTTAGCTGTGCTTCACCCATGTTCTGTGTGTTTCTGTCCTCACATACCCACCATCTGGAGAGGCAATTCTGAGGGCAGAGCTGGGGAACGCCATCACAAGAAACTACTCCTTCTGGGTTTTTATATGACTGAACTGCTGATAATCTGAAACACACTTTTATTGCAGCACAGTGAAACCTAGTGACAGATGGTAATAATCACTTAAATCTCCTTTATGCAACCAGCTTCTACGTTCCTTGAATAAATCATTAAATCTACAATATATTTCTCTGTGTGTTGTGCATTTCAGAAGCACTGCAGGGCATTTTTTGTGGAACAGCTCATGTTCACTCACCTACCATTACCAGCAGGTACAATGGGTAAAGTCTTAGCCCTTATAAAGTCAATGACAGAACTCCACCACTTCTTCAGTGAGGGCCAAGATTTTGCCTAAAAAACCTATCCAGCACAGATAATCTTAAATTAAAGTATGCATCCAAATACCTCAGACTCTGAAGAGATGCAGCTCATTAATAATCATTGTGACTGCAGCTGCAAAAAGGACCAACAGATGTGTGACTACCCCTGACACAGCACAGGCATCCTGGCATGACAAACCTTCTTGCAATGTTTTCATCTCCACAGCACAGAGCAGGGTGTCCCAATCTATTTACCCAGTCCAGGCTTAGGAATCAGCAATTGTAGGTAAAGCATCCAATTATAAGGATTAATTGAATAATCCCAGACACACTTCTATGGAAAGTAAGTCTGGCTGAAATATAGCACATTTTATCAAGCAATTATAAATTGCTCTAACTAGAGGGAATAATTCTCTTTAATTTTCAGGGGACAATACTGGGGCTCATGAAGGCACTTTCAGAGAAGCCACAGGACAAACAGCTTTTGACTCCCTCTTTTCTGGGCCACGTGATGTTTAACAATCTTTTACTCCTAGAAGTGGACATTTACAACCCTTTGTCTCTGGCAGGACTATCATGGACTGAGGCACCCTCCTCCTTCCTTTACACACTATAAAAACAAGTCAAGAGAAACAGAGATAAAAAACTAAAAGGCATCTAATAAGATATTACTGTAATTAATGTTTTCCATACCCTCCTCTCAGTCCCTACACAGTTTCCTGGAGTTTGTGGAAAGCAACACCACGTCCAAGATGCTGTGCACACCTTCCAAAGCAAAGCTCCCTCCTCCTTCTGGAGGCACAACGAGGCGCTTCCCTCGGGGTGCAAGGAGAGGGCTTGAGCTCTGCTAGGCTGTGACAGGCAGCAAGGATGGGCAGCAGCTTCCTCAAGATTACAGGGTGGGATTTGAAAGGTGAGAATAAGTCCAGTAGGTCCAGCTCAGGTGTCTGGAAGAGTTATTTTTCAGATATACAATGAAGAAGAGGTTTTGGGAGACAAAAAACCTTTGACAGCAGTGCCACCCTGCAGAGCAAGGCTCACGAGTTCCCCCTCACATTCAGGATCTCACAGCAAGGATGCTCCTTGGCACTGGCAAGGGACCTCCCCCAGCTCCAAAGGCCAGGCACCTTGAGTGATCTGCCTCAAACACAGAGGGTTTCAGACTTCTCTTCTCTTCTCTAAGTGCTAATTGTCGGGAACACTTACAGCTGGCTCTAAACAAGCACAGCAGGCAAAAGGCACTGCAAGCTGCGTGTTGGTGTTTGCACTGCAAAGGAGCAGCGAGCAGACTGGCAAAGCTTTTCCTAAGTGATCTGGAGATGGAATAACACTGATGCCACATGCATTATGCAGAAGTGGATGGATTGATTAGCAGGTCACACGATTCCAAAGACCCATTATACGGCTTCCTTTAAATAATTAAACACGGGAAGATGTTCTACTCCTGCAAAGCTAACTAGGAGCATCTCCCTACTTAGAAGATTCACTGCCTACTTGATTGCTAAAAAAATCCAAGCAGGTTCTCAGCGAGACTTGGGGAGGTGCTCTCAGTTTAATGGGTGCTGTTGTGTTCCTTCAAACACCTCCTCATATTCCTCCAAGCACCACCTCATGTCACATGGACAAGCACTGGTTTCCTGGTGCCTTGACTTCTTCACTGGGGTCTGTTTGCTCTCTCAAGGGTTTGGCAGCAATACATTTGTTAGTGTGAGCAGGGAGTGCAGCTGATTTGTTTTTCTAAGCATTTCCCAAAGATTCAGGGTTATTTTTTGTGCTTTATTTCTTGGCAATGGCATTGCACATCCAAAAAATTCGAGCACTTGACAACAGAGAAAATATTTTAGCTTGACATATTTTTTTTACCAGCACTGCCCATGCAGCCATGAGGAGTTAAGTTCAGATTCAGCTGTTTAGATAGTGTCCTTTCCATATCAGGTTTGCTAAAAGGTTCAAGCATTGCCAGGTTTTAAGGAGGTTATTTGGAAGCCCAAGGAATTTAATTATTTAAAGCTTTAAAGACAGAGCTATTAACCAGCACCTTTCTGACGCCAGTAGGTTTAAGGAAGCCTGTACACATGAAAGAGTGACCCTGCTTGTCACTTCAGCAACACTTTTATGCAGGCACAAAAATGAATTGCACATTCTGTAGCTTTCTAAAAGATATTTGGAGCTAGACTTAAAAAGTATTGTAATTTTTAAGAAAATCCCTTCAGAAATACACAATATACTTAAAAAGAACAATGAATCAACTGCTTTCACTTACCAACAGATCCTTTAGCAACCTCAAAGTGCAACAGGAAAAAAGTCAAGTGGGTACAGCCTTACATCTAAGGTGACTAATCTGACCTCTGTTAGCTAACAAGATTTGGAGGGATTTAAAAGATTTTCTGTATTTTTCTCTTCATATGTCAATGGTGAGAAGAGCTGGCTTCTATATTTTCCTTTTATTTCTCAATTAGGTTTTTTTTGAACTTATTGTCTATAAAAGGATTTCATTTTCTCATCACCCCCTAATCAGATCACTGTCTTATCACCTGACACAGAAATAAAATACCTGGAGAAATCAATAGTCAGAGCAAAGAGTTAGGCAGGGATCAGCCCTGCATAAATGATATGTTTGTGTTATTCATACAATGGTATGAGATCATCTTCAAGCAATGAATCTGGAGAATCAAAAAATGGATTCATAAAGGAAAAAGGATTTGATTTACCTTGGCCAAGAAAGTTGAATTAATCACTTAAATAACGACAACTGGCTGGTTTGCAATATCCTATTACTATTTTGAATTTCAAAGAAGAAAAGAGCAGATAAATGGTTTTGATGGGTTTGGGTAACATTCTCACTATTTTTCATTTAGCTCTATGGAATAACATATTTAAATCACAGCTACTCTTTTTCTTTTCCTTCTAACAAATCACATGCAAAGATATACATGGCTGGAGGTGATCTAGATCACCTTTTTCTGTAGGGATTTTAAGCATGTTTAATAGCCTACAAACAAACCATTTCCTGTGACTGGGGAGCCTGCAGAGGGTACTTCTAAGGCCTTGCCCTCCCATCAGCATCTACTCTCCTGCAGAAAGATGGATGAACTTAAATACTTTGGACACGTCCACTTTCCATCAAACATGACTTAAATCAAACCCTAGGCTCAAAACCTGTGAGGCAAGGTGTTAGCCTCTCACACACACTCAGTGTGGCTGCAATCTCAGTTCCTTGAGGACCCACCAAAGACCAAACTCAGAGTAACACTGTGAATATAACACCTGTGTGCCTCAGCCACGGGAGACCACTGAGACTTGCTGAGCATTTTCTGTAGCACTCTTGGAACAATTTTCCCCAAACACAGAAGTACTGAAAACATTTTCATTACTAACCCAGGGCAATCTGCTATTAAAACACGCTGCTACAAGGACACAACTTCCTGAGGGATTGAATTGAACTGGAATGGCAACACACCTGTGAGAGAGCGAGCTGAAGGCTGTCTCACAAGTTGTTCCACATTCATCATTTTCAAGATGCTCTTTTAATCTAGTATTGGGGTCTTTTCTTAAGGAGAAATCTCATTTTAACAGAAGGAAAACAAATATAAACCCATCTCCCTGCCTTACCCCATTGCCTCACCAGTGGCAGCAAAACAGAGCAGCCATCACTGTGTTATATTTTTTATGGAAAAATTTCACTGCGAGCTGCAGATGCACAGCACTGAATGAATATCTCCTCCTCTTCTTTTTTAAAACTTTGCCTGACATTCTGCTCTGGTTTCAGCTGAGATATCTTCCTAGAATTGAGACAGTGCTTTGTATATAGGATGGGAAAATGGTTAACAGCATGCTGACATTTCAGTTGTTGCTGAGAAGCACTTACATGAAGATCTTCGCTCCTCACCCCAACCCCACCAGTGAGGAGCTCCCAGAGCTCCCACTCACCCACAGGTGTCCCATATGCCGAGGATGAGGAGGGACAGCAGAGCCACCGCTGCCAATGGCACTTGTCACCGTGAGGAGCAAGGGTTTGTCACCTCCAGCGCAGCACCTACGGAGCCCTGGCCTGGGGTGATGTCACAGCAGGGCTGGAGCCCCTGGGGAGGGGCAGCACAGAGTTATGGAACNTGATGTCACAGCAGGGCTGGAGCCATGAGCTGGGCACAGTGGCCCTGGGGAGGGGCAGCACAGGGTCACAGAACCACAGGATGGTTTGGGTTGGAAGGGACCTCCTGGATGCCACACAGTGTCATGCTCAGCATCCAAACCGTGGGGAAAGCTGGCTGGGATCAGTCAGCAGCTGCCTTAGGCATCGCTTGTTTTGGATGTTCTAATTCTTTTATCATTTCTATTGTTATTCTCCTTTCTGGTTTGGTCCTATTAAACTGTATCCCAAGCCATGAATTTTAAGGTTTTTTTCCCCAGTTGTGTCTCCCATCCCACTGAGGCTGTGAGTGTTCAGCTGTATGTTGGGTTGAACCACAGCACGTTGGCACACGTAATTACACCATCCACTGCTCCGGACGTTTGGCTCCCATCATCTGTGTGACTTCTCATTGTTCAGCAGGAGGACAAGGGGCAGGGCACCCCCACTGTGTCACAGCAGGATCAGGTTCAGAGTGGAATTAAATTTGCCAGTTATCCTCCCACTTTGTTCTGTGCTATGATGCTTGTGCACATCTCCCCAATGCAAAAGGCAGTTCTCCCTGCATGGAAATCAGTTTGATTGTACAAATTTACAGGTCTGTGCTGGAGGACTTAAACTTTTCACAGTGTTTCACTACTATATAAGTGTGAGCCAAGTCACAATTTCCTTCTCTTTCCCTCCTACTTAACCCTTTTCATGCAGCTTCAGTGTTTGTTTACAGATGTTCCCATTTCCAGCTGAAGAAACTTCAAGCTCAACGTGGCTCATGCTGCCAGAGGCTCAGTATGTGACAGCAGCAATTCTGACATAGTTGAAAGTTTGTGTTACTCTGTTTCTTTCTTTTGATATGAAATGTATTTAGAAAATTGTTAATTATAGCAAAAAAACCATGAAACAAAACCAGCTCTAAACTTAACAATAAAAGCTTGAAATGGAAACAAAACATTCAGCTAACCAGAAGCAATTGCTTCACCACTAATTTCAGTTCAAGAACAACAACAACAAAACCTCCAGGTTGTGGGGGTTTTATCCTGTTTACAGAAAACATTTTCCAGGATGCCAGCATTTTTCCCAGAACTTGACAATGATGTTTCTCATCCCCTCTGAAACACCACTTCTCCTGTATATTTAAGAAGGTGCATAAAGTGTATAGATTTCTTCATGACCTAAACACAAGTGGAATGTCTTGATGAAAGGCATCCAAAATGTTTTTCTACAAGAATCCCATGACTATGGAATACACAGGCTGAATCACAAAGAAGTGAGTGATGAACAAGTTAGCCACCAGCTTTACAAAGAAAATAAAAAGCCAGTGTAAACTCCAGCAGTCTTTTACAAGCTGTAATCAATTATGTGTTATCAAGTTCTAGCTCCTTTCAGGAAATTAAATGCTATAGTGCCCATGATCATGCATTTCATATGTCATTCACCTTCTAATAAAAGTGGTCCTTTTGTAAGGTTATTGTTTTCTGCCCTGTGATTTCAGCCCCTCTACTCTCAAACAGCAGAACCCACATGTTGCTTCAGTGAGTTTGCTCAGCAATACACAGGAAAAAAGGTGTTGTCACTTCACAGAGCATGTTTGGTATTTGACATTGGATGAAAACCCAGCTTTTGGAAACTCCATCTCAGAGGGAGTGGAGTCCCACGTGGAAACAACGTCACATGAGGTTTTTCAGCTAACTCTAATACAAAATATAGCTGGACTTCTCTTTTGCTATCAGGATGAAGTGATAATAAAAATCTGAGGTGAGGGAAGCCCGTCAGGCAAATGAAAGAGAAAGGTGGGGAGTTCGAGCCCATTAACCTCATTAGTTCATGGAATAAATTTGGGTAAGACAAGACAATTAGCAAATTGTGAGTGTTCAGCTTTAGACATTACTGTGGGTAGTCACATCCATAAGTGGTTCACAGCCTAAAAACCCAAGTTTTCAGCCAGATATTCCTGTACTACCTAATCCATCCCAATTGTAATTTGTGTTTCCAGTGACTGAAGCAAGGCCATGATTCAGCTCGATCTCTGTAGTGTTTGTCATCAGACTATCATCTAATGACACCAAATAACCTGACTTAAGAGTACAAGTTATTTCCTACATGTTTAAGTAAAGAAAAATCCCCACCAGAGAGCAAGAGGACAATGAAAATATGGAAGACTTGAACGATTGCTGATACATACAAAGAAATGTTTGAAATCAAGGAGGTGTTAGTTATGGGAGGCTTGATTTTCATTTTAAGCTAGTAAAGGATATTGTTTCATGTTTTAAGCTGCAGGGGTTTTTTTTACCTGAATAGGGATTTTCCAGGCAGATGACAGACTGAATAAGTATGTGCAGTAGGGTGCTCCCTAAAATTTGGGGAGAGTGTGGCATGTCCAATAACCACCAAAATGCACCTGCTTTATTTCCTGCTGCAAGCTGGCCTCGCAGGTGAGCAGATCAGCTTTCTCTGCAAGACTCCCTGACAGCACTTAAAGGTCGTGTAGTGCTGAAGTCTGTGCAGCTCAGGCCTAGTTATGATTTTGAGATGCTTTATTCAGCTGTTTCAAGTGCTCACACTGGAGGAAAAAAATCCAGCTTGCTGGTATAGACATGTTATAGCCAAGGAGAAAAAATAGCATTGTGGGAACAGTGCCAGAGGAGGAGATTGGTGCTCATACAGCTCTGGCCTGAGAATGTCAAGTAGCTTCTCTCACCTCTCCATCCATAATGCTGAAATGAGTGCCACCAGAGTTAAAGGGATGTTGGGAGGCCAAATCCACACCATTTCTAAAGCACTTAGAGGACTTCAGCTGGAAGGCACAGCAGAAATGAAACACTTTTTTATTTTTTCTCGCTCGCTCAAAGAAATATCTAAGAGGAAAGGCAATATTTTATATAACTTATAAAAATATCAGAAACCTGACTCATTTCCCATTCAGGTCAAAAGTGTTTTCCTCTGGCTGCCATGTGAGCAAGATTTGGACTAAAAGGCCCATAACAATTCCTCATAAACAAGGTCTCTAAAAAATACATAAAAATAGATGGCTGCTCTTTGCCTTGGCTTTCACCCATCTTTCATCATGAAGAAAAGAAGAGGAAGAAGATGCTGAACCTGTCCAGACATAAATGTTTTGCATACTAACTTAGAGTGCTCTGTTAGCACTGAGAGCAAGAACCATTGGTATTTTTATGGAGTGAATTTTGTGGGCTCCTCAAAAAGCCAACGCTCTGCAGGCCCAGCTCTGTCTGCAAAAGAAGCTCCTCGGCTCCAAAGAGATGAACACTTCAAATCACTCCTCTCTGCAGTATCTCCAACCACCACATTTCCACCCCACGGTATTTGATTGTTTCAGCTCCCTCTGGCTGATTTCAGAGGTCTGGTGAACTAAAGGACATGTTTACATTTCAGATGCAAGCTTATTTCCCAAACATTTTCCTGCCAGCCCTGGAAACAGAAGCCCGGCTTTCTGGAAGCAGGCCAAGCTCTCATCACTTGAACTCCATTCACAGAGTGCTAGAGGAAGTTCAGCCAGTGCATATATTTGCTTTGAATAACTTTGCTGCTGTTTCAGCTGGGAAAGACTCGACATGATTTGTGTTTGTATCAAACTAACAAACTCTGCATTGTCCTGAGCAGACACCACTGCCCTGGCAGACGCATTGTTCTGCTGCATTATCCAGAGAGAGCTTCTGCCTGAAGAAATATTTGTGCCTCCTGCTTCAGCTAATGCTAAAAACACCCCTAGTTGTTATCATAATATGAATTATTTCCTCTTGACCTCCACTGCTCACCCATGACATGACAAAGCAGCATCCCAGCACGGAACACATTTTGCCTCCGCAGAATGGGATCCATGAGGGTCCTCCAAAAACCTCCTGGCATGAAAACATCAGAACAGCTAACAGGCACTTTCACCTCCTCTCCTTTCATCTCTCTCTACCTTGTTCAGGTGTAAACACTTCACTCAGTGTTGCCCACACAATATTTCTGTTTAATAACCACAGTTCTAAAAAATTGGTAATAGCTGTCAGCTTAGAAAAGCTAATTTTTGCTTCAATAACAGATAAGAAACACAGGAATGTTTCCACTGTTAAGGAAAACATCCCCTGAAACAAAACCAAAATGTCTTATAAAAAATGTTTCAAGATTCCTGACCTACATTCTGGTTTTACTATGCTTAGCTATAAACTAAGTCTGCCTGCGAATTTTGCTGCTTTAATGATTCATGACTACAGAATGTGTCTTGAATGTAGAGGACAGAAAAGGATTAGTGATGAGAAGGAAAACACACATAACATTTTTCAGTGTCTTAAGTTTTAATCACTAGGAAACAAAAAATAAATGAGCTATGGGCATTGTATAATTGCAATAAATTTTGAGAAATGAGTAGTGTCCAGAGGAACCCAATTAAGTTTCATAATTTTGTGCATCAGAGGCTGGGGGAATGGGGGAGGGGGAGAAATCTAACAAGTTACTGAATATAAAGTTTTCAACGGCAGAAAACAATGCTTAAATTAATATGACACACGGTGGTACTTCTGGCTGCCTTTCTAATTGATTCTTCTTGTTAAATCAAGAGGAACTTGTGCACAATAAGCAGATTGCTGAGAGGCTCTCCCCTTCAGAGAGATAAGAGTTACCTTGCACAGAGTGGCTTATTCATAAAGGAAGAGTCTCTTTTCCAATTTAGTGGGGCTTTGCTCATGGGTTTTCTAGCTTAAAGCCCAATGTACCAGCAAGCAAAGACCAAGGAATCCCAGCACCCTCCAAAACCCAGCCACCAAAAATGTAACCACTGTTTGGCTGTAATGAATTACTCTTCCTCCAAGTGAAATGTGGAGCAAATGCTCATGATGCAATGAAAGAAGGAAGCCAGGCACTTTTCTCTATTTGCTGATTAATTCTTCTATACATTATAGTATCAATGTGACAAAAAGATTGGCCTATATTAATGAATAATCCAAGCCAAGGGGTGCTTGAAATACCCATTGCCAAATATGAAGCATTTGATTTCATTAAGTTGCACATCAGAGCACTGATTTTCAAATAAATTTTGAACTGCAAACCCAACTAAGAGAACATAAGAGGAGCCCAAATGTATAAAACAATATAGAGATTAAAAAGGAACTTCTGACCTCGATTCTACAAAATCTTTTCTTTGATATTAAAATAAATGAGTCCAGCTGGCCAGTTCTTTCAGCTGGTCTCCAAGCTCTTCAAAGTTTATTTTTTTATTATTATTTTTAAAAAAATTAATTTCTATCTTTTGGAATTCCAGTGATGATAAACAAAAGCAGAGTGCAACAACTCGGAGGTGTCAAGAACACATCTGGAATATCACCCCGAGACAAACTGTCCTGTTTAACTCAGCGAGGTGCCCAGCCATGATGAATTATATGTCAGCACCTATGATCAATTCATTGTTTGTGCAGCAAAGGGAGGGAAAACTCAGCTATCACGAGCCCAGACCTGGCAATCAGGAAATCCTGTCAAGTTTTATCATCCTGTCTGCCCCACTCACCGGCTCCAGTAACACAGATTGACACTGAGTGCCAAGTGGAAGATCATTTGCTGTAACGTTGTTTGGGAACGTAACACTGACATTTAATTTTACCTTGGGCGAGCTCAGGAGCTTGGCAGAGCTCAAGGATATGGCAGGTTCACAGAAGAGAACCTCCTTTTTGGGCACAGAAAAAAAGGGATTTTGAACACCTGTAGTGTCCAGCAGGTGTTATATCTCATTTCAGCAACTCTGGCAGAAATTCTTCATGTTGGGGAATAAACTTTGAAAAAGATTGTACATTAGGAGGCTTATATAATTTCAGTTAATTAAAAATAAGATTTTTGAAAGACTATAGGGTTTTCTTCACATGTGGGAGGGTACAGAACTGAGAAGAAAGAAGTGTATCTTGTCAGTTTAGGACACTAACAATGGGAAGAAGAGGAAAGAGAAGCCAATTTCTTCACGGTAAAACATGGATTGGGATTTTTCTCAGCTAAAATTAGAGATATTAACTTAACCACTCTGTTCTTTACTTTTTGGTCCGTGTTAATTGTTTGGCAATTGTAGGATCAACTTCAGTTTCAAAAGCACAAAAGGCGAATTTCCCCATTTTCAGCAAGTTCTCCACTTCCTGTTGTTGTTCAGTGCTGAATTCTAATTGTGAAAGTTGCAGTATCTTAACCATTTTTCACTTCACCTTCTATTTTACAGCTCTTGTTACGTGTTAAGGAAAATGTTCCTTTCACAGAAGTGGCAGCAGTACCAGCACCTCCTGAAACTTCAGGATAAGAATTCTCACCTGACTACTCATAACAAATGAGATGTGCCTTGCAGGATTCACCCATTTTATTCCAGGAAGAGAAAACGTGTGCACTGGGAGACAGAAATGAGAAATGCCAAGTGACCTTGGGCAAGTCTCTTCACTTCTTTGTTTCTCCTTGCTGCTATTTTCCCTGCTACCTTTGGTCTGTCTCGCCCAATTAAAGACATGTGAAACAGGAGTGCTCTCCACTTCTCAGCATATCTCACCAAAAAGGTGCTGACCTCGCTCAGCTACAACAGTAATAACTTATAACCATGACAACAATTTACAAGGGATGCCCTGCATTTCTAATGGTCTGGCTAAGAAGTGTTTCATTTATTAAAAAGCACATGTGTAAGTTCTCCTTTACAACAGGAAGCTGCTCTTACCTCTTGTCAGCTTCAATAGAACTTAAAAGCTTAGATTTTCATGCTGATGGTTTCTCCTGGAAGGCTGTTGCAGAAATCTGCTGCTCCACTGGTCTGAGAAAAACTCTTCTAATTACAAACCCAAGTGCACTCTTGGACAACTCTCACCCTTCACTCTCAGGCCAGCAAGGTCTTCTGCTCTAGTGTCCATGTGCTTTATTTAGAAACAAATCACAGCTCTTCCAGGCCTCTGTTTTACTCAGTGAAAGTGGCCAAGCTCTCCTCTGAGCCACATGCTGAGCCTCCACAAGGACCTCTGCTTGGAGCTCTAATCCATCTCCCATGAAATCATTATAACCTAATTCTGCACTTGAGCTCCTATTGAACCAGGTGAAAAACCTTTCAGTGTGCTATGGACAGAGTGGGAGGGTGACCAGCCCCGTGTCTCCACTCACTTCTCCCCAAAATAGAATAAAGGGAATTGTGTCCTTGCTCCTGAAATCCATTGCTCAGTGCTGTCCTTGCCCGTCAGTACTCAGCACCCATCCCAGGATGGGAGTAGAGAGAACAAACTCCCCTTTCAGGATTTGCTCTACTCCTTCCAGCTTGGGATTGTCTGTATTTATCTATAATTATGTTTAACTGGGCCTAGGGTGCAGAATTTGGTGGCATTAATGGCATAAAAAAAAGTCCAAAGAGCCAAGAAACAAACTACAGCTCAGAAGAAAATACTGTAACATGTTATATATTTATAGCAGGAAGGATGACTTTCAAATGTCCATTGGCAGGAAATGCATAATAAGATCTTTTCTTTCTCTGCCCTTTCTATTGACAGCGTATCACTTTGAAACATCATAATTTTGCTGGGTGAAAATGTATGCCCTCTTTAACAGAGATAAGTCATTTGCCATACATAAGCCTTGCTAATTTAGGATTAATGTCGCTGAAGTAATTAAAGTGACCTTAGGCAAAACACAGGATTGTTGCTGTGCACTGAAGTCCTGCTGGTTATCTGCAGGGCCAGCTTCAGTGCAGTGGCATTAACAGCTGGCTTGGCTTTAGCCTTACAGCTTCAGAGGTCTCCAAAACCCACTTTACATTAAAGGTCTTCTGCTAAATCTTCCAAAGGCAAATGAATGTCAGTCGGTTGTTTGAGCAGCTAGCTGAGAAGTATAAACTCCTCAGTAAGGCTCAAAGAGTGAAAGATCACAGACAGAAGCCAAGGATGCAAAAATCAAGGTGTGTTCCCCTCTGATGTCAACAGCCACCAAAAAAACGTGGACTGAAATGAGTCAGTGGGCAGAGGAGGCACTCAAACTGCTCTAAGTATTGCCATGTGCATTAACTTGGAATTTGGTGTGAACTCCTTTGCCTCCAAACAGAAGCTCGAAGTAACTCTCCACTATACTGCAGAACAGCGCTTTTAGTATGACAGAGAATTGTTTAGCAAGCAACTGCTGCCAGATTAATAATTCAACAGGTACAAACTATGGTTAAATTTTGTATGGTTTCTCTAGCAAGAAAAAATCTGCTGGGAAATTTACGTAAAAAGAAACTTCGTAGGAAACCAAATGCTCTCGCATAGGCAAGGATATGAAATACAAAAGGTTGTTTTGTTGGGTAACACTTTGGGTTGGTGGTAATTTAAAATGCTTTTCATGCACACAGCCAAAGATCAAAGTATTAATGGCGACAATTACAGAGCACAACTTGAGAGCACCGTAGCAATCGGTTGCTGAGGCTGGAAAGTTTACTGTAAAATTGTGTTTGCACCGATAAAACCCTACTGATTTTCGTATTGCAAAACAGTTTGACCTCCCAAGCTACTATCCATGATTACTGCATCTTCCCCTAGGAACAGGATGACTCTTCCTGAGAAATTCCCTCTTGAAGATACAAACACTTTGTCCACTTTTGCAGCTGACTCAAAATCCATTCAATAAAATAGCTCCTTTATTTGCATATGGTTTCCAAGGACTTTGTTGAGAAACCTCTCGCAGTATAAGCGGCATCTTTTCTCCTGTTCATTAAATCTGCATTATTCACTGCATACAGCACCTTTTGTTCACCTTCTTGATAGCAACAAAGCTAAAGAGGAACAGACTGACCCCAAAAGGAGGCCACATTATTATAGATTTCAAAGCAGGGGTTTTTCAAAGACTGTTGCCTAGGGTCACTTCTGATACAAACTCCAGACATTCACACTGAATTTTGTAAGACACTGCTATTCAATCAGAGTGAAGTTCAAAAGCAGCATCCCTTTATGTGATCTGCAGGCTATTTCTGATACAGAAGTCATTACTAAAAGAAATGCACCCAGCAACGTGCTACAGAACAAGAACCACCATTGCACAGGGTTTGCAATTAAAAGAAAAAGGGATTTTAATCTTTTCCAGCAGCTGCCTGTGCAGATGCAGTGAAATAGGTACCTCGAGTTATGGGATACTGAGTACCCAGGAGCTGACTGGCTGCAGAAATGAAGGTGGAACCAGAATAAATCCTCCCTGCACACAGTTCACTGCCTTGAAGGCTGAATTTGTGAAAAGCACATGTTTGAGTGCACACATTGCAGCATCCATCACAGCAGTGATGCTGAAGCACAGATACTCTCCCTACACATGCACACACCCACCCTCCCCACAATCCAGAGACCCTGCCCATGGCACTGACCCAGGGGCCAGAGCAGGACAAAACCACCTTGGCTCCAGGGAGCCCTTTCTGATCACTCTGTGAAATTCTCCAGGCAGGTTTTATGGCCAACCATTGCTCTGCACTACAATCCACTCTATCCTTAAACTGCAGCAATCATTCCCTCTCCCCTTCAAATTCTTTATCAACACAGACATAACCAAACTGCTGAAACGCAGAGACACACTCTTCTTTCTCACTTACAAATTCCCCCTGAAGTATCTTGCTAAAATTGCTGCCCACAAGAGAAAGCCACACTTGCTTTCCTTTTTTTTTGTTTTTTCCCCTCCACCATCTGACTTTAACACACCAGACATGTAACAATGCCCGGGGCATCATCCCCGACTCCGGGAGTCTCCGGGCAATCTGCAGCCTCTGTGGTTGTGTTACAGGTGAGAGATGAGCAATAACAAAGGAGCATTGCAGCGTGGAACCTGTGGGGGTTTTGTGAAGACATCAAGTAAATAACTTTCATCGGGAGCTTTAGAGGGAAAAATCTCTCCCCACTAAGCTTCATCTCATCAGATTTCAGGCTTGAATAAAATGTTGCACAGTGAACCAAAGCCAGCTCAAAGCTCATCTGGGTTTGCAGTTTTGCTGCTAAGTCGTCACTCAGACAAGACTCATTGAGAGCCCAAACGTATTTGGAAATGTTTGGACCCACTTTCACAGGACCCTGAGCTGACAGATGAGTTTATGTCTAAATTTTGGTGAAACTTAGATTAGTATGGTCTGAACTGCTCAAAGATGGGAGTGAAATTACTTGATATGTGGAGGTGCACGTCACTGTCACAATTATAGAGCTGTAAACCCTGAAAGGTGGATATTGCTGGTAACATGAGCCTGAATTTCTTACCATGACTATTTTTCATATCTTCCTGCTAAGTAATTTTTTTTTTAACCTTTATTGCAGTGTCACATAAGAGATCACAGATCAAGATTCTAATTTTTTAGGCACTGCAAAAGCATCAATGTGAGTCCCTGTCTCATATAATCTTGAATTTAAACTTGATAAGAACAGGGTATCTTTTAGAATAAGTGATGTTGAACAAGCAGGCGTTTCAATAACTCTGTTAGGTCAGAAACTGCTGTTGCAAACCTTTTCAACATGGATCGGGGTCTTATATATGAGGATGTTTGGGGTTTTTAATTTGCAATGGAAAACATCCAGAGAAAGCAAATATCTTGATGTCCTTTGCTCTTTTCTCCTTGCAAAGCTTTGTTAGAGATTCTTATGATTTGCCCAACGCAAAAGGAGTTTTTAAAAAATGTATATATACAGATTTAATTTTGCAAATAAAGCGGTGAAGGTTGGGAGATTTTATCTTGCTTCTCTGCTTTATGATTTTTAAGGAGTCTGAAGTCAAACTTCAACATTGCCTGGTGAATACTGGCTCATCTTTCACAAGACGAGCACGCTGACAACAAAATAACTTCCCTTGACAGAAAGAGGTGTGCAACAAATCCCTAGAAATCACACTGCAAATATCCCCCTAAGAATCCTCCAGACTTCCTGAAGCAGAGTGGAAACTAGAGATATGCTTAAAATCCCAAAAGTAATGTGTATTGTCAGCAAACAGGCTAAACTGCTGCTCCATGGGTAATGCAGGTAAAATACCCTTAAAATGACTGTACCTGCAGCAGAAAAAGCAGCAATTTTTGTAACTTATGTCACACCACATCAGAACAGGTCAGGTGATGCATTTTGCGGGGTCGTTTCACACCTGACCCTACAAAATCACATGTCAAATGATGGGTAAGACCATTTCTCAGGAAGCAGTATGCTCCAGGTAAAGCCAGGATGAAAGTGAAGGGCCATCTCCCACAAAGTAAGTAACACATGACAGGACCAGGTACTTTTTTCACACCTCAGTCAGGCTCACCACTATTTTGATAAATGGCAAAAAAAAATGATACAAAATAACAGGAGCAATCAGAAGAGTCATCAAAACAGAAAATGCTTGTCTTTCTTCCTCAGTTTGTCTCAACAACCTCAAACCAAAATGTTTTGTCTAAATATTACTCAATCACTGTTGATGGTGGTTGTAGATCTAGAACAGCCTTACACTAAAGGTGAACTCTGCAGTAGGAATAGGACAAAGTTTGTAGGAATGTGGTCCATTTTCGTTAGACAAATGTAGTTTGCAGAAAACCTGCAAGTTTCAGGCTACAAGCCTTCATCGGTGATTCAGAACTCTGCCCAACTTTCACTCCCTTTTAGGCCCTAGAGCATCAGGCCTTCCAAAGTACAAGAACAGCTGAGCCAGTAAAATCTAAAGGCACACAAAACCCTTAAATTTTAAGCAGTGAACAAGAAATTGTGATCTTTCCTTCAGGTGATATCCTAACAACAAACACCTGGGCTGCTTTAACTGCCAAAGCCATGCAAATTAAATTATTGTTCTAAAAATTATCATCTCTCTCCATTTCAGTACATGAGGGCAACATCCTCTTCTGGTTCTGTGAACCAGCAGCTAATTATCTCTGTGCAAGTGGAAGCAACAAACTCTTTTAGTCGGAGTAAACTGTGTTTTGATCTAAGGGAATGCAAACATAAACCTAACATCTGAGAAAAGCAAATTCAACCTAAGGAAACGCTGAAGGAACAAGAACTGAGGTTTAATGCAGTGCTCCTCACTCTGTCATTGCAATACACTCTGTCATCCTTCACTCTACCATGATGGTGTTGCCAAGATGAAGCTCCCTCTCACCAGCTTGGAATTACCCGTTCCAGGGTCAAACCACTTGGAACTTCGTGCTGTTTCCCATCTTTAAGGTACCACATTTTAAGACCAGATTTTTAACATGAATAATAGACCTGCACGGACACTGAGAGCCCGAATTCCCTCCTTCACATCCTTTCCACGGGTCAGCAGCTGAGGAGGAGAGGTTGACAGGGGCAGGGGAAAGGCAAACCCTGGGTTATAAATATGTCCTTTTACGGGATGTGAAGGGGCACATCCACATTTGGGGCTGTGACAGGACATTCATCACCCTGCTCCTTCTCCTGGAGAGAAAGGAGAACAAATAATCGCCAGTGAAAGGAGCATCTTAGAGCTCAGGGAGCTACTCCTCAAGGAGAGGATGATGTTTCCTCTTGCTCAAGGTTTGATCTAACTCACAGTGGTCACTCCAGCACTATTTACCTCCCAGAACAACACAGATGATTCTTGCTCAGGACTGCAGCAAACCACATCCCACACCCCCAAGGCCCTACAACACCAAGGTCAGCACCAGCTGTGGGTAAATGCTGTGCTGGTTATCAAATCAGAGTAAGCAAAAACAAATTAATCCTATATAATACTCCACTCACAGAACCCTGTGCTATCAGTGACCTGTGCATTGGACAGATGTGTTTGTTTCCCCAAAGGACTCAGTAACCCTGGACAGTTATTGAAAACATAGAAGAGCCAATTACTTTTTTATTATTTTCTATACTAAGGCCTTTCCCATTGTTCTACCAGGTCTGTTTCATCTGAATGCACATGGAAACAGAAAATGCTTACCTGCTTCTCAATGCCAAGATGAATTTAATCAGAAAACTAATTGCTTTCATTTTTTTCTGCTATAAACTCTTCAATTTGCTGTAGAAATTACCTAGGTGAAAATTTTCTGTGAGCAATGAAGTCCAAAAGGAAATGGTCTGTGTTGTTTCTTGGGAGAAAATTGCCTTTAGAAAAATCCTATTTCTTTACTGGAGTATCAAGGAGGGGGTGGTGGAAAAAAGAGATGTATAGCTTTTGAGACTGATCATTAGGATGAATGAGAGAAAAACTGAAGGCTATAAAATAGCTCCATAATCTATCACTATTTCTTACCCAATAATTGCACCTGTAACTGCCATCTTCACTAAATTTTTATGTAGATTCTTTCCCTGCCAAACTTGGCCCCAAAAGAACTGATGTATAATATCCAGTTCTCTACACACAGGTCTTAAATTGCTGGCAGCTGCAAGAAACATGACTTACAACCAAAACACAATATTAAATTATTTCCAAACTCATTAGCAGCCCATAGAACAGTCCTCATTTAACAAATGAGCAAGAATTGCTGAAAACAAGAATGTGGAGTGAAATACTTATCTTTTTCAACCCTAGAGTCAAGCACTTGATACTCTGTGCTGCTTTTGACTGGGGTCTATAAAGCTGCATTCAAACATATGATTTTCATGGGTTTTTTCCTTGAGGTATTTTTTTTTCCTAGAACATTTTGTTACATACCACGTGGAAGACGATGATCATTAAACTGTGTGTTGAGGAAACCCACAGAGCTGGTGGAGCCCATTGATACATGGCCCTGACAGAGTTAGGAGCCCTAAATCCCTCACCAGCACTCCCACTGGACACAGGATAACAGGTCCCACAGTGCATCAGAGACCCAGGAGGGATGCTCACACCACTCACACTGACATTTCACAGAACACCCAGCACTGGATTTCACCCAGAGAAGGCCCTGTTAAACCCCCACATTCACGTTCACTTTCCAGGATGAGGATTCCCATCACCTTCGACAGCAGCACGCCCTAATGGTGAATCACTGGCTGCTAAATAAAACCTGCATCTTGTTTATGATAAATCTGGACTCAACACCAGCTCAAAGAAAGGGAAATGGGAGACAGTGCCAAGATACTCGTGAGGAAAGCAAACAAGTCAGAGGCAATCTGGCTGCTTTGGCAGAATCCATTTTCCTTATATAAAAACAGAGAATTAGAGATAATTCAGCTGCTGAATTATCTAATTGCCACAGGAAGATGAGGATGGTTTTCTGACTTGTGTTGTAGCAGATCTAAGTGGTCACGCTGTTGAAGGAGGAAGGAAAACGTGAATTGAGCAGGGTGCAGGAATTCAAGTGTAGGAATAAGAAGAACCAAGTGCTAATATAATTGAAGCTCCAATTTAATGAAAAGACAGATAATTGCAGGTAATGAAGAGCCTGGCAATGGTAAGAACAGAAGGTTAAACAGGCACATAAAAGCACTTCCTGTGTACTCTGTTAAATGTGGGTTCCAGAGTGCTCAAAAACACCGAGAGCCATGATGTAAATCAGAACCCTGGTGCCCAAAGAGCTCCTGGATCTGTGAGTCAAACTCACTGACTGCCACAAAGAGATCTCCAGCGGCTCCAGCTGACCTGCAGAAAAAACAACAATGAAAACAGCAACAGCAATTGTTAATAGACTGAAGGAGGATTATTTTTGGTGTCAGCAATCCCTAGTGACCACCTGCCCACACGCTGTCGGCTGGTGATGTTCCCTCGCCTCTGCAGAATCATAGTGCCCTGCAGGGAGAGGAGGAAAAACAATGGGAATGAATAAATAAACAAACAGAAGGGAAAGCTGATAAACCACAGGGAGGGGGGAAAAAATGCATGCAACAGACATGGAAGAGAAAACATGAACGGGGGGAAGAAGAAATGCAGAAGCGTTCTGCAGCACAGAGAACACAAAATCTGCCAGAAAGAAGCACTGGTGCAAAAGCAAGGAAACCAAGAGTTATAAAGGATGCTGAAGGGGAGGAACAGTTAAAGCCAGAGCAGAGCTGTTACATGAACATCTACCTGCATCCTTTCTCAGATCCTTGCTGACCAAGCTGTGAGCAGCAAAGGGTTTCAGGACCCTTGAAGCAGTTTCACAAGGATAAAACCTGCTGTAGTCCTTAAAGAAGTGGAATTACCCATCCAGTTTGTTGACAGGAGAAATGGAGTTCTCTAACAGTGAGAAGGGCTTTGAAAGGGTCATGGAACCACCTGGAAAATCAAAGAGCTGGTTTTGTTACCAAAACAGAGACCTCGTTGCCATCTCATGTGAAGAAATTACTCTGAATGGCAGGCTGGAAGCTCACATATAAAGATATATTTTAGTTGCAAAGGGCTTATCCATACCCCAAATTTGAGCATCTCTCAGAAATGGTCTCATTATGCCACTGGCAAACAGGAGCACAACAGGAGAGAGACTACCCAGAGCCTAAAACTTAAGTAGGTGCAAAAGATAGCAGGGTTTCAGAGAATAGATGAGGGAAATGACAGGACTGGGAGCACAATTTACTTCTTGAGGCCCTGTGAAGCTAGCAGACAGACTGTTCATTTATTTCAGTGGGCTTTGGATCAGGCTCCTCACTTCTGAAGAGCTTTGAAGTTGAAAAATGTTAGATGAGCTCTCAAAATTCTTATCAACAGAAATATGTGTCTAAAGAGATGCCTATGAGTGCCTTTTTAACTTGCTTGAAAAGGTCAGAAAATTGAGAAGAATGTTGGCACACAGACTGTGATTCAATGGGATTTGAGGGGGACACTCCAGACACAAAGTGTGGATAACACATGAAATGGGAGTTGAGAATTTCTCACGAGACTTTGTGCACTACTGACTCCTCAGGGCTACCTAAGAACTGCTCAAAAAAGCAGATGAAGCTAAAACAGGGTGTTTTTCTAACTTATGAATGCCCTGAATGTTTGCTACCTTATCATAAACCAGGGTATTTCGTGTAGTTTCTTGGGCAGCAGTGATGGTTTAGCAAACTTTTGCTCCCTGTATCTGCCCCAGCAGCTCCTTGTCATCCCTTATGCCTTATCAAGAAAGGGGGATGCCTTTCTTATATCCCTTATGCCCTTATATCCCTCCCTCATCCCTTGTGCCCCTGATGCCTTATCAGACTTATGCCTTGCAAGCAATTTTTTCCTACATGGGGTGCAAGCTGCTGCTACACAGATGTAAACACAAGGAGGGCCTTCAGGCACAGAACTATTCACCAGATAGATGGATCTTCCAGATTTTATTATTCCTCTGAGGAGTGCTGAAGCTTTCAAGAAGTCCGGGATGTTTGCAAGGGCTGGCGACACGAGCGTGCCTCAGTCAAATCACAGCCCGTGCTGGGAGCAGGCAGAGTTAACAAAATTCAACCTGGGAGATGTGACATTTCAGCAGACTCCAGAGGGCAAAGGCAGCTCAGCACGGAGCTCACTTTCTCTCCCCCTGCTCCACCAGACTCAAATACTCAGCAAAGCAAATCGTGAAGGGCAGGAGGCTGAGCAGGCAGGAGGGGTTTCAGACTGAAGCACAGCTCCACAGGCACATCCAAGCAGTGCTGCCTGTCAAACCTCGCTCCATGGGTGAGCTGCTGCAGAAGGATGATGTTCACCTCTACACAAATCTCTGCTGAGTGTTCCCATGTGGCACACGCTGAGTGAGAAGTGACAAAAGCGGTGGGTAGCTTGCACAGCACCTTCTTCAGGGGTGTCTCTGCAGCCTGGAGCTAATTGCACACCCTGCAAACGTCTCCATGGGTTTAGAACTTCGTGTTTTCCCCTTTTTTTAATAAAAATAAATCCATTAGGGCCGCAGTCACACCATGTTTTGGTTTCAGCTCGTTTATCTAAGTTAAATTAGCTGGTGTGCAGTTGAACAGGAAACAACACTGACACCATAAAACAAGCAAAATAACTGCAGAATGTGGGATCATAATGGTAGAAAGTTACTGTGGGTCTGAAATTTATAGTCACTGAAACAGCAACTACCAAACTAAAATCTGTCAGCAAATCACTGCCTAGGTAATTTCCTATTGCTTTATTTACCATGTCTGAGTGAAATTTACTGTGGTGGCACTGTACATTTATAATCAGCATGTCATATTTATTATACATAAAGCTTTGCAAAAGCAGAGTGGTTGCTCTCTTTAGGCTAAAAAAGAAAAGATGAGGAAAACCAACCTCTTCCTGGAGGTGAGATGTGGTCAGCTGTGAGCCTGACATTGCAGGATGGACATTTTTGATACACAGGAGAAATTTTAATACATTTATTTTAATACACACTGACATAGAATCCAGAAGGAAAAAGATTTTAAGGAAAAAGAACCTACCAAAAAACCCACAAACAAACAAACCAACCCATGAACACCATCCTCTCTCATTAGGCCACAGCAATGGACTCCCACTCTTTACTTCCAGACAGAACTCAGATGAGTCTCAGTGGGCTCAGTGTTTACAGGGAAAATGGCAAAGTTCAGAAGGTTCCTCATCCCCCACACACCTATAATTATCCTGTTTGCTGCAGTTTGGTCAGAAGAGGGATGAACGTTCGTTCTTCCCAGCAGTTCTATTTCCATCCTCGCGTCACTTTTTGACAGTAAAATATGTCAGAATTGGAAAGCATCCTGTGTCAAATGACATCTAATTTGCCCTACACCGAGAGGAGAACTCAATCACCTTTCCCACTGGCTTCTGCACATCTTGTCCTCACAAAGGGTCAAGAGCAGACAGCTCTGCTCACTTTTATCAGCTGAGACTCCAGCCCAAAAAATGGACCTCATTACCTCCCTGTTCACCTGAGCACTGAGCCAAACCTAAACTGTCATCCACATCCAAAAAGAAACAGGTGGTGGAGATAAGACCTTTCCTTTTTTCCATGCAATCTTACTTTGCTTTTTATTTTTCTTCTTTTTTTCTTTTAAATAAGGAAGCAATAACACCCTATTTTCTTGCAAGAAGAATATCTATCATCTTGTTTCTCAAAGAGATGTTCCCAGTGGTAGTAATGCTTATTCTGATCATCCCCTCAGTTTTTCTGGTGCTGCTTTCTTCTCTTAAAAATATGCTCCTCATATCCAGCACTTCAATCTCTCAGTGTGCTCTACTAATCCAAGGAAATGCTTGAATCCAAGCAGACTAACTACCTCTCTGTGCTTTACCATTCTATGCTTCTGGAGGCAGCCTCTATTCCTTCATCCCTCACTAAATAAAAATGTTTTTAACTGCTCCCTCATTTAGCTGGAATGAAATTTCAATTGTTATGCCCACAGTTTGAAAGAGGCTCACAGCAATATTCACATTTATTAGCTGGAACCAATAACAAACCAAACACTTGTCATTTTGCATTGCAGCTCTGCTCCTATTTTCTTCCTTCTTCAAAGCTATTAAAAAATAAATAAATCAGACATGAGAACGAAAAGTTCAGTAATGGCTCATGAATAGTGATGTTCTTTATTCTAGACGTGGTTTGAGGTTTTTTGTTTGGTTGTTTTTTCCCCCCACACCTTTTCTGATTGTCACTGAAATGGTTGACTGCTTTTGCCATTGTATTAATTTAATTTCTGTTCAATTCTCTGATGTCTATCAGAATATATCTGGGATGCTGCCAAACCACCTAAGAAAATTGGTCGAGAAAGAACAACAAGAGAAGAAGGGGGAAAAAAGATATTAAAAAAGCAATATCTTCAGAAAAGACCACCAAATATTGGAGCTCACAAGATCCAAAGCAATTCCCTGCTCTGCCACAAATCCCTTCAATGATGGGCAAATCACATCAATCTACCAACTCTGGCATTCCAGGGACATCACTCATTCTTTTTGCCACACAATCTGTCTTCCACCAGAAAGAAACCCAAATTATGGGGAAGGAAGAGTAGAGGTTGCCCATACCCAGGATTCAGTAGGAAACCCCACCTGTCTTTCCTGTGAGTCTGCTCCACAGATCACTACATCGAAATGGAAGAGTTTAGCATTTTCATCCTAATTTTGGTATCTAAATTTGCCTTTCCATAATAGCAGTGCTGCTGGAAAGCTGGGCCAGGGTTGGATGGGGGATGTATCTTCCTGAAACTCCAAACTGGGACTGGAACTCAAAGCAAAGTGAAAAACTCAAATAACTAATGTAAAAGTGGATTTTTTAAAATTATTCATTGGCCTCACGCATTTTAGTCACAATAGTTTTTCTTTAATTGACAGAATTTCCTTTCTTGCTTTTTCTTCCTCTTTCTTTTCACCCATGAAGTTGGCAGAAGTGGGAATGCTCCTGAGTGACTGTCCAAATGCCTCCCAGAGGTATTCAGAGCAAGAAACACTATAAATTAATTTATTTTGTGTAGTTGGGCATGAGAAGAATATTCCTGGTTTGACAAATTGTGTTTGTTCTCAGCGGAAAAGAGGCAGCTCCAGGAAAAGATAAACAAAATGTTTGTTTTCTTAGGAGCTAAAGGCACACATACCCCTATTGATCTGCTGGAAGTTCATATTGTGGCCCAGCTGTTACTCTACACCTCTTGAGGAAACCAGCAGCACACCAGGAAATTAAACAGCAGCCAAAATAAAAAATAAACATTCCTCCTGACGTGTGCAGTGTATTCAGGTAACATGTAATTACACAAATGTGAAGATGAGGAAAGCCCAGGGATAAGAATAGGCCCAACAGCGTGGGATAATTCATAGCCAGAGGCCTGAGGGATGTGTGGGACACAGAAAAGAGTTCAATTTAAAAAAAAAGTGATTTAGACTTCATCTTTGCAATGCTAACATTCCCTTTTGACCAGGAAAAGCTGTGTATGTGCACTCCCCACACAGAGAGCCTTGCATGTATCAGCATCTGTGCATGAACAGGAGAAAAACAGCATTAGACCTTGCACCATCAGAATTTACAGGTGCCAACACATTCTTTTAGTGCAAAACAGACTCACACCACACAGCCCCAACAGGCTGGGGAGTGCAGCTACTTTGTTCCAGCAAAAAAAGCAAAAACAATACGTGTTCCTTTCTGTGTGTGCCTCTGTGCACTCCCACACTGAGCTTTCAGAGAGGTCTGGGTAACAGTTTTCCAGCAGACACACAAAATTATAACTCCTTTAAGCACAAGCATTTTCAGTCCAGGCTAAAAAATGCCAGTGAAAGTGTCAGTACCACCTTGTCTAAAGCCAAGTCCCACTGTCTTAGGTTTTTCTAAGGGACCTATCACACTGGTATCTAAGTACAAGCAATGAAAACACCGTTCTCAAATAATTTGAACCATTTTAAAGCCAATTTTGTTGTCAGTTCCGTGCAGAATGGACATTCTTCTACAGAGCCCACAGAAAAAAAAAAGGTTTTTAAAACATATGAAATTTTTACTGAGCAAAAGGACTGTTTCCTCCCACACACAAAAGGAGGCCAGCTCACATATCAATGGCCAGTAAGCCAGTCAAAACCTTAAAAATGAAATAAAATTTGAAAAAAACAACTCAATTCATACAGGCTGCACTTCTGCAGAAGTTGAGGGATTTACACCAAGCAATAGATAATTCTCTCCACTGTCCTTGCCTGACTGACAAGAATAAATTCCCAAATAGAAACCAATACTAAGAGCACTTATCCCAGTCTAACTCCCCAGTTCACTGCACATCAACAGAATACACTGAGTGTCACCAAAAAGCCAAACTAAACACATTTACTGTTGCTCCCCGAGGAAAGCAAAGCTCTTCAAGCATCACCATGGCCTCACCATCAGGTCACAGAACATAAATTGCTGCATTTATGAGATTGTGGTCATTCCAAATTTCACTCCCGGACTGCCTTGCAAAGCACTGACCACTGGCTGTCCATGAAGTGAAAGAGGCAAGAGGTTCTCACAGAAAAATACAGGCCCATGAAAAGTTGTCAGAGTCACACTGAGATGGCTCTCACGGTAAAATTACCAGTTCTGCAACTTTCAAGCTTTATTTTGGGTCTCAGATGCGAACTGAGCTGGACAGCTCCTTCAGGAGGCAGAATTGACTTTGGTGCCACCAGGACTTTTCAGTGGTCACTCCAGCTGTGACTCTCTCTAACCTGTCCTGGTTTTTAACTTGAAGGAATATACTTTGGACTGATTGTGCCTGGAAACATCTGCCACAGACTGAGCCATAACACAGCTGGCTGGGAATATCCAACCCTGCTGCTGCCTCAGCCACTGCCCCCATGGGAGACATCACCTGGGGCTCCACCACATGAAAAGATGAGGGAAATCCCTCAACTTCACACACCCCTGGGCTTGCACGCTGGCAAGAGGCAGATAAAGCACACACTAGGAAGGTGATCTCTCACCCTGCAGCCCCACAGAGGTCAGTGAGACCCCACACAGGCCCTCAGGCTGTGCCTTTCCGAGGCAACAGGCTCCAGGATGAGGGCAGGCATCCCGCAGAGCACAGCGACACCAGAGAGGCTCCCGAGGAGCAGCAGTGTGACAGCAGCAGGCTCTGGAACCACCAGCTCATCTGTCATCACGGCCATTAGGCTGCAGACACCTGGCTGAGAGGCAGCAGGGGAAAGGAGAAAAAAAGCAAAAAATGGGAAAAAACCCGCATGGAGATTGTCATGAGTGCGTGGAGGAACCAATATTGGGAGGTGTTCTGTCGTGTGTCTGAGGTACAGAGCAGCTGCTTAGCTAATAGCATTATACAGGATCATGACAGAAAAGAGCATTAGCCATATTATAGTGCAGGAAAGAAAAGAATTATGTGCTGCATGTTTTGTTCCCAAAGACTAATATAATGAAAAGGGTTCTGCTGAAGCCACTAAGGCACCCTTCAAACCACATACATTATAAATCAGCAAAGCCCTGAGGCATCATGTTTATATAGACACTTAAATTTAAAACAAAAATACTCAATCTTCATTTCTGAGTAGAGATTCAATTACTTTGAGCTTTAGAGTCTGAATAATATGAAGCATAAAACTAAGTTTTTTCCCCAAGGTATCTCTCACTTGTGGACCATTTAAATCACCTAGTTGCATGAAGCAGACAAAACAAATTACGCCAAAAAAGCAACAAAATTAGTCTTTTATCTGTGAAATCCAATACAAACTGTGAAATAGAAAAACATGCAAAAAGCGCTTGGGCTATGAAGCATCAAGAAGCCCTCGTCAGCTGTACTTCTTCCTTTTCCCTAATTCTATAAAGCTCTTCACAGAAAGGCAGGAAATATTTTATTACTGCAACTATTTGATAAGCTGGTCTTAATACCCTCTCAGTGTCTAGGTGAATCAGTGCCAGAGTAGAGCATAATGAAATTTCAAAGGTAATGCAATAGAAGTTATTATGATGACAGCTAGAAAGTTCATTGAGACTGTTCTGTAACAGCAAGTTCTTTTCTCTTCCTTTTCGCCTCTTTTTTTTTTTCCTTCCTTTCTGTTTATTTTAATCAAATCAGAGATTGGCCATTAAAGCCTTGGTTCTGTAGCTGAGAAGAGGAGCACACAGTGCTACCTCAGATTAGCTCAGCTGAGTTCAGCAGAGAGAAGTGCACCAACAGCAAGTTAAAGGAAAGAAGTCAAAATGTCTGAGCTTCCCTAAAAGTGTAGGGTTTGCAAAGCTGGGGGCTCCTCCTGTCCCTGTCATATGCTGCTGCATCAGCATGGTGTAAATCCAATTGCTTCCTCACACAGCCCTTTCACAGCCAATGTTCAGCCACTGCAATGTCACCCAAGGTAGCTCTGCTGCTCCTGTGTGAGTAACTCTTGCAGGGGTTATTAGAAGGACAGGAAATTTGTAGAACTTTTTCATGAGAAACACTGAGGCTGGTAAAATCCAGTTCCCTGAAATTCAACAAGGCTTCCATGGACATTACAATAAAGCCAGATCACCAAGGAAGCAGCCAAAGGTATGGGTTTGAAAGGGTTCTCAGAACCAGATCAATACCTGTCTGTCTGCAACCAAATGCAGATTGACTCACCTGAGCACAGCAGCAGCCAATGTCACTGTATGCATTTTTTCCAATCACATATACATCCCCCCTAGATTCTTGAGGGTTTATTTTTCTTGGCCAGCCAATTCCCTTTCATTCTGCAACGACTTCTTAAAGCTTTTCTGCTTCTACATTACCAAAATGACTCACTCATTGGAACTCACAGAAATAAAAATCCTGAATGTAACAACCTTTTCATCAAACCACAGGAGACCGTTAAAATAATTGCAAAATTCCAGGGTTTCCAACAAGACAGACAGCAACACATAGACCCTGTGGGGCTGAGCAATGCAGCTCTTCTCACAACCACTCTAGTTTTACAAGCATTTGGGCAAAGCTGTGTACAACATTCCTGCTGTAATGCTCCAACAGACCCACGTGCTCTTCCCACAGACACTACAAAACCCATGTCTGGTTTGGCATATGCTGATGTGCAGAGCCCTCAGCACCACCAGAGAATGCTGAACTGGGCCCAAGATGCATAAATAAATGTATTACCCCTCTAGATAAAATGAGTTCCTGGGGATTTAGAGTAGTGCAAAGTATCACCCATAAATTGAGCATCCTCTTTTATCTGAATGAAATGCTGTAAATTCTATTAAACATTTTACCATTTCTCTGTCTCACAAGAATGTTGGAGTGTCATCCAACCCAGAGGAATAGTTTCATTTTTGTTATTAAATAATCTGGTCCTGTTCTTTATCAATCTCTATTTTAAATGAGTTTGCCTAAATTAAATGGCAGGATGGATGTGCAGCCACTGCCCAAGACTGCAGGTCTGGTCACCCCTGGAGCTGGCAAGCAGCATGTGAGACCCAGAGCACACAGCAGCATGGCCCTGTGACATGGCCAGACCCACCAGGCTCAGAAAAATCCAAACAAATTGATTGCCTGGCTAGGGTAGCAGGAAATCAGCACAAAGTTTTGATCTTGAGCACAAGGGTCTTCCAACCATCCTTCTACACAGTGGTACAATGCAATGATTGGAAAGGAACTTTCTTAAAAGTCTCTGTGAAGGGCTCTCAAGCTATAAAGGAATCTGCTAACAGTCCTCTGAGGCTGCTGAATGTCACTTTACACTGCTTCAGAGGCGCAAAGCAGCCTTATCTGGACCAAAAGCATGGCCTTCAGGTCTCCAGAGATAAAAGGCCAGAGCACTAAACCATTCTGTCTTGCCAGCCACAATAAAGAGTCATTTAATTTAGGCAAACTCATTTAAAATAGAGATTGATAAAGAACAGGACCAGATTATTTAATAACAAAAATGAAACTATTCCTCTGGGTTGGATGACACTCCAACATTCTTGTGAGACAGAGAAATGGTAAAATGTTTAATAGAATTTACAGCATTTCATTCAGATAAAAGAGGATGCTCAATTTATGGGTGATGTTTGGCTCAGAGCAGCAATAAAAGTCAGGTCAATAAGTGATTCTTTTTCCTGACTTGGAAAAAATATTCTGACTAAACAAAGAATCACCATAAACCACAAACAGGCAGAGAAAGGAGTCCCCTGATAGCAAGGCCCCCACTGAAAAAATAGCAAAAGGTGGCTTTCTTTTAGCTGGCTGGAAAATGTCAAAGCAAAGCAGATCACTTATGTGGTGTCTGTAAATAAAATATTGTCCAGGAAAATAACAACACTCAGTTGGAAATAAGTCACAAAGTCATTCCCTGGGGGGGAAGAAAAAAAAAATAGAAAAGCTAGTCTTCTTAATTTAAAATAATTAACAAGGTCATCTGGGAGCACACAAGTCTTATTTGATTAAATGAAATGCTCCAAACTTAAGAAAATCCTGAAGAAGGAAATAATAGCAAAAAAAGTGAAGGAGTTTTAGGGCAGTGTTGAGAGCTTGTTGCAGAGCAGCTGTGGAAATCTCTCTGTCTAATGGGGGGAAATGGAGGTGCAGAGGATTTCAGCACAGAAGCCAGCACTGGAGCATGCTCATCTCTTCTGCTTCTCAAACACATTTTAACAAGGCTCTGTAAAAGCCTGAGTGAACTGTAGTTAATACTTCAGTAAATACAGAAAAAAACCTCTGCAAACTGAAACAGCAGCAAAGTGAGCCCCAAGTCCTTGAGATTCTGTGGAATGGTTTGCTCTTTATCCTGCCAGCAGCAGAATTGAGGTCCCACGCTCTGAGACTGAATGCACCCAGAGTGAGAAATGGTCCTCTGGCTTGGAGAGGTCTGATGATGCAAACTGGAGCTAGAAGGGAAAGAGCTGTGTGAAAGACAGGATTTGCCCTATTTTACAGCTGAAAACCATGGCACAGGCAGATGAAATGAGCTGCCCAGGGTCACAGGTACTCCATGAACAGTCAGAAGTGAAATCCGAGTCTCTTCAGTTTCCTGTCAGTGCTTTTACCTCAGACCATCATCTCACTGTTACAAAATCCAAATGAATCAGGCCCTGCCCTATCCCAGCAGCGAGCTGAATCATCCCCTTCACGTGATGGGAAAACTGAGAGAAAGGAGAATTATAACCAATGAAATCTGTCAGAGGCTCATTTGTTTTGAAAGGCAGGTCACTAATTTAGGTGCTTAACTCAGGAACCCACTCAGAAACTCTTAATCCCAGAACTCACTCTCAGCTCACTCTTAACATTGCAGAGTTTTGCACTGCTGCTCTGCAACCCCACTGTACATCTTTTAATTACACCATCACTCTCTGCAGACATTCCCCTGGTTCCTAGGGTGGAACTGCTTGAAACCTATTCATTAAATACCCACTGCCAAGCAGTAACCCTATTCCATCTGAGCTGGGAGCAGAACAACCAAATGAGAACATGACTCAAGGCTTCCCTGAATAAAGAGAAAGAGAACAAGGAGATGGAGGAAAACCACAAAGGGAAACTTTCTGGTTCAGCTGTACCAAAACACCAACTTATTTATGAAACAGGTTGTTTGCAAAGATTCCATGCCAAGTGCTGGCAGGAAGCTGCCATGGATTAGAGTCAGGCTGCAAAGTGCAGCTCTAATGAAGATGGGGAATGGGCCAAACAAGCATTTAGCTGGCTGGGAAGTTGCTGCTTCTCCTTCTGCCTGGAACACATATTTAATTCTCCTGAAATGCACGTGTGTGGAGGCACAAGTCCAAACTCCTGTGTTCTTCCTCCCTGAGGTCACAACCACGCCAGACACCACATCCTTGGAATTACTGCATTTGTCAAAAACATTCCTACAGACAAAAAAAAAAGTCAGTTAAGTTTTTGGGCTTGGATTTTTTTAAGCACCACAGAAGGAACAATGAGAATGACAAGACTGAACACAGTGATGTGGACAGACTCTTGTCTGGCAGTAATCTCAGTGTGAAAAAAGCCTGCCTGGCTCTGTGGGAACCACCCTGAGGTTTGTTTGCATCAGCCCTGTAATTTTGTACACATGCCCCAAGGCCTGCAGCTCTCAAGAAATTGCCACTGATAACTGCTGATTTATGCTCATAGACTTGGAGGAGCAGGTTCAGTAGGCAAAAAAGGTTCACTGTATGTTTCCTGCTTAGGGTTTTACCATCTTTAACAAACAAAAATAAAAGGAGGACATGGCTGGATTACAATCAGGCACCATGCATATCATTCTCTGTTTTGCCTCATGCTGTTTTCTAGGACTTTGCAGCATAGGAACAGTCCCTCAACGTCATTAGGGTAAGCTGTGGTAGAAATTGGATGCTTAAAATGTTGCACTTCAATTAGGATTGCAGTTTGGCAGGTGAAACATGGAGAATCCTAAGGAAAATATGCAGCAGAACTGGGGCTCTAAATACCAGCTGCCATCCATGGTAAAGACAATGTAAAGTCTGCCAGTTACAGGTGAGACATAAGGTGTTTTATGCAAAGTCTGAATTCACACAGGTTTGTCTTAGGAAGATGAAAATACACTAAATAATAATAAATAAAAAATGATTAAATACAATCCCTAAAGCAACACATCAGAATAAAGTAACAATCTGTACACAGGTACCACCCTCTCTGTGTCTCAACATGTCAGGAGTCAAAAAACAGTATTAACTTTGCTTTAATCAGGATCCCAGAGATGACACAGTGAAGCTGTGGCTTGCAGGCATGTTTCCTGAAGAGAAAAAGCAGAAAAGCTTTAAATATAATGACTCCATTTACTCTTAATCCCCTTGCATTCACAAAACGAGTCTAAGTCTGCCAAAAACGGGAAGATGCCCCACGTAGCCTAAATTTGGACCTGAAGCAAGCAGGATGTTCCTCCTCATTACAGCCACCACCCCTGAAAACTTTCCAACTCACTGATTGTATTTGTAGCTCTGGGAACAAGAAAGGGACAAACAACAACAGGCAGCTTGGCTGGAGAAAAATTACCAGTGATAAAAGACGACAGGCGATCGCTCTGATGGTCCAGGCTGTCTTGGCTACCGCTCCTACCCCATTGTTCAAAACCACAGGGAGATTTTTTAAGGAGGAAAGGAAGCTGTAACACCAAGTCCTTGAGAGGTCAAGATGAGCCAGAGGAAGGTACTTGGTGAAATAACCAGAAAGAAAGGGAAATAAAAATACCTGTGTGGGGAAAAGTGAGAGCCACTTTCACTCGAGCATCCACCTTTCCACTTAACACTGCTAGAATGTGGTGATGTAAAATCACTGATTTCTTAAAAAATGTCCATAGCTTGAGTGCCCCATTAAATACACCAGGGGCTCCTTGCATGGTCAGTGACACCATCAGTGACATCAGAGCTGAGGGGTCAGGGGGTTCAGGCGCTGCTTTCCCCACTCACAGGCACCGGGCACTGGATCCAGGTGGGTCAGAGCGGAGTCAGGTGAGAGACACTTCCCAAAGGCTGGAAAGAAAGAACCACTTCTACACACTTGACACCTAAATAACCTCAGGGTCAAGCAATCCATCTCATCTGGATTCAAGGACGCTGGTTTAGAATGAAGCTTGCTACAGTCCTCATATTCTATTTATAAAGAAAGGAGCTTGTGAAGCTAGCTTTGTCTGAGATGTAGGTTAAGAGTTGAATACAAAATCAAAACTATTCATTTTTTTACTTCCCTTTTTTCATGCAAGGCTATCAGAGCATCTCCACTTCAATGCCAAAAGTGTGATTCATTTCGGCATATGTCAGTGTAGATTCAGAAATTAATACTTAAGCATAGAAGTTAAACACCACAACCTAAATCATTAATTCAAAGTGAGTTTAAATCAGTATTTCAATTAAAACTATTTCATTTGAATAATCATTCTGATATTGTCCTAATAAGAAGTGGTAGAACTGATCTGACACTTTTTTCCATTTTCAAGCTACAGGAAGCATTGATATTTCTGCTTTTTATTTCATACTGGAATTTTGTTCTGAAACAGAGATTCCAGTAAAAGAGAAGTGTCGCTGTTGAGCGCTAGCCGAGTGCAAGAACCAGACTGGATCGGGTGAGGCGGAATTCTGATTTTATTATTTAATTCTAAAACTTAGATAGACTTTTAAAAGTTTCTCCGGATTGGGTCAATTCAAAACCTCCCCCTAGGCCCATAGGCCAGGTAGAACTGTCCATCTTTCCAGAGACAGTTTCAATAACACCCAAACCTTATCTTCATTTACAGAACACAGGGAGAAGAAGAGAAAAATTCCCATGGGAAATAATCTGTGCTACCACAGAGAAGCTCTTTCTCCTGAATAGACTGGCTTCACTTTTCCTTGGGTGAGGGAAATGGCACAATTATTGTGTTTGTTCTCCTCTCCCAAAGACCATTTCTGACACCTGGGGTACAGTATTTCACAGCCACCCTCATGACTTCACCCTGACACAGTGAGAACCCTGAGCTCACTCAATTAGCACAGCCTTGTGAAAAACCACTCATTAAATGTCACAAGATAAATACGGGCAGCTGAATTTTGCAAAGAGTTCTCACCCATCCTCGGGCATGGAACAGACTAGAAACACCAGTAATGCAAGAACAGCCACTGAGAACAAGGTTGCACTTGTATATAAATGTGCCATCCTTGCCTTTAAGATGCCCACTGTAAACACACAACTCAAAGCTGTGTAGGTCGTTGGTGTTTTTCTGGGAAGTTGACTCACTCTGGTGTCAACATTTCCAGAAAAGACCTTGACTCTACCTCAATAAATTGCCACTGTGTTTGAAGACATACATTTCACCAATTCCACAAAAAGGTAATTTCGTTAAAGAACTCACTGAAGAACCAATTTAAATGATGAAGCATTTCCTATCAGTTATAACCCAGTGAAAACATGTATCAGGTTGGGGTTTTTTCTGGAGATTATTTATTTAGTTGATAATTTGATGGCTGGATTTTCACTACCATCCATTATGTGGTATATGCCTTTGTGATAAGCTTGCAATAGGTTATTTACAGGCAGAAAAGAGCTCTCAGCCCCGAAATTTCAGAAAGCTATCTTGATCCTTTAATCCAGCTGACTTCTCAATGTTGTAACGTTCTCTTTAGCAGATGGACTCTGATAAAACTCTCATGGATTTTATTTATTCCTTCCTGCAGGGGAAAAGGTCACCCAAGCAAGACCCTCCACTTAGTCCTCAAGACATACACAGGAGAAAAGGAGGCTCTGTTATAGCAGGGAATGCAATTCCAAATCCCAGAGTAGGAGGTTTCCTTATAAAACACATGACCAATCACTGTTCTCACCCTGCCACTGTCACACAAAACAAATAATAAGTTGTTGAGTAGTGCTACCTATTTCACAGTGTAAAATAAATCCCTGTGCAGGCAGGTATTGGCTCTTTGGCATAGAGCAACCTGACATTTGAGGAGCCAGCTTCTGAAGAGAAACCAGAAAATCGACCTCCAGAAGGAACCGTGTTTTTAAGATTGAAAACAAACCTTGGTCAGCATTTGTGCCTCTGTTACATCAACTGTAAGAACTGTGCCTGCGTGGAGAGCTGCCTACAAGTGCTGCAGTTTAATCATCTCATAAAAACCACAGGGCAAAACACGCCTGGTTAAGTAAATTGGGGCAAACCAGCCAATATCCTTCACCCATTTCCTCTGGTCAGCAGCAAGAGCTATAACATCCACACACCACTTCCTTCCTCCCAGGTTTCACTGCCATCTCCCCTGACCACACAAAAAGCCACCACGTTATGTGCGTACATCATTTTAGACCTATCTTTGGAAGTAATGAACTAGAGCTCAGTTGATCAGTTTGTTCCTCACAAACACCATAATTAGGGTAACAGATATTTTCTGGCTCTGACAGATGAGGTGCATGGCATGGCTGAAAGCAAGAGCTACAAAACAATCACGGCCACAGTGTGCAAAAAGTGCCTCAGAGGAAAATGACATCGACAGCTACCAAATGAAAATGATACAGGCCTGATCTGTCTCTCAGCTGGAAACATTTAGGGAGAAGTGAGTGGATTTTTAACTAAAGTGTCCATTTTTGGTGAACAGAAAGGGAGAAATGGGAGTATCACACCAGTTCATGAAAACAACATACCAGAAGTTACTGGTGCAAAGCTGTGACACAGGAACAAAAACAAACAAACAAAACCAAGAGAAAGAAACAATCCCTCCCCCTGGATGATATATTAAGACTGTGGTAGGTTTGAAACTCCCTTATAGGATTTACAAAAATAAAATCCTTTCAAGAAAATTTGCCCACTGCATTCTGCATTTCCATAAAGGAATAGTCTCTTTGTTCATATGGGTTTGGAATGCAGACAGAAGTTCATCAATACCTCGAGATTATGAAAACAAAAGGGTCAATGTATAAGTTTTGTGGAATAATTAATAAAAACTTGCTAATTATGTTCATTATATTGGAGATACGCACTGCCCAGATGTCCCTGCCTTTCAAGACAGGGACATGTCTCAGGGTAAATGCTGATTACTCTACAGGAAAATGTACATACTAATGTGTGTTGAGACAAGAGCTTAAATGGATTATGGACTTCAGGACAACAGTCTCATATCGACTTCTCTGTAACACAAATCCCTGCTTCTCTGCCTGACAGATTTATCCTCTGGTGCTCACAGGACTGGTCCTGCTTTCCCGTACTACAGTCAGTAAGTCAATACACTGATCTGTTTGGAAAAACCAAGTAGCATAAGCAGGAATAATTTGGAAAGAAAAAATTCTTCATCCCCCAAAACAATGGCAGTGCTCCAGTGACCATGTGAGAGGTGAATGACAAAGGGCAAAGCCTCCCAAAGCAAAGCTGTGCATCCACGAGGTGTCACTCTGCAGAACACCCACTCATCCTCTTTATTTAAGAAGCTCAGAGAAGTTATTAGTTATTGATATATCAAGATCACCTTCATTACATTCAAAAATCAAGCAAAAATCAGGCCTAAACCACCAATCCTTCCAGACTGTGGGCTGCCATTCTCACTCTCTTCCAAAGACATTTACTCGCAGCTAAATATTAAATTATTGGTGCTTCAGTACAAACCCAAGCCTCAACACATAATGCTACAAAGCAGTGAGCTGAAAGCCTTTTCTCTGCTCCTGAAAGATTAGAAAGTGTTGTTGCATGCCATTTCAAGCCATTTCCCAGAAAACAGGTTGTGATGTTGTCCATCAGATCCGTTCTCTTCCACAATTTTTTCCTTTCCTACAACTGCTAAATCTCCTACTGTGCTTTTTGGCAGTACTTTTTGTTTTGCTTTAAAACACACATTCCATTTGTCATCTGGAGGTTACACTTTGCTGAGAGGGTAGACTTATACAACTTTCATAGGCATCAGAGCACTGGCCTTAGCTCCCTTGAAAGCCTCAACAAACGAGCTAAGCCCCAGGTACTTTCAAGGAGACGTGGTCTAAAAATATTACAATCTACATTCACAGAAGTATTTAAGTGTGTGTTAGAATTATTAAAAGCACCTTGCCTCCTGTTTGAATTTCAGTGGCCACTTGGCCATTTCTTGTTGTTCATGCCCTGTACATCCTCGAGGCAGATCCCTCCAGAAGTGGGAATCACCCTGGTGCCACACACAGCTGTGCTGGAGCGAGGTGAAATATCCAGCCAGGATAATTTTCCATCTAGGAAAATTGTCCCCACTCACCTGGAGGAGTGGTTTCTGGTGGATACAGACCCAGAGCAAGGCGCTCACCGGAGGGAAACACTCACAGCCTCGTGCCTGAGGCCAGCAGCACTGGCAGAGTGTCACACCAGCTGTGGGGACCATCCCAGCAATGAAATGGCACAGCTCCATCTCTAGGGATGGTTAAGGGCTGGGCAACAATTGCAGTTGTGAGACACTGACCAGTACTGAATAAGTCTGTAAAAGCAGCATCTGACAAAAATGAGACAAGGACACAAGCAGTCTCAGCCTGGGAAGGCAGAGAGCTCAGCTATCTGACAGAAAAATACAGACATTGCTCTTGGTAGGAAAATAATATTCTTTTTAAATATGCCTCAGAATTGCTGCTTTAAAATCCTCAAATAACCATAGCTAAAATGTTCCTCTTCAAAGATCTGGCATTGAGCAAAGCGAAATTGTTCTTGCTCAGGTTAGGAGAAAAGAAAAAAAAAATAAGAGATTAAAAAAAGAGAGAGAGAAATTACCAAAAGAGGGAGTTAGCTTCTCAGATGAGATACAAATCTATCCCAAAAACCCATTTATACCAGAGAGTGGGAAAGGTAAGCACAGCTTGAAACAGCCCCAGAGGAAAACCCTCCCTCACCTTGAGACCTGCTCACAGTACAGATAGAAACACAACCCTGGAAACATTGAGCTACCAGTTTTTGCCATTAAGAAAATTCTTATTGACCATTTTTTAGACAGCCTACAGACATAAGGAGAGCTCATAATGCTGGCTATCTTCATAATACTCACAAACTTTATTATATATAAACATTTGACCAGAATCAGGGAGAAAAACCCAGCAGAGCCAGGCAGTAACTCGCAAGAGGGAAAGACAGCAGTAGCATGTCAGCAATGCCAGAATCCCACATGACTGGCATCTAACCAACGCACTTGGGCAGTGCCAAACAGGCCTGGATTTAGGATTTATGCAGGTCTAGAAGGAATGTGAGGGAAAGAAAGTGTAAGGAACTCTCCCAAACCACTCACACCCCGCATAAGACTGAACAGCAAATCATCAACCTTCAGCTCGAGAGAAAAGCCACCAAACTCATGCTGCTTCCATGAGCTCACATCACAGAGACACATTTACAAAACCAAGTGTGTGAATTATCCAGGAGCATCCTTCTTGTCCCCTTAAGGCTGGGCCACAGAAGGGCAGTTTGGTCTCAGCACACCAGCAGAGGCCAGCCTGACCAGGTGATCCTGTCAGGGGACTGACACTCCTGCTGTGCCCATATTCACCTCAAATCACATTCAGCTGACTTCAGGAGCAACAGTTTGCACTTTCAGAGCCTGGAAAATTATACACACATTCTGAGTTCTTAGAAATTCAATCTGATGTCACAATAGACCACGCTCGTTCACGTAAGCAAACCCTGACTTGCACAGATTCCCCAAAGGAATAGAGAGAGATCTGTGACAGAAGGAGGCAGGCCCAAGACTTAGATCATGCACAGCCCCAGCTGAGGCAGCTTTTAATTTCTCAATTGTCACAAGAGTGAAAAGAAACATCCCTTTCACACAGACAATAAGCAGAAGGTGACAAACTGTTGTGTTACACAGCTACAATCAACACGCATCAGATGTGTGAAGCAGAGTGGCACTTCTCATAACAATTAACCCAATGGTGATGGCAAATGCTGAGATTGCCAGAAACAGGAGCAACAGTGAGTCAGAGCTGCCTCTGCTGTGCATTGGCAGCTGCTGCTCCCAGTGCAAACCGACTGAACTTTCAGCTCTGTGTGACTCTTTCCTCCTTTATGGCCTTTACCTACCCAGGGCTTGCATTGCTGGCTTGTCACACTCATGGACCACCAGGCTCTGCTGTGACACAGGAAGGGTATCCAGGTCCGTGGTGCTACCTGGATCCACCACAGAGCAAGTCTGAATCCCACCAGGGTGCATAAAATAGTGTAGGAATTGTTTCTAAGTGGGATGTGACTGCCACGGGACAGACAAAGGAAACACACCATGAATTAAACCCTGCCCCTGTTCCCAGTGCCAGCACTAAATACGTGATCCACTGGGGATAAGGACAACCTTCAGGCCTCTTTTAATTCCTCTCCCAGGCTTCTGCCTGCCAAAGAGGAACATACTCTCCTGCTGGGAGATCATATATTAGGGGAAAGATCCCCTCTGCTCTCTTCCTTTGGCCCCTGAGCACCAGTGGGCCACGAAGGAAGGCTGAGGCACAAATCAAGAAACCTTTGCTTTGTTGTTTCACTCCATCTTGTGTGTTTCTCTGGTTGTACAGTTACCTTGCAGTTCTCTAAACAGATTAATAGCCCCATGTTAGAGCCTGGATTTGCAGAAGCACTGAGTAACCACAGCTTGGGTCAGTTATTTGAAAACAGTAATTTTGACAGCCTCGTCAAAGCATTGCAGCCCACTTCCAAATTTCATTAACGAGCTAGGTCTGCAGGTTCTTTTGCTTTGCACTCTGCTTCGAACAAAATTCCTCTTTTTCTTCCTACCCTCTCCATGAGAAAGGTCCCTTACTGAAAAGAGGCTTGAAAATCAAGACCTCACACCCAGTCCTGAACTTGAATCTGCAAGTGAACCTGGAGATATTTGACCCCTGACACGTTGCAGAATGCTATAAAAGTGGTTACCTGGAAACAGGTGCTGCTGCCAGGAGTGCTGGTCCAGTTGCTACTTTTCATTCTTTCTATCCTTCAGACTCAACATAAAATTTTTCATTTCTTTCCTCTCCTTCCACTTTGCCACATTAGCAGAGCCCTGGGGGACTGGCTGAGGCCACCAGCATGTGCAGAGTGTCAGACCAAGGTCAGCATTTCAAAACCAGATGGGCATTTCGTGCAACCACTGGCTCAAAGCAGCCAGAATGGCTTGGTGGCTGGTACAACTTGTTTTACACCCTTCCCTTAAGCATCCAGACACCAGGGAGTGCTCAGTGCTGGGAATCTGATTCACTGAGACACTGCTGCTGATCTGAGAGAAAGGAACAATGACAACCTTGTGAGAAGATTTTGTTTTCTTTGTCTTCTGTTTATGTGCTTTCCAGAAAAGGAAGAGCCTTGCATTCTCAGACAGCACAAGGCTAATGACTGCCACTGTCTTGCATTATTCAACAGGAAGTACACAATTAGATTCTTATGTTCAATTTGGTGTTCACATTAGCATCAGGTTATCATAAAATATAATTATGTGAAGTTGTAAATATGTGCTCATCTTTCCTTTGCTGAAAACCAAGGGCAACGCTCGCATTTCCAAAGAAAGGTCACAGCTCTCTAAGCAAGCACTGCAAAACTTCTGCTTGAGCAAGTTCCCAGGGCATGTTCCCGTGTGGGGGGAGCTGGAAAATTACCTGTAGCACCTGAAACAAAAGGACTGCAGAAGGCTTCCTGTGGGCATTGAGGAACAGCAGAGGAGCACACAGCACAAAAACGCTGTAACAATTCAGGTATTGTCCTGCAAGGGAGTGTGAGGACAAGACGAAGGAGGAACCTTTGCCCTTTACAGACCACGCTGGGCCAGGGACAGGCACCCAGTGCCTTGTCACCCAGCTCCTCTCAGAGAGCCTTTCAGCTCACAGCAGAGCTTTGGAGGTCAGGCTGCCCACCTGTGGAATGGTGACACAGTGACACTGCCCCTGTGTGACAACACGGTGAGTGTGACTGCGGCAGAGGACAGAGAGGTCTCAGCAGCTCATCACAGCTCTGAGCATCACGGCTCTGTCCAGCAGCCTCCCTGCCCTCACCCATCCCTCGGGCTGCCTCTCCTGTGTGCATCCTCCCGGGTGATGCAGCAGCATCTGCCTCCCCCTCGTGGCACGCTCAAAGAGCATCCCAGTGGCACGGCTTGCTGGGCAGCCTGGTCCTCTCGAGTCTCCTGCCCTGCCAAAGGCCACCTGATCATACCAGCACGGCTAGAAGCTGGGCAAACTCCAAAAACCTGTGCTTGCAAGGGAGCAATTCCCTCTGGCTCCCAGCCTGGGAGGTGTGGTGTCACACAGGAGCGCTGTGGAGGGGCAGATGGAGCTGTGCCAGGCAATGACGATGCTTGAGCACAGCACAGGCCTCTGTTAATGGCTTCCTATAGGTCTAATTCATTAAAATAATTTGACATCCAGGGCCTTTATTATAAGGCTCCTGTCCCAGAATAAATAAAAGAGAGCTTGGGGTTAAAAGAGTAGAGCTTCAGGAAGCAAACCTCTCCACAGGGAAATCCCACCAAGGTCCAACAGGAGACCTTACTGATCTCCTCAGAGCTCTCGGGCAGTGAGCATGGACCCAGCCATTGCTGCACAGGGAATTGTTCATCATTCCAGGCTTCACATCAGGACACCCTGCAAAGCCTGCAGCAAGATGCTGATTGCAATAAAACCATTGGGACTTTTGTCAACTTGCAGCAAAGCTTCCTGCTCATGGAACGCAGAGCAAGGCAGGGAAAGAGAAGATTGGAGATGTGCAATGTCCTCCAGTGCCATTGCTAGGAAATAGCTCTATGCAGGAATTGTTGGAGGGGCTACTGCTGGATGGAGATGGCTGATTAACCAAAGTTCTGTGGGTTTGAGTCTCCTTTTTCCTCAGATCTCCTTTCCAAGTTACTCTGTTTGCCCGCTTGCTGAAAAGCAGCACGGCTCTCTCTTTGTCCCTTGCTAATGGTGGTGTCTGTGCTCCCCTTAGGGACTGCAGTCACTCAGAAAGAGAAGGAACAGCAAAGAGCTTCAGGGATGCATCTGTATTCTAGTGCTGACCTTACTGAATTTAAAATGGAGGGGGTTTTTTAACCCACAACTACCCTGTGCTGCTGGCACTCTGCTTCTCCAGATCCATAAAGCTGGTTTAATGGCAGCTCAGACAAAACCTTCACTACTGCAGCAGTGTTACCATAACACAAAACATTTTTAAATTACCTCCATTCTTTCCCATAGCTGGGCTGTTATTTACAAGGAGATCCAGAAATTAAACCTGTCTAAGGATCTCCCAGTTAAAGGCTTCAGGAAAGAAAGTTTCAGAAATACATTCTCTCTTTCAGTGAGGAAATGACCACTGTCACAGAGAAAGCATCATCCCACACCCAGGAGAATCACCTTGCACCTGTCCTTGCTTTCTTTCATTATAGAGGTTCTTGTAACAAGAAGGCACACGTGTTCCCAGAGGTTTGTGATTTTCATGTAGGTGACGTCTCTCAAAGAAACAAAGACACCTTCTCCAAAAGACACCCAAAATAAAATCAGAGAGGAACATATATTATATTGTAAATATGTTTTCTTTTAGGCACACAACAGCTAAAGACCTCCCAGAAGAGATCTGCATTTCATCTTCTCTGCCAGCCAACTTTTTAAATGCAAGAACATGATTCCATATCTGGGAACAAACCACTTCCATTTTTTATTTGATAACTTCCTTCTGCCTTTAACCAGGATGAAAATTAAGCACAGGAGTAATTACAGTCACACACAATTACTCTCATAATTGCTAACATGTAGGCAGAGGAACCAATCCATTGTTTATTAAAATCAAAGCAAAGAAGTCTGTGTTCATTTCAGCGGAATCAGAACCAGTTCAGGTGTCATATTTAGATAGCAAGTCTCAAAATTACAAAAGAAAAAAAGCCACTACTTATTTTTTGTCAGTTCTCAAATGATCTCCAAAATTAGGCTATGGACAACAAATCAGAGTGGATACTGTGATAAGTTTCCACTTTAAGTGCTTTTACAGAAGAGGCTGAAATCTTCTCTCTAATACATTCATCACAGACAGAAGAGTCACTGGTGTTTGGGGTTGCATGGAACTCTGAGACTTAGAAAATCTTAGCTCAGGGATCCAGTAAATCCTAGGGAGGGTCTTGAGGTTTGTAAGCAATTTATCTAACTTGCTATCACATGCCAGGAATAGAAAGGAAAGAAGTCTGAAATAGAAACGCTGCTCCTCAGGGCTCAGAAAACCCCTGCCCACCTCCATGGTTTGGAGGTGTGGCTGAACGAGCCCATCCAGAAAGGGGATGAGAGCAAAGCACCTCCCTCTCCACATCCATCATTTTCACAGCATTTTCCCACCCATGTGCCACTCTGAGGGTTCCATGTATCAGAGCTTGTCAGCACCTGCTCAGGACAGGCTCCCTCTCCCAAAAATGATGAATAAAGCTCCTCAAGGCCATCTCCCATCACCAGCCAGGCTGCTAAAGCCACACCCAACCACGGCATTTAAATGCTTTTCACCTGCATAGCGACAGCAGGGACCCAACGAGACGCATCTCCCGCCTTCCTTCACCTGGGGGATAAAAGCTTTGTGGGAGGGAAGTCTTAGCAAAACCTAGTGCAAAATCCAGCCCCTAACGAGGCAATGGGAGTTTTGCCATCAGCCTGCACTGGGGAACCGCCAGGATCTCATTTTCCCTGCCTGACTCCACGCACACTGAAATCAGTGGGAGCCCTCCTGCTTATTCCAGTGTGTCCAACCTGATGTCCCCAACAATTTGCTTTGTGTTAAATGCCTGGTAGTGGCACGTTTGAGTTCACCTCTGAACAGCACACAATAAATTGCAGAACTCCTTCCAGCAAATTTCTCCAAGGCTATTTAAAGAATGTTCTCTGATTTTCTTCATTGTTGCAAATTTCAAAAGAGAGCCTAATAAACACCTTATTGAAAATTCGTATTTGCTCTTCACTACAGGAAACACTGACAAACAATAACAGTGCTTCAATATCTTTGCTTAAGAAAAATGAGGCCATTCTTTTCTGTTTTCATCCAGGTCGTTAAAATATATTAAACTGATTTTATTGGTTGAGTGAAATTATAGAAAGGGCTTATTATTTAGAGTGTTTTCAAAATTTCTCAGGATTTGAATATTTAACATAGCCCAAATATTCTTTTTTGTGGCCTGTACTACTCTCTTGCTTCCTTTACTGTAAGTTTACTAATCATTTTATAACTCAGACATTGGGCATTTGTAGATTCTGCAAGCTTAATGCACCAAAGTCCTGATTCATAAAATCTCTGAGTAAACAGCTTCAAGCAAACTCTTATGTTAAACAATAGATTTGAAGAGTTCTCATAGATAAGAACATTACTTTCTTACTTAGCTCTTTATGAGATGAAATCTTACTCTAGATATCAAAGAATCTTCTGAGAAAACTCCAGTAAGTGCCCATTTTTCACATCCCAGTGTTGGTTTCAGAGTGAAAACTGAAGAAAGTTGAGATAATAGTTGGGCAAAAGCCTGTTGACACCTGTAGTGTTGCCTAGAGAAGCACTAACAGGAAGAAACCCCAGTTGTATTTTAAGCAGTTCTATGATTAAATATGCAAAGCAGACATTCTCATCAATTCAGTAATGAACAGCAAAATGGATGATAAGAGAGCACAGACACCAGCCTATTTTTCTATTACTCCAGCTTTTCTTTTTAAAACAGATAGGACAGACCAACTGATTAAAATCCCTTTAATTTCCTCTTCTTTTAATGTCAATTAAACTTCTCTAACATGAAGGGAACACAGGGAAAGGCACAAAGCAACAATGCAATACTAATTACCTAGCAAGGGAACAAGATGATAATGATTACCCATGAAATTTTTTATCTAGAATAAAAGGATTTTGAACGAAGGAGAATTTTGATTGGCCTCTGAGTGTGTGCTTTATTGATACAGACTGAGGGAGCCCTGCCCCGGCCACCCTGGGTGCAGAGATGCTGTTGTGGTACTGTTGCACAATTCCAGCTTTTTCCAAAACACAATTCCTATTTTCTGGTTGGTTGTGCATTTGATCTGCATAATCACCCCACAGCTATGCAAAGCTCCACGCTCTGAGCAGCTGACAGCAACATTTAATCCAAGGTCAGTGATTTCCTTTAATTATTTTAATTTTATTTTTTTTTCCAATCAGCCATACACCCTGCATGGTTCTCTGCTCTCCCTGCTGGAACTGATACATCTCCCCAGCTCACTTAAAACAAAATCTGAATACCCCAGTGCAGCCCTGGGCAAACACTCCCCAGTAAATGACCCAAGCTGTCCAAAAGGTGCACAGAAGGAGATGTACATAAAAAGGAAGATGATTTTATCCAAACTGTTTTCCCATGGTTATCCTTCCTGCCTTGTCTACCAGCACTGCCCATTTACAGACCTTGCAGCTGGTGCAGAGGAAAGAGGGCCAGGCTGCTCGAGGCTATGGAGCTTGGGAAAAGGAACAGGAGCTCTCTGAGGTTTCCCTCTAAGATGCTCCTGAATGCAGAAAAGCACTGGAGTGGTTGCTGTTCTAGAAGTTCTGCTTCTCAAACTCACAGAGTTCTCCCTTGAGAGCCATTCTCCTCCCAGAGCAGCCAGGAACCTTCCCATAACAAATGGAAAACATCTCATGGTGCCTTCCCCATCGCTGTGCTGTTGTGCCCACGCTGTCCCTGGCAGGGCTCCTTCACAGGAGGGGACAGCAGATGGGACCTAGAGGGAGGTGAATGTGTTTCCCAGCTCTATTACCTCCCATTTGGGTTCCCATTTGGAGTCCCAAACACAGCCAGAGGTGGGTGCTGCGAGAAGCAGCTTCTCCCTTGTGCTCCACGTGGAAATCATCAGGGCCCCTGTGGAGGGGCCCCATGCTGGGACAGGCAGAAGGACAGAGTTTTCTCTCTTGGAGTTCATTCAAATCAGGATACACTTATTATTTCCTCAACAGGAAGCCCTTTCCAGTTATCATTACAATAATGAATGTCTCCAGGGATACATAGCTCCCTTTATAATAATTCACCCATGAAAAAGGCAAGAAAAACACTGTAGAGAAAAGCACTGAGCTCTTTTTTTTAATTTCTGTTTTGGTCTCAGTGGCTAGGAATTCATTTCGTGTTTTAGGAGTCATTAGGAGCCTAAAGACTGTGGCAGCTTCTAAAAGATTGGCCAATTAAAACTGAGTTGCAGTGACGTTGCTGGTGGGGCTGGGTAGAGGTGGCCCTGGGTGAGGATGAGCGAGTGCCCTCGCAGAGTGAGCCATGCAGGAAGCACAAACAGACACACCAGGGTGCCCTTTGCAGTCCCAGCTCTGGGGCAGCACCCTCAGGCTGTCCCTGTACCCCCCCACATCTCCAGCTGGCAGGATCCCAGCCCTGGGTGGTGCTTCAGCATCCACAGGGCAGCAGAAGCACTTTCACCTCAGACGGGGAGCTGAGGTGGTCTGACACCATCTTCCTTCTTTCTCCCCATATCCAAAGCTGGAGAAAAAACAGCCACAGACATTATAAAATTTAAAATCTACTTAAATTTTTAGTGCTGCTGCAGAGTCAGAGTGCTGACCAGCCAATAAACCTCCTGGGAGAAGCAAGCCAAGAGTCCAGGGAAACCCACGCTTCCAGATTATGGATTTTTAAAATGCCTTCAGAAGTATTCCCCAATTCTGTCCCTCCAATAAAGTCTAGATTTCTCAGCTTGTGAGAGAAGATCCAATCTTTTTCCAAAATCTAATTAACTGAGCCCGTCTTCAATGCCTAACAAATATTCTCTCACTGCAACTCTTGTAACCACACGTTGCAGCACAGGCGCTTTGAAGCAGGAACCCTGTGAATAACTAAAGGAGCAGGGTGTAAAATAGAATTATTTTATGTGAGGCAGTAGTTTCACATACACTTTAAGTTGGCTTATGCCAGGACAGGCACCAGAAGAGGCAGTCCTGCCCTCCCCTGTGACTCCAGTTGTTTGTTCCCAGCTCTGCTCCTTCATCCGTGCTGACAAGTGTCTGTGTGGCCCTGTGGGGAAGTGGATCAGGACACTTATCTGAATGAAAACAATATAGCTCACCAAAGAGGGCGATTCTGGGATGGGAAAAAGTAGCCAGGGGCATAGGGAGGGTTGAAGTGCTGCTCTTGGCAGCAACATCTGCTTATGCTGGCTCAAAGCGCGTGTGAAACTTCGCTCCTATCATGGAGACAATTGATGGCATGGTTACAGAAATGCTCTTGGGCAAAGCCCCTGCCCCTGACTGCTCCCCCAGAGAGTCAGTGCAGCACAGTCATGCCCTGGCAGCAACTCTCAGACAGGCAGGTCCCTGAATGGTGCAAACCCCGCAGCGAATTCAGGGCCAGAAAACGACGACAAGGAAGGGACTGCATGATAAGGGTAATTCTTTAATCGGGCTCAGTGGAAAAGTGAGCTGAAGGAGACAGATGAGCTGCAGGCTCGAGGAGGAAGATGAGCTTTGTCTCTCTGTGGATGTGTAGGTCTGGGTGCAATGCCTGCAGCTGGGTGGGCAGCAAAGTTCCTCCTGTGCCACAAGAGCAGGAATTTTTGTGGTGGTTACAGCCCCTGTGCTCAGCCTGTTTGGGAGCCCTCGTGCTCCGTTCTCTGACTTCCACAGCAGAGAACCTGGGGTCTGTGCAAATGAAAGATGCACATCCAAGCAAGGCCTGGGCAGAGCTAAGGAGGCTTTGATACCACAGCTGGATCCATGCAAACACGTTCCATCCACGCCCAGGGGTCTGCTGTGCACAAAACGAGCTGGACTCCCACCACAGGCAGCCACCACGAGAGCTTGGGCTACGTCCAAACGGCCATCAGGAATCTCTGCGGGTGTGTGCTACAGAAAAAGAGTTTCTTGTCTTAATTGATGTATTAAGGTTCATTTCTCAAACAGGGCAGACCAGGCAGGAACCAAAATACCGAGTTTTGCAATGCCAGTAGAGAGGAGGATGCACGCTGCTAAAAACCAACCTACACAGAACTGGAGCAAGGAGACAGGGCAAGGAGGGAAACTTGGCTTTTGCTGATTTATCATCATTTTCTCTTGTTTAACAAAATCAGTATTAAGGGTTGTACAGTTACCATCCCTTCCCTTCAAATTTCAAATTCACACATTTCCAGAAGTCATGGTTCAGATTTCAGGACATGAATATGTCGAATTGAAACGATTTAGAAAATAACTTTATCTGAACCCATGCACCTTGGATGTGAAAACTAATTTTCAAAGAAATGAAACCACAGGTCAGAGCTTTCTGGGACTTTACTGCAGCTCAAACAAACTCAAGGCAGTGGTGGAAAAAATATAGAGGGGGGAAGAAAATTCCTCAAGCACAATGTTCAAGTTTTAGGAGCATCAATGGCGTGATGATGCCTATAAATAATATAACTGGGTTTCTTTAATGCTACTTCTGACCTGTCTGTAATCAAAGCACAACACTTCAATTTGTTTCCAGGTTAGTTACTTCAGAAAACTCAGAACATATAATTACAAATACACTTAACAGCAAAATGGGCAGAGTGAACAGCTTAGTTAACTCAGCTTCATTTATCTTTCAATTAATTCCAAGGAAAAAGTAGTTGATTGCTGGTTTTCATTTCAGTTATTAAGACTTTTGTTGTAAAGCATATTAAATAATTCTTTGATACCTATGTAAATATACCCAGACATTTAGCTAGTATATTGTCATAATATTCAATTTAATAGTGAAGATTATAGGAAAAGAAAGATAACTTAGTGTCTGGTAACCTTATGTTTCATTTTTGACAGAGCTAAACCAGTGATAACAATTCTTATTGCTTCTAATCTGCCTATTTTATATATTATCAAAGACCTCACAATAAGCCTAAGGACAGGGAAGCAAAAACATGACCTGAATACACCCTGCATTCAAAAATGCAGATCAACAACTGGAAACTTACAGGTATTTTTCTGAAGGAACCAGCGAAATAAAACCCAGTTGTGCAAAGCACAACACTGTTTATATTAAAAAAATAAAATTAAATTTTTAAAAACCCTAGAAAAATCAGCCCTCTTTCGAGGAGACTGGCTACAGCTTACAGCTTGATACCCAACATTTTATTTTGCCATTATTTCTTAGACTAAGAGATTCTATTTTGATGGTCAAGACAATAAGAATTCTAGTAAAGACAGAGATTTTCTCTGACCCAAATCCCAGACAGTGCCAATGACAAATGGACACTTTTGGATGTCTCTGAGCCAGCAGTTTTATTCATGTTCCTCATTTAGAAGTCTCCACATCATCGAAACCATTCACTGCTCCTGGCAGTAATTGACACCTGTCTCAACAGAGAAGATGAAGATTGAAGAGGTCCAGCACTGACCAGTCCTCACTGGCCTTTAGCTGAATTTACTGTTTCAGAGCCAGGGCACTGACAGTACCATCAGCACCATTACCTGCTGTACCCCATTCTGGGATTGAATAAAGAATATAATTATTCAGCTCAGCCCTCCTCATGCAGAGGAGAGAAGGGGGAGGAAGAAATGCAAGAGAGAATGAGCCTTTTTAAATCATGTGACTCCTGAAATCTCAGTAATTAAACTTATTTCCCCAAGTCGAGTCTGTTTAACCTGTGACAGCAATTGTTGAGTGATCCCTCCCTATCTTATCTAGATCCACAAGCCTTTTTTTATATATATTTCCTCTCCCCTGTTCACCTGAGGAGGGGAGTGATAGAGCAGCTTTGTTGGGCAACTGGTGTCCAGCCAGGGTCAACCCATCACTCCAGGAGAGAAGTTAATTTTGGAATCCAGCAGGATTTCTAATGAGCTGCTGGCTCCCTGGGTGACCAGAACAACAGTGGGGGGAAAAAGAACAAAAAAATCAGGAGCCTCAGAGAAACCAGGACAAACCAGGAGTGGAAAGCCAAAAAAGAAAAAATCATATGGAACTCTGAAATCATCTCTCCCACACAAAAAGAACTATTTCCCATGGACACCTTGTAACAGCTTTAATGCAGTTGGAGATTATTGGCACCACGGTAATAACACTCTGCCTACAGCTGCTATCCTTCATTCCCAATGACCTAAAGCAGCTTCATTCATTACAGAATTTTCACAGAAATAAGGATAGATCCGAGCCTGCTGCAATCAATGGAAATACTTCCAAGAGCACGAGAGGGCTGTGAACCAGGCTCATATTTCACAGCAAGCACAGGCCTTGGCTTTATCAGATTCACAAACGCACTTTCTGACTAACTTATAAAACAGACCTCTGGAGCAAACTGGAACTCTCCTAAATTAAAAGACAATGAAAACTCAGCAAATAAAAAGAAGCTGTTCTGTTGCAGTGTGCCACTGAAGAAGGGAGATGACCAGCACAGGACACATCTGTGGCTCTGTCCTGTACCCCCAGGGAGCTGTGCAGGACACAGCACTCCCACCCTGGGCTGGCTGGGAGCCACAGGGAGCTTGGCAAAGGTGGGACACGACCACGTGTGCACCTGCAGCCTTATGGAATCATTCAGGTTGGAAAACACCTCCAAGAGCTTTGAGTCCAACCAGGAACCCAGCACCACCACGTCCCCAGGGGCCACATCCACATGTGATCATCCCTTTGAACACCTCCAGGGATGGTGATTCCACCACTTCCCTGAGCAGCCTATTTCAATGCCTGACCACCCTTTCAGTGAAGATCCTAATACTGATCTGGAGTAAAAGGCCTGGGCTCCCCTGAGCTGTGCAAACACATTCTCTGGGGTAAGAATTCATGTTAAACAGTTAAACTGTGTATGATAGTGGGAAGAATCGCTTACCAAACTCTGGAATGAGGACTGAATGCTTACAGATGTCAAAGGATTTCCCTCAGAATTTATTCTTACAGGAGAACCACAAATTGGTTTCTTCCATACCCCATAGCCACACCAAATATTGTTTACTACAGAGTGACTTCCTGCTTTGTGTACAATTCAGAGAGGGAAAAAAAAAACCAACCCCCAAAAAACCCAACAAAATCAGCAGATTCAAAATCCTTTTGGTACATTGTAGACACAAACCTTTCCTTGGGAAACAGCACTTCTCATCCTTCTGAAGTTTGCACAACTATAGTTATTTTCATGGGTTTCCTCCATCATATGGATTTACTTGGGTTTTTTTACAACATTAAAACATACTGGTCTTCCAACCCAAAAAGCACAAGAATGAACACAGCTCTTGTTTCCAAAGAAAGGAGGTTTCCAAAATCAGCACCCCAGCTGTCATTTTGGATGCTTTTTTATTTCATAATTACACTGTAAAAATAAGTCTCCTGGACTTAAATGACCTGTTTTCAGGCTCTCCAGTATGTAGAACTAAAGAACATAATCTCTTATTAGTATGCAGACATGTCCAATGCTTTTAAGAGAAAGATCCCTCTCATAAATTGAATTACAGCAAAATGTTTACCCAAAACAAACACGTGGTGTGTTTCAGCTATCAACATCCTTGTTCTTATCTAAGGAAAACAATCCTTTACAACATCAGCAAAAGGCTCAATGCCTCACTTGTGCAGTGACCTTATTTCCTTCCATTCAATAAAATCAACATGGGATTCTGTGTGCAAGAATAATGCAAGGTGGGGAAGCATTTGAGCTCCAAATTTGTATGTTGGGGCAGCAATCCTCCAGTTTGCTGGAAGTAATTCTGTGTCCAACTGTGTTTTCATTCTCAGCACTCAAAAACTGCTATGGCACCTTCTCACACACTCCATACTCATGGATATAAGACATGGACAGAGTCACTGCCTTCTCCAAAGTGCAGAATTCCCCCAGCACAAAGGGTCATGTTGAACATTCATCCACATCAGTGAAACTCCACTGAGTTCAGGTGATTGGAGAAATTTGCTCATGCAGCAACCTCACACCCAAGATCAAGGCAACTACAAATAGGCTGCCTGGGTACCCTGATTAATGGTAGGCACCATCTGATCTTAATTAAGAGTGAATCTGTTAGGGCTGTGTAAGGTTTGCCTCGTTCCCTGGCTTTGACACATGCACCATATGGTTCATTTTCCAACTGGGAAACCTGCTCTGCAAACCCACAGCAGCTCTCCCAGGTGAGATGCTGTGTGCACAGTTCTATGATGTAACACAGCTAAATTACTTACATGATCAAACACTGAATATGGAGAAAGCTTCCCATTTATTTTCAGGTGTGCATGACCTACTTAATCAATTTCACATTATCTTTTTCAGCAGGCATTCAAACCTGTTAACTTCCTCACCAATGTCCATAAACAGAAGAAGCAGCTTCCCTGTTCCCTTTCTTTCTAAATACTAAAGCACAGGTAAACAAGCTCAGGATTGAATTTAGTCTTTATACTCTTTTGTATTGCAAAGTTCTCTTTGCTGATTAGATGGAAACAGGTTTATTAATCATCCCTGGCATTTTTCTTGCTGCATACAGGGACTAATCTCTCTCCATTGACTTTACAGTACTGAAATCAAATGGCTAAAGTCAGATTTCTACCTAAATCACTCCTCCTCTCACCTACCAAATCAATCACATCTGTGTGAGCACACTCTATGTTTCTTTAGTAACTGAACTTACTTAAAAGAACAAATTCTTTTCAAAGGGATCCAAATTGCTGAAGTAGCTGTGCAGTGACATAAAATGACACAACCATCCCAAACACGTGTCCAGCCTGACATTTGGTTAGTGCTGCTCAGGGTTTGAAATTTCAAATGTTAACACAATTCCTGAACTTGGAAAAGTTTACAAAATACCAAAACTCTCTTACCAGCCCCCTATTAAAAGTGTGCATTTCTGTAAAGGTACATATATGAAAGAATGGATTCTTTAATACATTTCAGCATTGAGAATTCTACACATTGGAAAGAGAAATGGGAACATTGCTCCCACCCCTTCAAGTACAGTGAAGTGTTAAACCTTGAGGTGAATTTGTCAAACAGGCTGGAAGGGGTTAGAACTTGACTAGAACCTTCTTGGCTATTATATAGATATTTAGAACATTTAAGGACATCCTATCTCAGGTGACAGAGACAAATTATCAGTCCACCCCCCTCTGCTGTCTAGCATGGAAGCAGAGTGACTTCAGCCAGCATTTGCCAGCTGAACTGTGTTATTTTGCATTACTGAGGGGTTTTGTGCTCAAATGATAAACTGTGCTCAGTGACATTTTCTGTCACGGTCTTTTGCACTAAACTGAGCTCTGAAGAAATCAGCTCAGCAGCACCATTTGGAAGAGGAAAGTTGTACAGAGAACGAAGACACAAATTGCAGCTGAAAAGCTTTTATCTGTAAGTGCCTGTCTGTATCTGCAAAGCTGCAGAAAGGTTGACCAAGAGCTGCTAGAACTCTCTCACCAGCTGCCTCAAAAGAGGAGGAACCAGTGTTATAAAGCACAGTGTCACAGGGTGTGAAAATGAGGGAGAACCGAGAGAAAAGGAACAATATTTAGTTCTCCCTCTTGTACCAACTTCCCTCACTACCTGTAGTTCCATCACGTGTGCTTTTCCAACCATCTCTCAGTGATATTCCTTAATTACACAGTAATTAAATACACCCAAAGTCAGTGAGAAATCTGCAAAGCAAACAGAGTGGGTACAGCACACGGGGAGAAGGGAATGGGCTCAGCTCCCACTGTTCACACACAAAACCAGGCACTTCCACGGGCTCTGCCACTGCCAGGCTGCAGCACAGCAAGGTTTTCGAGTTAAATCATTGCATAATATGATGGTAATGAGTTTCTCAGCAATCATTATGTCTCTGTCAGATGGTAATAAAATGGAGTATTTGCCTCTGCTCTTGGTGCGCTCGGAGAATATGCAGATACGCCAGTCCTCATTATATCTTGATAGAAACAAACTCCATTAGCCCAGGTGCTATACATTTTAATGAGGGAGACATGTAGAAACAAACCCAGGTCAATTATAATAAAATGGTTACACATAGCTGAAACTGATAGAAACCTAAATAGATCCATATCAGTGCACTGCTTCAGAGGTGCCTGGTGTTGATCTACTCATGGTAGGAGTGCAAAATGGGCTTTCAACTCAGTGACTCTGCATAATTGGTAGGTGAGGAATGATGTTTTCATGATAGGTGCTGCTTTTCAAGTGTGTATCAATACATCATGAAAAATCAATCCTTTGGGGAAAAATACTTTTAAACTCTTTTTTTTTCCTCACAGGCAAAAAGGAGACGCTTATGAGAAAAAGACAAATCTTATTCTGTTGATAAGTTACAATGGAAACAGCTTGCAGCTTTATCCACACTGCTGATCCTTAAACCCCAGGGTTGCAACTGAAATCACAGTCACCATTTTCAGGACTAGAGCAGTGATACCCAGACATTGATACCTTCACTCTTTTCAACTGTGCTACAAATAATTTAGCAAGTGGCCATATTGGGCTCATTGTTTCAAATTATCTCACAATTCCAGGCTTTCCCAGGGCTTGTCCTTCCCAAGCCAGATTTGGGAAGGAGTGGAGGGTGGTTGGCTTAGTTAAACCCAGGTGTGCTCACCCCAGGCAAGGAGGACACAGGATAGGAAGTTTCCAAACAGGCATCAGCCCATCCACAGCACTCACCATGTGCTCAGGAAGCCCAAATTTAAATTTTCAAGGAGAGATTCAGCCCTGAGCAGACAGCACTGTCATCAGCATGAGGCTTGCCTGGCCATGCTCTCACAGCTCTGGCTTAGCCCTGCAGTCTGCAGAGCTGGGAGGGTAAATCCATCCAGGGTAAGCAATGGTGTGTGCCTGAGGTTTGCCTCCTGAGCAGCAATCAGAATGTGTTTTGTCCTGAAAAGACCATGAGAAGATGTGAAATGATGCCTGATTTTTCTTTTTTTTGTGTGAGTTACATCCTGAAAGGAAACACAAGCTCTGCTGTGAGACTGCTCCAAATGAACTCCAGATGAAATCTCCAACTGGCCCAGATTCCCACTGACTTCACTGGATGCTTTGAACAGGCACAAAGAAGGAGAGTCTGATAGCTCTAAGCTGGAAAACATATTCACATATGGCTGCCCCATTTGTTCCTAACTCACTGAAAGCAATGGAATTGCTTCCATGTTATACATGTGTGCGAGCAATTTTCCAGATCACAGCCATAAAGCACTAGATAAAAATAGTTGCAGAGCCTCATATCTTTGAAAGTTGTCTGTAGTACATGATTCACATAATTCTTTCCTCCAGTTATCCATTTATGTACTTCCCTTAGCTGCTTTAATCCTTCTTTGCTTCTTTTCACCTAAAGAAAAGTTGCTTTAAATTTGTATTTTCAGCTCTTTTACCTATTATGCTTAAGAGTCACAATGTTAAAAAGAAATTTTGCTCTTTCCATTTAGGCTACAAATCTATACCTGATACCAACTGACATCAGATTTATTTCTGCCATTTGTAGAGCATCCAAATATGCCCCCTTTCCTTGTGAAACATGATGCAGTTTACTAAGAGAGCCTCCAGGTTTCTCCAGGCGCCCTCTGTACTATTCCCCTAAAGGATGATGATGGGAGAAAGAATTGCAATCAAGTTTACATATTTCTTTGGAAATGGGTCATTTAAAATTCAAATTCACATTAAATAATAATAATTGTTTAAGCAATAAAAATTCTCTTTTGCAGAAGGGAATTTGCTAAACAGGGATTTAAAAGCCATTTTTCAAAGCGCCTACAAATTAACAGTTTCCAGGAAGCACGTTTGTTTCCTGACACACAAAGACTCTTGTTTTCTCACACTGAAATCTTAACAGCTGCTTTTTTGAAAGCCTGTCTTTATCTCAGAAGATCTGTGTGCTCACCACTCAGTGTGGGATCAACCTGAAGAAACCCAGAGCTGCTCCACGCCAGCTCTGCAGCCAAACAGAGCAGTGGGCACAGGGATCCTGCCCAGAACAGGGCCCAGCCTGGGCACAGTGCTCAGCCCTTTCCAGCATTCCAAGAGCTCTGTTTGCAGCCAAAGGCAAAGCTCAGGTGTGCCCCAGGCTGTGGGGAGGTCTCATCCCACTCACAGAAACCAAATCATCGACCAAGAACTTGCCGTGTAACATCTCTGACCCAAACTCTTCTTGCTTTCAGGTGCTGCAGAGGGACCACGCAGCTCAGCTCATCAAATCTCAGTTGTGTTGAACATGAACATGCTGCCTTTTGGGTGCCCATCAACCAACCCTCATGGGTCAAGAGAAAATTGTGAGAACCACAACACACATTAAACAAATTCCTCTCTGTCCCCTGAAATATCGACCTTCGTTTGCTCAGTTGCAGTTCCAGCAGTAACAACACTCCCTCTGTGGCTCTGTCTTTAAACCTCCTAAAACTGCCAGGAAAAGACAAAAGGAGGCTTTTTGCCTCTGTTGGACAGGTAGCCAGGTTCTTGGCACAATATGAACATGAAAAGCGTTATTGTGAAAGGCTTCATGCTCTCCACAGCAGAGAGAGCTGCAGGTGAGAAAAACGTGAAACCACGTTTGCTGCTTATATACTCAAATTAACAACAGATGAACTGGGGATGGGCCACTGCCTGTTAATATTGGTTTGCAATTTAAAATGAGATCTGGGGCTTTGAATGTCACTGGCTGAGACTAGATCATGTCATTACATAACACCTGACAGCCTTGGTGGAGCTGGGTCTGTAGGGGCAGCCCCTGTGCAGAACTGACAAATTTCAAGCCATCAGTAAACAGCCTCACAGATTTACTCAGTGCTTCATTTTCTCCAGTCAACCCATATATAAATTACAAGGGCCTCTTGTCTTTTGCACTATTATTATTTATTTTAAAAGAGCTTATTTTGAAGTTATCAAGAATCCATACACACTTATTCACCGGTGTAATTGCCTGGAAACTTCTCAGCCTTTCCGGTGTGACATTTCTCACCTTGAAAGGGACATTTGCATCAGAGGGTTGAAAACAATTTTAAAACTCAAGGCTGAGAACACCTGGGATTGCTATTACTCATCTTTACCAAGCACTGACAGTTTTAAACCTCCTGAGCACTGAGATAGCTCTGCAATTTCCTGGGGGAGGCAACTATTGTGCGACGCCGTTGTTTTCCTGCGATAGCACTTTCAGATCATTAGTCCACACAATTCCACACATATCTGTAAACAGGTATGATTTATAGCTCGTAGGATGGAAAAATCAGACTTAAAATATTACATTTAAAAAAAAAAAAACCTGTACTAAAAAGCCCCTCTGGATTTCTGAGGAGAACGCCTCATCATTTTACTATTTACGTTGGGACGGCTCAGATGAATAAAAGCCCCATTGTAGTGGGCAGCATGTAAATAAAGGAAATGACAGCTCTTTCATGAAAAGTTTAAGCTCTACACTTAAAAATATCTGTTTGAGACATCACAATGGATTGGTAATTCAAAAATCAAAATATAATTAATTATTGTCTTAAAACTGGATCCACAACATTTTCTTTTTCCTCTTTAAAGAAAAATAAATGGGAATAATATGCTCTATGACATTTCAGGGAAAAGGATATTACAAACAAATTCTGATTTAAATAAGCCCCCAGTAGCCACCAAGGTTGGATCCACTGTGATTTGGGAGGATATTTTCCGAATTTTGGAAAAGGGCAACAGGTTTGGGATGCAGAACAGAGAAAGAGAAATCAGGCATAGACATTGGACAATGAAATTTGTTTTAAGGGGCCCTTCTAATAAAATGGACTAGAACAAATCAAGAATAAATCTGAGATTTCTGAACTGTAATTAATAAGAGGTAACTAAAACCCAAAAGTTCTCAAGGAGCCACACTGCAAACACAGAACAGAGATGCCAAGAAGTATTTCTGAAGGACAAACTGAACTCATCACTCCCTAAATCCTGCCAATATTTACTTAGGAGATGTTCAGAGGCCTGCCCCATTTAGATCTCAATTAATTTAGCTAGATTATTATAATCCATCCTACTCAAATTCTCCTTCCCTTTCAGAGCCTCAGCTCTGTCCCTGGAGCTCCCACAGCTCCATCCCTGCACTGCCCCCAGCAGAGGCAGCTCTGGCAGAGAACCCTGGGCTGTGGTTCCGTTTGTAATTAACAGCCAGGACTAAGGAGCTCAGGATGAAACATCACAACTGCCCTCATTTCTGCCATTGTCATACAAACCTCACAAACACCTCCCTGCAGTGTGGGAACATAAGTGAATGCTGCTTTATTTACTTAGTGCTGCATTCAGGATGTGCAAGGATTCATCACTTTCTGGATGAACCTCTTCAAATTCTTTGTTAAATGCATCTTTGTCCATAAATCTCTCATTTTTTAACCTCATGCAAATTCCTACTCTCAGAATAACTCACTACCTTTAACCACAGTGATCTGCTCCCCCATCTGTAGAAAGGGTGATAATTATTTTAATTGGGTAGCCCCAAAGCACAAGGTTCCTTTAAACATCAGCTGCAGATCAGATGAAAATATAAGCCAACAGTATCACAGCAAGAAAGACCAACCATTCTATTTGTTTGCCATTTAAAAATAAGTATGAGGCTTGGTATTATTTAAAAAATTAGTATAAGGGTTGGTATTAATTTGACATGAAATGGAATGCCTGTAAAATTGAGAACATCCCAACAGCATCCCACCAAAAAAGCTGCAATTGACTGTGTCTGGTTGAACTGAAAAAAAAAAAATTAAAAATTGATTTTTGCTATTTTTCAACTTTGAAAATAAAATTTTCCATATAAAACACTTCTAATTTTTAAAAATATCAAAATTAATTTCATTTAAAAATAGTTTAAAAAGAACTATTATATTGTTTTCTGAATGCAAAATTTCTGAAAACAAAACTCTTCTGGGAGAATACCCATCAAACTTGAGAGGAAGGTGACAAGGAACTGAGCCTTGGTGTGTTCTGCTACTAACAGTGCCCTCATCCACAGATTAGTGTGTCTAAAGAACAGGAAGACAGTACATTTATATTTGATCTGCCAAACCTCCATCAGACTCTTTCCTATTTAGCCCACACAACGCAGCAGAATAAAAAATACGCCCCTCTGCTGCTGTAACCAAAGTGGCTGTGTTTCAGATCAAAAACATTTATTTACTGCTGGGATTAAAGGATTAAATTGCCTGGGAATGCTCTGCCCAACACTTTGTGCTCGTGCTGGAACCCTGCTGCCCTTGATCTCCATATCATCGACACAGGATATTGATAAAATGGCTTTCCCATTATGGCTTGTTTGTTTGGGATGTATGCAGCATTAGAGTAACAAAAATGAGATTCCTGGGTCATTTTCTCCAGCGGGGTCAGCTCCTGAGCAGCTTTGCTGGCACCCCCTGCCCGTTCTGCGCCCACAGCACGGAGCTCTGGCTGTGCAGGGCACCCACAGCGCCCCGTGGCACGGCCACCTTCATCCTGAGAGCAAATTTCCCGGTTGTTTCACCATCCCTGCTGGGTTCTACCCCTCACCAGGCTGGGTCAGGCTGGCAGATCACCCAGGGGCAGCATCACCTTGCTGCTGGGTCTGGGGGTGCCCCAGGGACACCGCCCTCGGGGTGAAACAGAGAGCTCCAGCTCACAGACACCAGGATGGTTCAGCCCAGGGAAAAGTGAGTGAACAGCCAAAATCGCTGCTGGAAGAGCAAAAAGCCAATGGCAAACACACTGTGCTGTGACAAAATCTGAAATGTCTCCTGACCTGGGCCAGAGTCTCTAGCCCAAGGTACACTGCAAAAAACACACCTATGGCCACACTAAAGTCCTAAATCTCTGTTGTGCTTCTGTACCCCCACTCCAAAGCAGGCTAAATATTTGAAATGCCCCCAGAAAAGGAAAATATTAGAGATATCCACTCATAGGCAAGAAGAATTAATTTTATTTTGATTATTGACTGACTACCAAAGAAATTGTGTTGCTTGATGACAAGAATCCCCTGCATGACTCTTGCTCTTCTTTCATAAACAGGAACACAGTTCACAGCTAAAAGAAATCCATGGCAGCAGCCAGTTCCAAAAGATGAAGCACTGTTCCCCTCAGGCCTATTGTTTCAGGCTCTCTGCAAATTCAGGCAGACACCACTGCATCGGGTTATATCTATCACACAGGGAGGGTTGCCCTGAGAAATATTAGATAAATTCCTCTCCTTTTTTCTCCTCTAATAAGAGGAGGTACCATCCACATATCTCAATAAGTTTCCAGTTCTCTGCAGCTTCGCTTCAAGAATTGTTGGCTTGGTAAGCAAATATGGAAAGCTAATTTAGTGCTATTGCCTAATGATCACAAAAGAGGAAAATAGATTAAGAAGTGTCACCCTTTTACTGAGCTTTTTCTGTTTTACAGGGCACATGTTGGTGTGTTGCTACTGTTGTTTAAGATTATGATGCCTTTAAGGTTTATTTTATATCTTCAGGCTTCTGCTGGTTTGTGATTAAATGCATGGAAGCAAGTGGAATAATAATTATGTAATTTATGTTCATGCACTTCCTCCCACTGGCAGGTTGCTTCTGGACTGAAATGGTTTGATTTGATTCATGAACAGCTCCCTATTAAAGATGGCGGGGACAGATACTGCAAATCCCTAAGAGCAATCATGAAAAAATATTTCAGCTACACCACTGGTGTCAGGTCCATTTGCACATTTTTATCACTGATTCATGTTCTGCAATCTACTGCTTCAACCGAGAGCATTTATCCCTGCTACTTCTGAATAACATTAAAAGCACCCAGAGAGGTGAATCACACAGCCCTAAGTGTGCAGTTCTTACCATTGATCCAGGCAAAACAGGAATAGAATTGTTAACCAAATCTGCAAATACAGAGAGGAAAATTTCACAGCCAAGGCAATTAACTTGTGTGTTATTGTTTTCTTCTGCTCTAGGAAAAGTGCAACACCTCAAAAGCTCCAAACACAGATAAATTAAATGGGAAGAATTCCTTTTCTGTCTGCATCCAGCTCCTGGGTGATGAAACCAATCACAGCTGAAGAGCAACCCATTATTGACACTCAAAGCCATGGTCCTGCGTTGGGCCTCTCGTGGTGCCAAGCTCTGCTCGAGCTTTTCCTTTAAGGGAATGCAAAAGAGCAGGGAAATCAGGAGACAGGAGTGAAGGAACTTGACCAACACGACAAAGTGAGTCAATGAGAAACCAAAAACAGATCTTGGCATTTCCCAGCCTGTGCCATGGCTGGCAGATGGCATTTTCTATCACATCCTCTGTGAGAGAACCCACTCAGCTGCATTCCTCCAGGAACGAGCTGCAGTCTGTGGACAGTCCCAATTCTGTCCCTACATTCAGGTCTGTGTAAATAATAATGAGGTTTTTAAGACTGTGATCTGACAAAGATGTTCTGTTCTTTGGAAAGTTCAAGACTGTTCTTTGACTGAAGAACGTTTGAAAGTGAGAGAAACACTGAGAAGCCAAAGGCAGTATTTTTCATTGCAAAGGAAATACATCAGTGTTTTGTCTTGTTGGACTCTGGAATGAGGGATTATGCCATTAATTCTGTGTATGTTGCTCTTAACAAAAGCCCTGAAATCTATGTTCTCTTATTTTACAAGGACAGGACTAAAAATTGGTGAAAATCCTCTTCACAAACGTTGCTTATCATGCTGCAATAAATATCAAGAGCTACACAAGCACAGCCTAACCAAGTATTCAGTCTTGTTCAGAAACAGCCTAAAAAGTTACAAAATGTTTTCTAAAATAAAACCTATTAAGAAGTGGGGGTTTAGCCACTAAATTGAGTTGCATTAACATTAAATCAGTGCCCCAAAAGAATAACTTTTGTGTCAATCTATGAACTTATTTCACAAAAAAAAGCCATGTGTGGGGTTACAAACACAGTTACCAAAGCTGAGTTCTCCTTCTAGGTGGATTTGCAGAAGAGTCCTACAAAGGAAGCTGAGCACCCTTGGATGTAACAATAACTACAGCAAAGTACCTTCAGAACTTCAATCAGGTCACAGAAAAGAGCTGATGAATCCCACAGTACACATAACTCCTAAAAAACACATGTGAATGAAAGCTGAACTGAGCTAGGTATCTCTCCCTGCATGACTGACAGCCTGCTCGAGAGCTGAACACAGAATTCATATCTGCACTGAACCATCCCACAGCTCTACAGCATCACATCTGTCACAAAAGGAATAAAACAAGCATTTTGGCACTTTCAGTAGTTACCTCATTCACAACA
>VZTH01006765.1:6149-88997 GCA_013397815.1 Aleadryas rufinucha | reverse complement strand
TCAGGTCACAGAAAAGAGCTGATGAATCCCACAGTACACATAACTCCTAAAAAACACATGTGAATGAAAGCTGAACTGAGCTAGGTATCTCTCCCTGCATGACTGACAGCCTGCTCGAGAGCTGAACACAGAATTCATATCTGCACTGAACCATCCCACAGCTCTACAGCATCACATCTGTCACAAAAGGAATAAAACAAGCATTTTGGCACTTTCAGTAGTTACCTCATTCACAACATACCAGCTCAGAGACAAGCAAGTCATAATTTCACCTCAAACCAGAGCTTATTTTCTTGCAAGACTGTGAAAGGCTCAGGAAGTTTGAGTCTTTCTTTTCCTCAAATCACCAGATCAAAACCAGGGAGTAGATGGGCAGAGGAAGGGTCCCCACTATTCCAGCTCCTCAGTGTCTCTGTTTAATAAATCTTCAGTTTCAGATCCATTTCCAGAATACAAAAGAGTCCCAACATTTTCACCAAGGGTTTATAGGTCACAGTAGAAAAAAAAAATCTATTTTCTCTCCAGTAATTCCCAAAGGCTAAAGAGAGGACAACACATCTCACACAGGGTGCACCCAGCCCCACATCTGGAAACCAGATAGAGCCTGCAGGGCAAATCCATCTGACCCCCCTCAGTCTCACTGTCATTGTGCCATCTCCTGTGTCTGTGCAGGTCCACACATTTTGTCTCTGCTGGCTGTTGCCAGGCATGGAGAGTGAAAGGAGGAGAGGGCAAAGGGGCTGTGGGAGGTCACAGAATTTTGGACACTGTCCCAGAAAAGTTTCTCTAAATTCGTTTAATCCCAGCTAAATTGAGTTTGGACCACCCAGACTGCAGTACCTAAACAAGAAAGGCAAGAAAATTGTTTTAACTGGGAGATGCTTCTTTTCACTCACAGACTACAAAGCCACTGTGTTTTACAACACACACACACATCCTGAGTATCAAAAATATCAAATCCTTTTCCCACACACATTTACTTCATACCAGAGAGTTTGCACCACACACAGAGCCAGACAAGGAGCCCTGAAGTCCCAATCCCCAGTCCTCCACAGAACCTCACAAAGATGGGGAGGAGTTCCTTCACACGCTCAAGCTAAACAATAAATGATAGCATAATTTACTGCCTGAGATGTTGAAAAACAGACTTAACAAAAATGCATGCAGTTAATTTACAGAGTTTTAATATGGCATCTTTCTCTACTTGATAATTGCTATTTTTTTTTTTATGTTACAGAAACGAAGAGGGGCAGCTACTACAGAAAGAAACAACATTTCAGTGATGCCACTGGACCTCAATTAAAAGTTCTGTGCCACTTAGTATTGCTTCAAGGGATGGGAAAGCAATCCTGACCCACTCTAAAGTGCTTTATGAATTGCTACCGATGAGAACTCTTGCTGAATAAGCAGAATAGGTTCTTTAATGCCAATTTCTTACAAACAGCAGCAAGGAGTGGAGAGAGACAGTAATTAATGTGTCAGCATCAAGAGAACCAAAGAGCCTGCAAAGGTCTGTCCTTTCCCTGCTATCAGACTGAGAAAGCTTCTTTAATACAGCTGGTACTGTACCAGGGGCTGGACTGAGGGTAAGCAATTGCTGATTGATTAAAGGACAACCCTGATAGCATCTTAGAGCCTGGATAAACATCCTTTACCCCAAAAAAATAAAATCAGGCTGCAGGCAGCGAGTGAAGCCTGGCATTAGGGTGTGGAGCACACGAATTTAACAAGCCAAAGCTAATTGCACCTCCCAATATACCAAACATCTACAGCACGTTCAGCACAAGGATCAGCCAGATTGGAAATGGGCTTTTACCAGAGCTTTGTTGTGACAGCTGATTTCTGGGACAGTTCAGAGATTTCTTCCAGGAAATCCAACCAGTGTGGATAAAATGGCAAGAGAAGAGTCCATACAAAGCTCTAACAGGGTTTGCATTGCTGAACACAATGAGAAATGAACTGCTTCTGCCCAGACCAGTGCCAAAACAGGGGCCAGAGGAGAAGTGCCCACACCAGTCAGTGCTTCCCCCTTGGAAGCACACACACAGCCAACTTTGCCACCTCATTTCCTGCAAGCAGCCTGATGTGATCCTCCAGGGCCAGACAGGGTCAGGATGGGTTTTACAGCTCACTCAGGAAGGATTTTCCAAGAGTATATTAACCACATGTAGTGCACCAGTGGAGTCAGAGGGAAAAGCATTACCAAAGGTACAAAACACCCCAAACACAACAAACAGACAAAAATGCATTTTGTAACACCAAAACATCCCTTAACAAGCTTTCATGACAATGTCCTGAGTCCTGGCTGTGCCAGACCCAGCCATCAGAGCAAGCTGAAAACATTTGCCAGGCTGCTCACGGTCCTCAGCAGAACAGTCTGGGCTGGAGGATTCCACTCGATTTGTTGGCAATTAACAGAAAACTCAGTGCTTGAGGTGAAACAAACAAGGAAACAAAGAAAGAAACAAACTTTAGGGCAGCCTCTTTCCTCCCGTTTCACCAGGCTCAGCTTCACCTCTGCCACTTCTCCTGTTTCCTTGCCTCAAATTCCCTGGTTTTGCAGTGGATTCCACTCAGTCGCTCCCCTTGGAGAAGGGGCAGCACATAATGGTGCCCACCAGCCATCCCTTCCCTCTTTCCCTTCTCCTCCACAGGTCTTCTCTGCTCTGGGCTTGCAGGGATCACCCGTGGGTTCCCCCAGGGTGCTGCTCCCCACCAGGCACAGGAGGGATGCGGTGCCAGGCGCTCCTGGAGCTGATGATGGTCCCCAGCTGATGGTCCCCAGCTGGAACCAGTTGAGCCCACAGCCCCTGCAGCCCAGCCCTGCCGTTTGTGGTGTTTTCTGGGGGGAGAATTGGAAGAAATAAAAAGATTTCTCAGAGGAAAGCACTGGATGATAACAGGGGAGGGAGAAGTTTGAAGGCAGAGAGGGAGCACAACGAGTGTGACACACTGGCACTGCCTGGGCTCTGTGCTCAGAGCTCTCAGGGAAAGGCAATGCTCATTTAGAGAAAAGGCCACAGTCAAGAGATGAAATTCTAAGTTAACAATTTCACAAAATTCCCTTTTTTTCTGCCTTTCAGCACCTCAAGCCCTGGTTCAGGAGGTCCCAGGTGAGGTGACACCGCCCTTTGGCTCACAGCTCACACACACGGGGACAGCGAGACCTGACACAGCCAAGGGACGATGATGATACACCACATACAAGGCATCAGTTGTTCCACAAGTGCTCTCCTGAACCTCTTAAACGTGAAATGCACCCACATGGAGCTGATTAAAAGCTCCTGTGAGTGTGAAATCTTCTCTCTGAATAGGTTTCTACGCCACAAAGGAACGTTTCATACATGATATTTGAAACAGATCGGAGCCTTAAAAGCAACTTTATTCGCCTGCCATTATGAAACAGAGCTTTCATTGTCTGCCACTGAAATGCTTTGAGTCATCATCTTCCAGTAATAACTAATCCCTTGCTCACTCTGTATCTGACAATTCATGGACAGCCCAATTACAGGAGAGGAAAGCAGCACACCACTTTCAGAGGGTGGACTCAAACACTCAGCTACTGCTAAATGCTTTTGTTTCGGAGTACAGTTCACTTAAGCAAACCAATTCTGATAATCTACTTTGAGAGCAGACTGTAATAATAGAAAGTAAAATTGCAGCAGCATCGTCTAATAAAGACAGAGTCAAATATGATTACAAAAGTCAGGAGACAAAAAATACAGTGTAATTTGAGAAACCTGACAACTACTTATTCTCCATATAATAGCCACAACTTACATTTTCATCTACAGGTTTTCATGCCAAATTTACTTCTTAGTTATTAGCATCCCTGTGCCTTGAGTGACCTCCCAGAGAGCCCATTTCACACCAACACAGGTACCTGTGCCAAAGCTCTTTATTTTATACAGAATGATGGATGGCACAATTTTGGTGTCAAGGATTTGTGACTGGTTACCCTCATGAAGATCTGGTGAAATCTGTCCAGAACTCTACAGGGGTTGAAAAACAAACACAACAGGAGGAGTTTTCAGAATGGCATAATGCTCATGCACACAATTTCAGAGAGAATTTTAAACTTGACCTCTCTTAATTCTCAAGTGCTTGATTTTACAGAGTAATGACATGGGCTTTTTTTGTGCAGTATCTCATCTGAGGGAAGAGACCTTGAAGGGAATACTTAGAGTGAATTGACAATTAATGTAGTTCACTTTCAAGTATTTGCTCAGCAAGATGCATTCTGAGCGTGGATCTCAACTAACAAGAGAGGGAGCCTTTATCTACAATCATAAAAAATTAAATGCAGCTAAGATGGATGTCACATGTTCGTGAAGATAATCAGGAACTTCATACCCTGTACTTTGTCAAACCACTTTCCTGCTAATGGACAGCTGCTGCTGATACAAGAGATGTCAGATTTCCCCAGGCTCTGGAGAATGCTCATGTATAACTAAAAGCTTTCAGATTTATCTCCTGGAGATGGTGGTAAAACTCTGGGGTAGGACTGTGTAAGCTTTCTCACAAACTGAGGTACATCCATAGTGTATCTTCATGAAAGAAGAGAATCAGGTATTAACATTTGCACATTAACACCATCAGGGAGCTCATTAAAATATCTCCCTGCTCCCTCACACCCCAAGTCTTCTTCCAGGAGTATATTTGAGATGATGCCACGAGCAAGAGAGATGTCACAAATCTAAAGACAACAAAGTTTGTCTCTTAGCTCACATTCACATTTTCCCATTAAGATTTCTATCATGGACAGAAAAGTGGCTGAATTATCTGATGACTTCCTGTCAGGGAATGCTGTCATCTCTGAGACACATCCAAGACGTGCAAACGATTAAGAAATGATCCTGCAACTCCTCTGTGCACTGTGTGCTGTATTTCACAGCTGCAGAGGTTACAATCTTCAATAAAGGGAAGGCAACAATTCCCTTCAAGTCATGAAAGCACCGAGCTCAGTTGTGAATGACGGCAGACAGAGCGTGCTGTGACACATGCAGGAAGCGCTGTGTTTTATAAGAACATTATTCTTGCCAACATGGTTTTGCTAAGGAACAAGTCTTTGCCAAAGAAAAAAAAGAAGAATATATGTTTGTTTTCCAAATGCTTATATAGTCCTTAGCACTCATTTATCTGAGCTTCCCCTTGCACACAGTGCCAACTCTGATGCAAAAGGAGCACCAAGCATGGGAATGAAGGGCCATGCTTTGTCCATCATACAACAAAGCAGACTCATACTTGTAGGACAGTATCAAAAATACTGTAAATAAAATGAATACCACAGAGAGTTTTACAAAATATTTATTTTGAAAAAAATCACTCTGTACAAATTTAACATTCTCAACACCGAAGTTTTATAAAAATGCTAACACAACAGAAAGACGAGTGAAACATTGAACTGCTCTTTTTCTTAAATTACAAAGGAACAGATTCATTCCAAAGAAGCTACTGTAATTCTAAACAGTAAAGAACTTGATAAGATTTTGTTTTTTCTCTATTCCAGACAAATACAGGTATCAAAGGATGACTTTTTCCATCCTTTTATAAACTTCCCCCCCCAAACACTGTCCACAACTAAACCAAATACTCTAAATGGTTTACATTTTTACTGTACATAGCTTGTGCTCCAGGAAAAGTCAGCACAATTTGATCATCATTTTCTCAGTGCCTAACAAAATCTCACCTCTATAACATTTGGTACAAAATTGTCTGTACAAACCAACATTGCTCATGTAAATTAGAAGCAAACTTAAGAGCATTAATCTGTGCCTTCAATTTGGCATTATGAAGAGAGAGTGATTAAGTAAAATTTCACACAGTAAAACTCAGTAACTGGGATTACTGTATTTTTCTCTTTTTTTTTAGTAATTACTATTGTATAAAAAATTTATATACTGCAGGTTATTAGGAATGGCAGGCCCTAAATCTAACAATGCTAGTTTCATAGTCTTCATCATAAAATTAGATTTTTCTGCATATTATTTTTCTCTCTTCATTTTAATCCATTTGCGAAAGCTGCGGTTGCATATCAACTGCTTCAACAGGAGGAAATGTCTCCTCATGAAACTAAAAACAGTAAAAATGCCATACTGCTGCAAACACAACTAGAATGAAAACTGACAAAATGCAGCGTGACAGGTAAGCCATCGCCTGGGAAAGCTTTTTTCACATTTTCTCAACACAAAATATGGCTCACACCACAAACAACAGGAAGAAATAAAAACAACAGCGACAAAAAAAAAAATAAAACCAAAACAACATAAAAACCCCCCTAAACTATTGAAACTCCAATCACAGCCAGGGGTGCCAGGCAGGGTCCATCCTGCAGAGGTTGTCCAGGCTGTTTGCAGCTGCCACCAGGGTGTTGACTTTGCTCTCCCCTCCCTCGAACTGCGCGAGGTTGTGGAGGCGCGTCATGATGGCAGTCACGGCTTTCTGAACCAGGGACACCAGCTGCTGGCTGTCCATGTTCTCGGGCTGCCCGGCTGCTGACAGCGGAGAGGAGGTGTCCTCCTGGGTTTTCTTGTGCCACGCAATGATTTCATCCCGCAGCACAGTTTTCAGGATGCCGTCAACCTGCGTGAAGGAGAAAAATCAGATTACGGCGCTCCATCCAAAGAACAATCAGGCTCTATCAGATTATGGGGCTGTAACTAGGTTTTAGTCAGCAACATTTTGACACTTCTGGTGCCACATTGCAATTTCAGACTTCTCAAGACAAGGGTGGCTTCCAACTATCTTTATTATTTCCTCTCAAGGTGTTTCTTTTCATAAAAATTTCCATTACAAAAAAACAACACAATGACCCCCACAGAAATTAATAACATATATTAAGATATTGATACACAAACACAGTTGTGTGCATTTTATCTTTAAATTACTCCACTAAATTCATGGCTTTTCCCACACACACACAGAGAAACCTTGGGCAAAGATTTGGAGGACTTTGAAAAGCTGGAGGGGTTTTTTTGCAGTCATTACACCCTTGGGGAATATCATTTTCTGCCAAACAGGGAAAGAACACTGACTACAACATCCACACATATGTATCTAATATATACACATCTATGTTATACAGGCCAGTTCTATCCTTGGATGAAAAAGAAATGCCTGCAACAAACATTTTCCAACTTTTTCTCATCACTGAGTTGAGTTGCTGCTATTAATCTGTCAACTCCAACAGTCTCAAGCTTCTAAAGCAAACTTTTATGTATTCAGCCTGAGTCAAATTAAATGCTTAACATTTAATTATTTATTTGTTATGCTTAACATAACAAATAAAGTATTTCCAAAACTTTCCAACACTTCAGCTGGCCTTTGTGACGACCTCAGGGGTAAAATTTTAAAACAGATATGCCTCATTCAGCTCCTACCTTCACCAAAATGTGCTGTTCATAAGTTGTCAAACACAAGCCTGCAAATAATCATGCAGGTGGTGTACAAACCTTGAAGTTTGGCTGTGCAAAGCAGCGAGCTACTGCAATCATGGATGCAGTGAGGGGCCCAGACACCCCGATGGTGGTGAGGAACTCCGAGATGTTTGGGGTGAGGCGGAAGGGAACCGGCCGGTTGGCATCCAAATCCCCCGTGGCATCGTTGATGTCGAAGCGGAAGTAAGCGACATTCAGCTTGCCAGTGTCCTGGGTTTAAGAGAAACATGCACAAAAGCAGTTAAAGGAACTGATTTTCCTTCATAGGAGCAAAAGCAGTTGGATTGTTGTAGTTCTGTTCCAACAGTACTGCAATAGATTTTCACTCATTTAGCCAAAAAGATTTCGAGGGCAAAAGTTGTAAATAAAGGCATGTACAAAGTCAGGTAAGAGTTTATCTCAAAATGTTGTGTCCAAACTCATCACTAAATACATATAATACCAAACTTAAGGAATAAATCCTTCTGGATCATGATCTGTATGGAGTCACTGCCAAGAGACCTCAGGGACAACATTCAGTGTCCAAGGCTCACTGTGGGTAAGCAGCTGAGCACTTAATAGAGGGATCAAAAAGTCCTAATTGCTATACTGACTATAGCTCTCTGTGCATTAAAATGACATTGAGACTCTAATAAATACCACCTTTGCTCTTTTAAGGTGGCAAACTTCATTTTAAACTCTCATGGGTTAAAACAGAAAAATCATGATTAATAGGAGTTGTGGTTTGATGGCAATGCTCAAAAGAGAATGGTATTTGAAAAGGGGTATAGCCCTTTAAGAAAATGAAGCTCTGAATTTTATTCTTAGATGTGTTTGATTTAATACAGAGGTATTTTGAAAGGAAGATATTTGAAAGAAGACTAGAAAGAAAGACTTATCATTTACATGAAGAGTTCCAATATCTAAGGATTTCACAAAGTTCTGAACTCTCCCCACAAAAGGCAGAGTTGATGTCCACAGGGACAGCAGTTTAAAGTACTCCCTACAGGATGTGCAACCACACAGAAATAAAAAGCCTGCTGAAAGGCACTGTTAATTACACATGTTGAACTTTGACTCATTTCTAAAGCACAGTCCAAATACCCATCTGCTCCAAGACGACAGAAGGAACAAACTGAAAGCACCTGGGCAATCTGCAGCATCTCGGGGTTGAGCCTGTTCAGGTGGAAGATGAATTCTGCAAAGCCAATGAGGGCTAACTGGATGGTGAACATCTTCCTGAACGTCCAGTAGTCCGTGGCGTTGGGGAAGGTGTGCAGAGCCCACTCCTTGAGCATGCTGCGAGGCACCATGTTACTCTGCACCTCCTTCAGGATGTCTCTGAGAACCTACACAGGAAAAGGGTTACTTGGAAGAGGGCATTTTTAAGGCACTTCTTAGCAACAGACAAATAGACTTAAAGCAACCACCAATCTGCTTTTAATTGCTGCATCTCGTTTTAGGAAAAGCATTTAAAAAAAGGGAAAATCTGTCAAAATATTTAATTCCTATAGCATGTACTAGCCTAATTAGAAAAAGAAGTAAAGTTAGGATCTGTTCTGTTACACTAGAAAGCATGTTAGTCATGTTGACTTTAATTAAATGGTTGTTGAAGTTTTAAAAGTAAAAATTCTGAGAATAGGAACAAATGTTACACAACACTTCCATTTTATTTTGTAACAAAGAAAGACTGAGACCATTGCTTAAATTATGTCTGTAATATGTATTTACTGTATATTTTCTAAAAGCTGTATTTGGAATGGGACTGGCATTTTATGTGTGAATTTGCACTAACCCTAAGATAAAAACCATTAAATAATCTTATATATCACAATTGGTTGTTTGGTGGAGGTTACAGAGAGAGGGAGCTTTGTTCTTTCTGAGTACTTCATTTATTAGGTGAGATTGCCCAACTGCTTCTGTTTGGCTCAGATGAAACGGATCCACTGGCAATTTTAAGAGAAGCAGCAGAAGAACATGGGAAGCCTGCCTCACATACCATGCTGTAACTGCTTATGTAAATTAGGAATGCTGCTTCCCATGCTGTCAATTAATTATTACTTTTAAAGCACTACACAAGAGAGAAAAAAAAAAACAAAAAAACAAAACATCAACCAGCACCCTGCCTGCCTTCAGTCGCATTCCCCAAAACCAACTTCCAGCAACACAAACACAGCTTCCTTTTCATAAAACCCAAAACGCCAAAGAGGTATCGAGCTCTCGTCGTGCAAAACCAAAATAAACCACAAAAAAACCCAACCACCACCTGTGCCCCAGGTATCTGTCTGACATCTAGCAGGAGGTGAGGCGCTGCGGGAAGGGGCCGGGGCGCGGCAGGGCGCCGGGAGAGCCCCGGGCGGTGCCCGCGCGGCCGTACCTGGTGACTGGCCTGCGTGCCCCGCGCCTGCACCGTGGCCAGCCGGTCGTAGTAGCGGGAGATGGGGTTGTCGTGCTCGATGCCCTTCTTGGCGCAGCGCTGCTTGTAGATCTCCACCAGCGACAGCGACGAGGGGTTGTCCTCCACCAGCCGCATCTGCGGGGACACGGCCACCACCCGGGGCACTGCGCAGGGGGACGGGGCACAGAGAGCAGAGAGACACTGAGCAGCTCATCCACAACTCAAGTGCTGACACACCAGCCCTAAAAACACGACCCTGATCGTCAGCTGAAGAGAGATTTTTTTGGGAGGAAATTTTTATTGCTGTGCTCGTGACTAATTTACAAGCTCAATTAAAAAAATAATTACAGCAGGGTTTTTTTTAATCTTAACAGAAACATCAGTTGTATTTTCAAAAAAAATGAGCACTCGTCATTCCTCCTACTTTTTTTTACCTTTAGGAAAGAGGGCAATACTTTGTTTTGATGCAAACGGGTTCGTAGTATCTGATTACATGACTTTGGCATTATGTCAATAAAAATGATTCTGAAATACAAAGCTTGGCTCATCAGGGTATTTAAAGTGGTTCAGAAAAACTGGAGGAAAAAAATACCTGAACCTAATTGAGGAACAGATGTTTAAACGACACAATTTGAAAATGAAATATTGAAGACAGAGAAAAATATTCAATAATAAGAAAAATTAAGCCACTGGGCTTTTTCTTGATGAGCAGTAAAACTGCACTTTTACAGTGTTAATTTATATTCTACCAAGTCTTCTGTGCATCCCCACCTAGACAAAGACAGACAAGGTCTTTTCCATAGCTGGCTTTTCCAGTGACACTGTTGCCACTTTATTTACCATTTGTTTTAACAAATCCTTTGGCTTGTGCATTCTGGTCTCTTTGAAGTCAGAACTCAAATATGCATTTGTAGCTCTCTAAGTGCAACTTGCATCACACACCCACCTAAGCTCCTGACAGCAACTTCATGTCAAGAGATACTATTAGTCCTAGAAGGAGGAGTGATAAAATCACACTTCTTCAAAGATCTCAGCACTTTTTAAAAGGACAACAGCAATGTAGCAGCTTTGTCTTAGTGCCTGGGATTAAAGTTTCCCTTCTCCATTAATTTATTTCCTGTTCACCCAACAAGGATTATTAGAACTGACCAAGGCAACGTGCAGAACTCACTGATATGAAGTTAGTACGTGATTCATTGACTTCTGAAATGCAAAGTATTTATACATTAATATGAAGTAGTTACACAGCTGTGAGCTGGAACTTGCCAACAGCCTCTGTATCTGGACAACACAAGAGTAACTACTTGGAAGCATTTACAATGGTATTTGAAACATAAACCAAGCAAGTTGCCAGGCTGATATTCTTTGTTTCTCATTTCATTTCGTGCAGGAAATATAATAATTTATACTTGACACATGAAAAAGGCAAGATACACAAGGAAAGAGAAACAATTAACACATTGTGCTCAGCCTTCTTTCACTGTTTCTCTTTTGAAAAAACTTTTTTTGTTATGTATTTTGGCAACTTATACACATAAATCTCATTGGAACTCTGTCTATTCTCATCAATAAGGCCAGCCTACCATTACACTTGTTAATTCTGCAATGTTTAAGCATTGCCAGGTGGTACTGCTGGCAAAAAGTAACCTTTTACAGGATCATAGAAGTATGTTCAACAGAAGGTCTGCAGCTGATATCCAGATTATTTTATTTGACAACAACTAACCAGTCAGTAACTATTCCTGAAAGGGGAATTCCTATCACTACAGGTATATAATGTCCAAATATTACAAAGATACACTCTCAGATCAGAGAATTCAGCAGAAAAAAGAAAAAATATTTCTTCTGTGTTATGTGGAAGACATAAAAGAAATTCAATATTCATATATCACAACTCAGGGAGAAAAGGTTTGGTTCTGTCCCTCTTCAGTTGCTTTTAAATGTTTATTCTGAAGTACATGCACCCATTCCCACACCAACAGGCCCAGTGGGCATCTCTGCCTTAAATATTCACAAGAGCACTTGATATCATAAGCAAGGCACACAAGCACTCCTGAGAACACCCCACATCCCAGGCAATCAGCTGCACTCCTCCAGAGGGCTGCCACAGCTCCAGACGAGAATAATCACCCAGACAGATGCGAATTTACCTTCTGAATATTGAAAAACCTCCGGCGATGACAACCTCTGAGCGCAACCTACGTGTTTAAAAACAACACAGACCTCTCTCTGCTCGGTACCTGTGAAAAACAAATGTCTTTTGGTGGTCTCCTTCCTCTTCTCCAGGCAGGGGTTGAGGAGGCGGAGGAGCTGCAGGACCCTCTCCTCGCGGCGCGACTCGGTCAGGCAGGCGTCGTTCATCACCAGGTACGGGTAGATCTTGCCGTTGTGCCCGCGGATGTAGAGCCGGCGGGCAGCCGTGTTGTGCTTCTGCACGATCTCCACCCTGGGCATGAACCTGCCACGAGCATTTCATGAGACCTTCACAACTGTTTTCAACAATGGGATCTCTATTGATTATAATAAAAGCATTAAACTCACACCAACGTACAAAAAACCCAAATCTACTCTGAACCGTACAGTTGTTTAGCGATCAAATGTAAAATTATTGAAGGAGGATGTGGTAGCACAGATTCTTTCCCATGGGAATTTTTCTCTTCTTCTCCCTGTGTTCTATAAATAAAGATAAGGTTTGGATGTTATTGAAACTGTCTCTGGAAAGATGGGCAGTTCTACCTGGCCTATGGGCCTAGGGGGAGGTTTTGAATTGACCCAATCCGGAGAAACTTTTAAAAGTCTATCTAAGTTTTAGAATTAAATAATAAAATCAGAATTCCGCCTCACCCGATCCTGTCTGGTTCTTGCACTCGGCTAGCGCTCAACAGCGACAGGAGGATAAATTTTAAAAAGTCTTATTTCAAAATTTGACTCTGTATATGTAATATACATATATAAAATAATCCATCTGCTATAAAATATCCATCTACTTTTGCTCAGTGGATGGATGGAGAAAGCTTTCATTTTCTTTTCTGCTTTCAGAATTACAGCTACCAAAAGGTATTTTTTAGGTTACCTTGCTATCTTGATGTAGTAATGCGTTGGCTTTGGCATAAGGAATTCTCCAGGTATTTCTACTTCTGCGGTTTGAGCTGAGAAGTTACTTAGAAAGCGGCACTTTTCCTCTATGAGGAAGAACTTTGGAAGCTGTTTAGTCTTGGCCTCCAGAATTTTGATCCATTTCTTCAGTTTGGAGATAAGGTTGTGGAGTTTCATTGATCCTGGCACACTGAAGTCAAAATCTAAAAAAAAAAAAGCCAAACAAAACCAAATCACTCAAGTCAATAGTGCAAATTAAACATAGACATCCCCACTAAGCTCAACTGCCTTTAAAAGACAGGTTCTGTTGAGTATTTCTATTTTCTATAGAAAACCTTTTAGCAAAGTCCTAGCATTATATACAATAATAACTTAAGCCTGTCAGAATCTGCTACCTCTTTTCTGTATACAACTCTAAAATATTCTGTTATTTAGTACATCACGAGCTTCCTAAGATTTTCCTGTTTTACAGTCACACAAACACTGAAAAGCATATTGTGAAAAATTTAAATACTATTACTGTATTGAATTGTCTATACACTGCAACCAGACATACTGTGTAGAAAGAAAGCAGTAAAACCCCCAATTATTAGATCAGACCACTTAGTGAAAAAGTAGGCTTATCTTATAGCACTATACTTTTCTACCTGTTTCATTGCAAGTCTTTTATTTATTTATTTATTTATTTATTTAAAATCAGTGGAGACTTTTTACTTCTAAAGGGAATGAAAGAGCCCCAGTTGAGGATACAACACAGAATCTGTGAGGAACTGCAGGACAAATCATAAAATTGTTATTATTACTCTTCTCCTCTTCTGAGTTGCAAGAAAATTCTTATTCTTTCCTGACTTAGACAACAATTGAAAGACACTACAGGGAGAACAGCCACAACAGCCCAAGCAAAAATGACAATATTATGCAAACAGCCTGCTCTCTCCACTGCAATGTTAACAGTATTCCAGAGTGAGAATATCTCCTTTAATCCACATGCAGGTGAAGAGGGAATTTTCTCAAGGTCAGTACATGGGCTTCAATACATTGTGCAAGTAATTCTGAAACAGAAATCACTGCAATACTGAGCATTTCCTGGGCCACACCAACACCATCTTCCCAACATTGCTCCCGCTACAGTTTCAGAACAAAGCAAATAAATAATAAATAAATAAATAAATAAATAAATGTCTTTGAATTTCCCAAAAGAGGGGAAATGAATAAAGCACATACATGAAACGATGGCTCAGCACTTCAGTGCCACAACAAGGAAAGATTAAACACACTTGGGTAAGAAGACAAAACGCTCTCTGCAAACCTCATTAGTTATGGCATCCCAAATTGTGCAAGTTAACCAAAAGACTTGAATTTTTAAACTCATCTCCACTCCCTAGAAGATGCCATTTGAAGTTCAACATGTCTCAAGTGAAAAAGCAACAGCAAAAAAACAGAGAATAACAATTCAGTATTTCTGAAACTTACAGCTGGAGCAGAACAGAATCTTCAGTATTATTCAATACAACAAAAAACTAAGTCTTAAAAATGAGTTTAAATTTTCTTGCAGAACCTTCATTTCAGTATCTTATGTACATTCAATATTTTCCTAAGTTGACAAAAATACTGAAAACCAAACAAACATGAGAGCTGCTCAGAAAATCTGACCACATAAATATGCTACAAGCATCTGCCTGCAAGTGTGCCAAGAGTGAATTAAGTATGTGCACACAGCAATTACTGCACATAAAAGTTTTTTTTCAACCACAATTAAACCACTCAAAACTCTGATTGTCCAAAAGACTTACTCCTAAAAACAAGCTTAGAACATTCATTTAGCCAGCAGAGTTCTTGCCATTCTATACATACACTCTTCTAAGTTCTTTTCTTTAGTCCAGCATGCTAATGCCAAAGAAAACAATGCAGCCTAGGATTGCTTTCATTTCGCTGTTCTGTTACTTAAATAAATATCAGAGAACATATAACCTAACATATTTCACTGTGTATCCACAATAAATGGATATGTTAAAAGCTTTCAGTGCAAGACCTAAGTTTACCAGCCTGAAACAGAGCAAAAAACCAGCACATACAAAATCCTTTCCACTTCTGTAAGAAAAAAGTCTATAATGAAAAATACAGTTTCATATTTATGGATGTAATATTCCCTTTTCTTTTTCTGCCTGCTGTGGGCAGTGCATCTATTGCAATATCACTGTAAAACATTCTTATTATAATCCCAAGCCTACCCTCTAGTGAGCAGTGGGAGTAAATCATTTCATCAAAGTGACAAAATTATTGCATCATTTATCTCCCAAATCTCTGAAGTGCAGGAAAGTACCCTCGAACTGCAACCAGCTTTTGTTCTAATGTGAATCAGCCAAGAGGTAAAAACACACATCAATATATTTTCCTTACAGAAAAAAAAGTCATTCAGTTCACCACAAGAGCAGCTCTAGTTTGTTGAATGCCTATTTTAGGATTTTTGTTGTTCTTTTGTTTCCCAGTGGCAGATGGGAAAAACAGAGAGTTCAATTAGTCTTTCTGCTCGTGTCACAGAGAGCCCATCTGAGAAGAAAAATCACTTCAGCTGGAAGAAGGGGAAATACAAGACCAAACATTATTTGTGTACAAAGTCTCTCTGCTTTGCAGACATCTTAATCTATATAAACAGTGGTTTTGTTTCCAAAAAAAAATCCATTTCTGCAGTACTTAGCACTGGAAACACCTTTCTCAAGCTAACACATGCTGGTCTGAAGTACCTCACTACTGATATCATCTATTCCTAAGCAGAATGAGAAGTTTTCCCCTCATCTTTAAGGGAGATTTTCACTGAAGGCCATGGCACAGACTGCAGTGGAAGCAGTTTGCTCTCTCTTCTCAATGCTGCTCAAGTTTCTTGCCACTCTCAATGGAAGGAGAAATGGAGCACAATCTTCCTTCCAGTGAGACCGACCTAAAAAAATCCTGATGGCTCTTAAGACACTTTGGCTGAGGGCTGTACCATCCCTTCTCAGGAAGCAACACCAAAAAACACACTCGAGGTAGCAAAATTAGAGTATCAAACCCTCTCTCCTCCCCAGTCCCCCTGACCTAGAGAACATTAACATGGCATTAAGAAAACAAAAGACCTCCAAACTAACACTCCAGAACTATATAAAATTCTTTCTGCTATACTTGAAGAAAACAGTTGTGATCAATGAAAAGCAGCAGGCTATTAATGCTTTTAGAGCAGGCATTTGAAGATTTTTAAGATTATTCTGGCCATAGGAAAAGCCTGATCCCGTTAAAGGTTCACCCCTCAAGGATCTCCAGCTAAAAAGCCAAGACACCCATCATGCAGGGTATCCCTGAGGACTGAGCTGTAAGCTCAGCTGCACAGAGCAGGCCCATTCTTTATGCCCCTGACACTGAAGAAGATCCAAGCATTCTCCAAAACTGAAGTGCTGCCTTGCTTTTGAAGTTATTATTCAAACATTTATATACTCTACTCCCCAAAACATCTTCCTAATCGCACAAGAACTTTTGGAAAAAAACAACAAAGATGAAAAATCTCAGCGACAGGAAAGGAGAAATATGGAGCAGGACTTCTGGTTTATCACTCAGCTCCAGAACACCAGGAGGGCACAGAGCAGACACCAAGGTCAAATATTATCCATCTCTTTATTGAGATTTCCTGGGTAACATCCTGTTACCTAAAAATTACAAGGGAAGCAAAGAAAGAGCTAGCAAAGTATGCTATGCTCACTCTTGAGCAAAAAGGGGGGAAAAAAACTCCTTAAAAAAGCTGAAAATGAACAGAGCTTTCCCCTGCCCTTTCCTCACAGTTCAGAGCCACACTTGGGTTTCAAGAGCTCCCTCCTGACTACAGAGCTACCTTGCACAGTGAAGAATTCATTGTGCTGGGTGACAAAGTCGCAAGGAAATTACCGTGCCCTTCAAGGGTGTATTTTGGAACTTTCCATTCATATTCAGCTTGAGTGGAGAGAGAGCTGCAGAAAGAAGCTGATCCAAACTCCAAACTATCATCTGCCCACAAAAGGACAATTGAGGCAGCTTTTCTGCTGCTTTCACTGCTGAGAAAGCTCTCAAAGGGAGCATTTTTCAGCATTTTCTATTCTTTGATGTCAAAAAGTTTAGCAGAAAAGGAGAGAAAGAACAAAGAACAGATGGTCAAAGAACCATGCATTTGAAGTTCCAGAAAAAAAATTCAAAGTAAAATTTGTTTTTATAATATAACATTAGGATGGATAAAGACGACCTATCACAGCTCCAACAGTCCAGACTGCTGCAGACAAAGAATTTAGAATATAAGATGGTGTGAGAGTCCCCAGTGGCTCCAAACAGGAATCAAAATACAACTCTGATGTTGATGGAAACTATTATGCAACCAAACCCTGTTGAAAGTGTCTATAAAACATAGCTGTCAACGTTAATCTGGGAATAATTGACGAAAAGTTTACTCCAAGACAGCTCCTTAGCTTGGATACTTTAGAAATGAAAGGCAAACATTGTAATTATCTGTCCATCATCCACATGCAACTGGTACTGAGAATGGGAAAAACAAACATGAACACTGTAGAGTGACAGAGGGACACATCAGGCACGTTCCACAACTGGTTTGTCATGATGTTAAAACAGCCTTTGCAATCTTCAGTGCAGTAATGACAATCCTATTCAGTTATTTACATACATTTTACTGTTATTGCAAAATCAATAAAAAACTTATTTTCAGTTTATGCGTAACGAATGAAATTACAGAAATTATTAAGTAAGCTCATTGGTTTAATTTCTTCTGTTTTCCCACGTTGAATTCGTAAATTTAAACACTGGATATAATAGATTAAAATAAAATCTAATCCAGCACTAAGTAAAATAATTACTTGTATCCTGCAGACATTCATATTTCATCATAACTGAAAAATAAAACATGAAATCATCAAAAAAAAGTAATTACTGTTATTTAACGGGAGTTTGCTAAGAAACACTTCATATTTGATGACTTTACATGATTTTTATGACCAGGCCTATGTCATACTTTGGTTTATATGTTGTTCCATATCATTCTTTAATTAAGAGAGAAAATCTGAAAAGCTTAACAGACATTTATATATCACAAAGATATGCAAAAAATAAAATCAGCATAGAAAAACGGGAAATCCTCCCCATTTTTAAACTAAAAATTGTAACTGAACTGTAATTAAACTGTCAGAAATGTTTTGAAATATTACTTCAGATATTGCAGACTTGAGTCTGGTGTTGTATTTACTTTTCCTTTACAGCTTGGAAACCCCAGAGCTCTCTGATGCTCACAGGAAAGGAAGCAGTAGGAGATACTGTGACACACCAAAAATAACTCAAATCCAACCAAAACTGAGCATATCAACAACACTTAGAGCAATAAATAAGTGGCTATGCTACTGCTGCAATGTAAAGACTATAAACCATTATTAAAAATTAAAATCAAGTCCACACTTGTATTAAATGTAGAGTATGGATCCCTGATCCAGGGCTGCTCTCCAGGTTCTCCTCTCTCCTTTTCCACCTGTACCTGGCATTATCACTGCTCTGAGTACAGAACTCAGCACTTGGACTGGTGAAATTTCATCCCATTAATCATTATCCAATGATTTTTTTTCTCCCATTAAAGACACACAAAGTGTTTCCACTTCCATTTCCCTCCCTAGTACCCTTCATCCAGTGAAAATTTAATCATATGGTTCAGGACTTTCATTATCTGCTGTCATGCAACTGCTGTGCCTCAGAAAGGACATGGTGCAAGGCACGGCGTGCAGATATGTGGGTCACTTCCACAACTGAGCTACTTCCACAAGATTCCCATCACTTCCCTTATTTTCACAATATTATCAGCAAAATGCTTGAAAAGTCTACTTGTCAAATACTCTCAGTTATTGATGCAAAACTCAAAATTCTGGCAACCCAAAACACTGATGCCAATCAGTGTCACTTTCTGTCATACATGACCTGCGTGGCCTTAACACATTTCACCAAACAAATCAAGCTTGTAAACAAGCTTTTCTTAGAATTTTAAATCAAGATCAAATAATTAAATATGTAACCACTGGTTAGGAGAAAATGAATGAAGCAAAAAAGCTACTTCCCTTAAGTATCCTTTTTATTAGATCTGATAAAAGTTATTGATTCAATTTACCAGTGATGTAAATTTGGGTAATAGAATTTTTATAATCTAGTTATCCAAAACACTAAAGTAATCTCACTCATCAGAAGTAGACTGTTTTAAAAGACTTCACATAAAATCATCAGTTTAGAGTTCTGGAGTGAAAATTTCATTAAATTCTGGCATCATAGACAGAGATCATTATTGTCCCTCACATACAGCAGGCAGTTCTGTGCAAATTGCAAAAATATTATAGTGAAGCAATCTAATTTATCTTTAAATACATATGTGATCAAACAACACTTTTCAATAATAAAAATACAACAATATATTTATTCTCTAGGTTGATGTCTGTTTTCCACCTGAATTTCATTTATTACTCCACAAAAGACTGGAACAAAACTATTTCAGGTTTGCTGAATGACAGAAAGGTGCTGTTTTCTAAACTTTCTCTCAGGAAAGATATTGGAATAAAAAAGCAGAATGCCCTCACAGCTGAACTGGGGGAAAATTTTCTTGAGATTAAAAGCAACATTTTAAAAAAAAATATTACATGTTTACCTGTTGTAAATTGCCCTTTTAACTTCTGGAACACGGGGTCTTGAGCTGTTGCCTGTGCTCTCCTAGCTAGTGACTCTGAGGCTGCACTAGAAAACATGGTGGACACATTAGAGACATTCTCAAGACCTACTCCAAAGGTGCTGACTAACTTCTTGACAAAATTCAGCGTGTGAGGAGTGATTTTGGCATCTGAAACGGCTCCGCTCTTCTCAAAGGCAACCGAGTAGCACTTGGCCAAGCCCTGCTGCAGTTGTCTAAGAACCTAAGGATGGAAAATAAAAAAAAGCAAAATAGTCAGAAAGATTAGGCCTTCTGATTTCACACCAAATATTTATTCCCACATTGCATTTTATATAGTAAAATTATCCTCCCAGAAACATCTGCTTAAAACTCTGCTTTTAAAATGCATCAGAGGGTCAATCAGAATGACAGCACTGAATTTCATTAGCATTGCAAACAAACAAATTGAGCAGGGGAAATGCTGCATCACAAAGGACAACTCGCTCCTTCAACAGCAGACAACTTTCAGATTTCATATTTTGAGATATATGAAAAAATGTGATACAAGGAAACCTTCAAATAAACTCTGTGCTAGGCAGACAGAACAGAATAGTCCAGCACTTTGAGAGGCAAATAACAGCAGAGTGGCAGGTCCATCTGCTCTCTGTTGCAATTCACATTTCAGGTAATAATCACCACTTGTCACAGACCACCAGATCAAGAAGGAAACTGGTATCATTGCAACTTAGTGTAAGAATATACATTTTCAGTTAGTATCAGCAATAGCTTAAATCCTAGAGGCATTCATCACATTAACAGCTCTGCAAAACCTCTGCACTGCTTGCAGAAATAACCAAGATCCTTAAACTCCAATCAGAACAGTCAGTTCTACAAATACATCAGTTCACTAATCAAAACAAACTGTTAGGCTCTGATGTTTAAAAATAATTCTGGATAAATATTTTGCAGTTAACTTTCCCTCAGGTGATCCATACATATGAAGGTGTATTGAAGCCAAATACCTCTTCGTGCCAGTTCTCTCTGAACCAGACCATCTGATCCACAATGCCTTCCAGAGAGGACAGAAGTGTTGGATGCAGTTCCCTCTGCATGTGCATAATCCTGCTGCATCTCCACATCGGGGCAGTGGCTCTGATGGGCCCGGGGTCTGAGGCAGAGTGGGACTGATTTCCCACTGAACTTGGCTGCTGCTGCCCTGAATCTGGAAAGGGAACATGAAAAAGGAAAGCAGAATTACCTTTCGTGAACTCGATACGCGCCCATTTGAAATGAAATAAATGGTTCCAAGAATTGGCTTGAGATCTACACGAAGTATTAATTATGTATTACTTACTGAGCTTCAGAAATTTTTTTTTTTTAGAAAGAAAATTGGGGTTTTGTAGAGAAAAAACTCTGCACCAAATGCTGTTCAGTGGTACAGACCTCCCAACATTCAAGCAAAATAAACACTCCTCAAAACCACATAGGAGGGGTAGCTTTTACATTACCAACCTATGCTGTCAAAGTAACAGACATTGTTTCATAGAGGATCAAATTATGGGTGGTTTTCTCCCTTCCCTTTTGGGGACACCTTTCACACATAGCTAAAGAATACATATGTTGATGCCAACAACAGATAAATTGTCACAGTCTGTATCTTTTAGCACAAAACATCTCTAGAATGACAACTCCATCAGACAGTGATCAGCAGAGTTTTGCTTTATCAGATGACCCCCACTAACTCTCACAACCCACCCACCCAGCAGTGGTTTTTGGCAGAACCTACAGGGAAATATTTTACTGTTGCTGGGTAAGAATAAGTTATTAGGGTATGTGGGCATCTCCTTCTGCAAAAGTGCACCCAAAGAAAAATAAAACATTATTTAATTAGTGCCCTTTCAAATTTTATATAGAAATGTAGTGAACTCATTCCCAAGTGGAAAGGGCAATTAAATAAACAATGTACTTTGTAATAAAGAACACAGGACTGAAATGAGAGTTCTTCAAGTAGCTCTCCCAGGATTTGCAGGAAATTATATGGGACAAAAGAACAACTAAATTCTGTGGAATTATTTGACATAACTGTTCCAGATGTGATTTGTTCTTGGGAAAAGAGTTGTTGTGCAAGTTGCTGAATGCTTTCCCAAACACTTCTCAAACGATGTAAACTTAGGTGCTCATTTTACTTGAAAATTCACCATGAGAAGTTCTTATGGAGATATTACTTTTACAAGTGTGGCTCTTTTGAAAACAAGCTGAATGTTGCACAGTTCATGCTTCCAGTGAAAATTAGACAAGAGAATCTTAGAAAACCGTGATGCTCTCCTGCATTTATAAACCAAGAATTTTCTACTTCTCCACAAATTTATCAAGATAAACATCCAGTAAAGAACATGTGGTTCTCAATAATTAAGGAGACATGAGAATGAAAGAGATGAAACTCTTCTTGGTGAGTATTTACTACAAGAAAATTCGAGACAGCTCAAGCCATCTGCAGATTCAACTTCACAGAGACAAATCAATGCCAGCAAAGCTTATAAAGAATTTTCTTCCTTAGCCTCCCTAAGTTGGTTTTCTAAAGAATGTGTTTTCTCTGTAAAATCCAGAGAAACTCAACATAACAATTAAGTTACAAAGAGCCCAAATGATTCTATCAGGACCAAACTCACCGCTCTTGTAGCGCTCTCGCTGCTCTATCTTCAAGGTCAAATAGAGGGTCCTGATGGGGAAATAAACAGCTTGGGGATAGACTCTTCCCACCTATTTGGAGACACACATTTCTCAGTTAAGGAATACTGACCACAGATCACATCAACACGTACAGATTCTCTTGTAAATGAGTCCAATTCAGGAATAATCAGCTCTTTGTGCTAAATAACAGCTTATGGAAATTAAAGATTCAGTAACAGAAACCCTAAGAGGATGAATTGGCAGCTCCCTGCACACTCTGCTAAGACATTACTTAATTAGGGCTTCCAGATCATATTGCCTAATAAACCTGAAAGCAGCATAATGTCAGAGCCCCAGCTGGGCCAGCTCAAAGATCTTACTCATGTGCATAATGGAAGAAAAACAGACATAATGACAGCGGTTAGTCTTTAAATTAGGCCACAATTCCCAGCAAGCCCCACGATACTTGATAAGAAAGCCCATTAGAGAGTAACTTTACTCCACCTAATTGTGGCACTTAATGTAAGGGGATACCAACTGCACCCAGAAATAAAAACAGGATTTTATGGCTTCCATTAAAAAGAAAAAAACCCTAAAGAGATGTTGACATTCAGCATCCCATTTAAATCTGTAAATCTCGGTATCTATTAAAGGAAAGAAACCATGTGTCTGCTACCTGCACTAGAGCACATCTTAAGACATCATTTGAGGCTTCTCCAGCCACAATGTTACTAAATCATAGCTCCTTTCTCCATCCAAATGGATATGGTAAGTGGCAGAAATTTTGCAGAGGCATGGAAGTGTTCAGTAATATGATATTTATGGCAGATCACTAACCTGACACACAAATGCTTCAGGCTGCAACTCAAAAGTTATTTGAAGAGAATTGTAGAGTTTTAAAATAGTAACACAGAAAATATGATAGTTTTTAATTTTCTATTTTTTCTACATACCTGAAGTTTAAAGGCAAGACAGACAGGAGTATCTGTGATATTTGCAAGTCGAAGTTGCAACTAGATTATAACTGCTGAGCCAGCACTCACTTCTAAAGATTTTATACAGATCTCAACAAATAAAAAAGTGTCTACAGTGCGTTGAAATAAGTTTATTTCTGTCAGAAGACAGCTGAGCACACTGGTGTTGCCAGACAATACCAAGCTTTAGCTACTAAAGCTAACCATTGTTTATCCCTACTCCTACGTTACAAGCATTTTTAACCATGTATTTTGTGTGTCCTCTATCATCCACAAAAATATATTAAATAGAATTCCAGAGGGAGAGCTATAACACCTCATGCAAATAGGGATACCATTTCAGTGGATTTAATCTGAGCTAGTAAAACTCACTCTGAAATTTAAAATATCCTCCTTCAAGACAGAAATCACCACTTTTTAACACATCAGCAGTTGCAAACAATACCACTTTTAAAGATTGGTAGTTTTGTAATTTGCTTTAAGAAATATTTGAGTCTCATCTTGCCAACAAAGATTACAGACAATAAAGAATCAGAGATTATGTCCTGTACCTGACTGATGAGGTTAAGGAGGAGTTTGCCCTCGGAGCCGACCAGGCACGTCAGCAGCTGTGGGATCCAGGCCAGCCACTGGATGGGTGGGACACCAATACAATACTTGTCCACTGCATCTGCCAAGGTGTTCTTGTCATCATCAAAACTCAGCAGCCAAAGAACCTGGAAGAGAATTCCAAGAGGATCTCTCAGTGCTTAAATTTAAGACCCATCAATCATCACGATGCACAAAAGCAGAGATATTTTATTAATATGACTGTGGAGTCCTTGTGAGTTTTAAAGCTGCATCAGAGACAACTTACATTCATTATGCCTGGCCAAAGTTATTTTTTCCTTTAGAAATAATATTTAAAGGATGTAAAAAATAAATATAAGTGTGCTCCTTGTTGTGAAACAAGACAGAAAAGAGCAAATGAACATGACTGCATTCCAGAAATTCTTTGGGTTTTTGGCTGGGAGTGTGGATATAAATTTAGGCATTTTTATAGAACCTAAAATATGCAACTCAGATAAATAAACCTTGATGCAAGAACTTGATTATTTCTTTGGGTGTTCTTAATTATTTTAACTGTCCACTCCTAATGATACTACTTCTAGTTTAATTTAAATGTAAATATATTAAGCATTGACAAATCATTAACTGTTATGCAACCAGACAGGGAGACTAATAAATTTCAGAGTGCTACTGAGGCCACTTTGATCTCAAAAAATATTTTCTGTGTTTGTTTCACAATCAGAACAGATTGACTTCCCTTGTCCGCTACAATTTCTTAATTTTCTTCATGAGAGAGCTTAAATATCCCCAAACTGAGAAATATATAACACAAATAGCTTTTTCTTGGCCAAAATTTTGCTGAATTTCAGAGTAAAACTGTAAAGAAAAGGTTTATCTTGAATAAAGTGCAATGCTGAGGTAAAAGTCAATATTATTTACCCATAGTAATGATAAACAGGCCTCAAACTATGTTACTTTTTAAAGGACCAAAGAATGCCTTTTTGCAAGTATTTCACCACATTATGTAGCAGAAGTGCTGGATGTGATTTGTCCTCTTCCTCCTACAAAAAGGTTCTGCAACTAGAGGAAACCCCAGACATCCCAAAGAAGCAAAATACCCCAAGACGAGCTGTGTGCAACCAGACCAACCACGTACAGCCTGTCCACCTAAATTAAAGCTTTCCACCAGTAACCCTCTAACTGCAGAGATTCTTTTCCAGCCATCTAGACCTCACCTTTGCCAAGTATTTCCTTGATTTGCTCTCGTTCTGGTGGCGACAGGCGTGCAGGTAGCAGGTGATGGCCGACACCCCCAGGTGCAGCTGCCGCTCCTTCACAAAGATGTTCTCCAGGTAATCCCCCCACATGGCCCAGGCTTTCACCAGCACATCATGCATCTGCACAGCTGCAGAAAAAGCCTTGTTTGCTTCTTCAGACCTGCATGGTGACAAGTGAGGAGATAAATTTTATATCATTTACTAAGTGTTTGTTAGTGTAAGTCAGATTTCTCATAGGACGAGCAATTACTTTCTTAACACTCAGTGGTATTTCTGCATTAAGTTCTCTTAAGGTCCCTTAAGACTGTTTTGTCATTGCTTTCCTTAAAGTTCAGCACCTACACAAGTAAATGGTTCATAATGAAAACAGTTTTGTAAATGTTAAAAATCTCCACATGCTCCCTTAAAAAAAAAAAAAAGGAAAAAAAAATCCAGGGCACTGCAGGGGGAACCCAAGCAGTGAAACTGGAAGAAAAAAGNAAAATCTCCACATACTCCCTTAAAAAAAAAAAAAGGAAAAAAAAATCCAGTGCACTGCAGTGGGAACCCAAGCAGTGAAACTGGGAGAAAGAAGAGCCAATGATAACACAAGGGGAGTGGAAGCAAAATAATTCAAACATGCTGCTCTGCTGAGCAAAACAAAGGAGTAAAGCAACATTGGGAAGATGTTATTTATCTTTCAGAGGACTGCATCTTACATAATTCCTTTTCCAGCGAAGTCATGAAAAATTTTACAACCTACAGTTTCTGGAAACTGTCATTTCCTCATCCCCACAGCTGTAAAAGTTTATTTTTTCAGCAGGAGAAGTGAAGAAATTTGATGGTTAATCACACAGTTCTGGGAACCAAAAGATTTGTTTGTTACTCCTGAGGTTTTCTCCATGTTTCCCCAAGTGTCAAAGGTCCAAAATCTGGCATGATTCACCCCAGTATATATCCAGCCCTTGAATCTATGTTACTTCTTGGGCATAAAAATAAAGGATGAGAAAGCTCACATAAGCATTAGCAAAATGATGAAACTTTGAAAGTATTTCAAGACTCCTTATTAACAGAAAGAGCTTCACTTGTCCCTTGCAGATTAAGCATTGAAATAAACCATAGGAAAGTAACATAATGCTTGTTTGGCTCATTTTTTATAACTACCTGTAATGTATTTTTAACATAACAATATTAGCTTGGAGGATTATAATACTAAATTAAAATGACCAGCTAGTGAGGCATAACTCTACAAAGGAAAACAGCTTTGTCTGCCATGTGTTAGTTTCTGTGCTACATTCATGTCCTTGCCTTCAGAAGCTTCCTGCACCCTGGATGAAGGTTTGAAGTGAAGCAGCCCAGCAGCAGCCTGATGGATGACTTTGTATCTCTACTTCCCCTTTATAAAAAAGGGACTTCTTTGTCCATTTTCCTTTCTCCCACTCTACAATCCATCACTCTTGACACCTGAGATGGTTTTTTTTTAATGGTTTCTATCACCTTGCCTGGCCAATGGGCAGCACAGGAGGATGCAGGAGCAGAGGTGACCTTTAACTTGAGTTTCGTTGGCACACAGTAATCAATCAGCAGTCCCATTTTCAGGTTCAACACTGCCACTGGTCCAAACTGAAACCTTCCTGAATTCCTGACCTTAACTGCAGTGCTAAAAAACACTTGTGTGGTTTTTGGTAAGATTAAGAAACTGTAAGTACATCAGAACCATGTTTTAAACAGAAACCTTTATCCATTTTAGCCTGAAGGAACAGAGACAATTCTCTGCAAGAATTTAAAAAAAATTAAAAATATGGGGGAGGCACATTTTCTTCTCTTTACACCTCGACTACAATTAAGCCTGTGACCATATAAAAGCCCACTGCACTTTCCATCCAGGTAATTGCATTCTGCCTATTTAAAATTCTCTCTTGTATCCACAGAAGAAGATATTCATCATTTCCTGACTTGAACTGCTGTGTGAGGTTGCAGTGTACAGCTTAAAACCTGATGGATTTCATTCCATAAGTGGCCACAATGCAGTGGTAAAGGAATTATTCCACCCATATGTAACACATTGTAAAACTGCCATTAAATCCCACGCCCACTAAGAGCTGTTGAAATCTGAAGGAGTCTTTTTGGCATCACCAAACAAAATCTGACTGATGAGACATTTATTTATTGAATTAAAGAGAGATCTTCCTCAAAATAGTAAAATGCCTAAAATANTTTTGGCATCACCAAACAAAATTTGACTGATGAGACATTTATTTATTGAATTAAAGAGAGATCTTCCTCAAAATAGTAAAATGCCTGTCAGTGCAAAGCAAAACCATTACAAAAATAGTTGTGTGAAAGCAAGGCTTGCACCTGGGTGTTTAATTGCTGCAGTGCAAGATGTCTCCAACACACACCACACCAGTCTTTTCAGTTCAATTATCTGAAGTGAATCTTCCATTCCCACATTGCATCAAACACCAGATTTGCCTGAGCTACACCACCACACATTTCCCTGAGCATTGACCAGTTGCAGCTATTAAAGGGACAGCCAAAGACAATGAAACAAATGAGAGAAACAGAGGTTAATTTTGTTTAAGTAGCTGTAAGCTTATGGACTGAACCTTTTTTCCTTGGTTTTATATGTGATAATTATTAAGAACATAATTAAAACAACCTCCTTCTGCCAGTTATACAAGGACATCAGTTAGACATCAGTTTGTCCAAGTACTCACAGAACAAGGCAAGGAAAAAAAAAGTATGATGAACTGCAAAGCTTTGAACAAACCTATTCTCCCTACCTCATCTCATCTCTTGAAATATAAAACTTGGGAAAAAAAACCCAACTGGTGCAATTTTTGCTGTAACTACTTCTTTGCTACAACACTTCAATACATGACCAATCACTACATCTTCAAACTGCAAAGGATATCTCATAGATACTTTTACTTTGTTACACAGTTGTGAGAAATTTTAGGCTGCTATAAAGATATGGAACAGCTTTTCTGCTCAAATACTGTGTTGAATGCTTCAGCTACATTTTTCTCAGACGTGTGCTAGTGCCTCTTGCAGGCAGCATACTCACTTGTTAATCTGTGCCAAGAACATTCCCTTCAATGCATAAAACTCTGCAGTCATCTCCTTGGTGAAGTACTTCAGATTGGTTGATTCAATAACTTCAAGACCCTGTTAAATAAGCCTTAGTGAGAAAAGTCTTTTAAAAGGCAAGGGTTTTTTACATGAAAGTGCCATAAAACAACAGCCAAAATATTCTCTTGAAATTTAAATAGCATGACTTTCTAGTATTTCATTTTCATTTTAAAAAATACAGACTGACAACAATTTTAAGTTTCCACTGGCTTATGCAAACCAAATACTACAGACAACACTTAGCAGGTTATTTTTATTTTTCCACCTTGTTTATGTTGTAATATTATTTATATTATTATATATTACAAGGTTTGTTTGTTGATCAACCACAGGCCAGCGGGTTTTGCCTAAAATCACATTTTTTCCCTTTCAACACAGGATTTACTTCAGTTTGACAGCATCCACCACTCATGAGTCAGACACTCAGAGCTGACTTAGAGCTTCAGTTACTCTTGCAGCAGTGCTGTTTCTTCCCATTGCAAATAATGCCATTTTCAAACTCCCTTCCATTTATCGATCCTGTAAGACTTCAAAAAAACCTACTCCCACTTTACTTCTGGGTCATCTAATTTTTAATATATTCACAGTATCCAGTTCACAGAGGACATTAACTGCTTTGGACTAACACCATGACTTAAAACAACGCTCCCTGCAGGGTATAACACGGCCAAGGAAAGTCAGCCCCTGTTCTGGATACAGGCAGCTTGTTCAGATCAGTGTATCTGACAGCCCCTGTAATCCAAGGAGTTCCAACAACAGCTTCAGGGACAAAGCTGTCCTACCTGCATACACTCATTTTTGCCCATGATCCCAGCCAGCTGAAGGTAACACTTGACTTGCTGCCGAATCTTCTGGAAGCAGTCCACGATGGGCACGGTGGGGATGGTGTGGATGCGGCTCAGGATGTCCAGGGCCACGTTGACCAGCCCTTGTTTCCGAGCGATCTTGCCGTACTGGATAATGGCCGAAGCGGAGGCGTGGACTCCCAGCATGGCGTTGTTGGAACTGGGATCGTGCTGGGAACTGTTCTCGTAAGCAGTCACAATGGCTGGGAAGGGAAGGTGAAATGTTGGTCACTGTAAATGGCATTACACAGAGAGCAGCATCTTACACAGCAACACACGTGATGTGGATGACTCAAAGATAACGGAACGCTTGCATGAAAACTGAGTAAAATCTAAAACTTGTCAAAAATCAAGCCACCAAGAACTCATTTCAAACAATGTGCTGTCTGGAAAATTCTGTGATGAATTCTGGACCAGGCAGACTTACCCTGGTAGTGATGTTGTCTCCACATGAAAATGCTGCTCCAGTGGGATAAATCATCTGACACGATAGGTAACCTGTTCCTCCAAGTCTTGACAACAGTCTTCATATCATGTAAGCTGTTGTTCCTCCCCAGATTAGTTGGTTGCAATCCTGCATTTATTTGGGCTGCTTCTTGAAGTTCAATTATTTGCTGTGCTGCCTAGAAAACATTAAACAACTCAAACCAGGAACAAACAGAAGATGGCAGCAGTCTTGAACCCACTAAGGCAGCAGACAGTTTGTTAAAACTTCAACCACCTGAAGAAAAGGCCCACAAACTTTAATGGAATTTAATTACCTGAAGTACAATAAAGCCAGTGTAGTATTCTCTAAGCTACCACTTGACAGATAACAGTTGTATTCATTGTTAATCAACCAAATGAGATAACTATTTGAGGAAAAAAAAAGGCAGTCTGAATTTATAGAGCGAAATCTCTTGAAACAAAATAAATTAAAGTAATATTTTCCTACAATCATCTCAGTATCAGCTCTCACAATAGCTTAACCTTCATCCTACACCCATTCATCACATAAATTTAATTTTCTCATGGGTATTTAATCACATACTATCTGATATTAAAAAAAAAGTAATTACTGCAGTGCAAATTCAAGGCTGCATTTGTACCTCTGTCAGTCACTGGCTAATTTATCATTTCTTCATGAGGGATATATACATATTAGATTGTTTTAAAAGCTTGTTTTAATTGATATCTGAAAGCACTTAAATACTTTATTTAGCAATATTAATCTTTTCATGCTGCAGATGCTGCCATTCTTGGGCAGGGGAGGAAACTTGAAATATGGGTGAAAACTTAGCAGGAAAGAAATTCATTGAGAAGCCATCTCAGGGTATTGTGTGAGCTCACAAATTGTACCTATTTACTTGATAACTTCTTCTGAATACAGAGAAAACTTCCACATTCATTCACTTTATCTGACACACCAATTTATGTTATAAAAATTCAAAGGTATGAGCTGCTGTGTGAGCTCTACCAACAGGAACAACCATTTCATAGAGGTGCCTTCTTCTATAGCATAGATTAGTTATGAATCACACACACAGAGTGAAACTACTGATCTTAACAGAGTCACAGAGGCCTCTGTATCAAAGAGAACTCAAAGCAAAGTCCTCTGCACTTCCACAGGCAGGGCTCAGTCACACATCTCTGAGCAATGGCCCATCCAGAAATGAGCCCTGTTATGACATTTCAGTTCGTGTTGCACGGAGATATTCCACAATTTCTCTCCTGGAGATGAAAGGTTCCCTCCACAGGAACAAGAGCTTTGTCAGGTATATATTTATAGGGTACCTAAACAGGGACAAAGTCAGCCTAAATGCCAAATGAACAGCATGTTTTGCCTAGATCCCACACTGCCAAGCCCAGCAGGAACCTGCCCCAGCCCCACTTCCACACTGGCTCCAGCTCTACCACACAGATCAGAGGACACAAGGCTCATTTTCAAGAAGCTTCTGAAAGCAACTCAAAGCCAAATCCAATTTTTAAAAGATGGATTTAGGCACCTACTTCCATTTGATTATACTTGGCAACAACATCTACTCTCAAAAATTCTCTTACAGTTGCAAAATGAATTATTTACATGATTAAATCCAAGAGAAAACAAGAGGGTGTTGATATTTGACACATTTCCAAAGGAAACAGAAGTCCATTCTTGTTATGGTAAAATGTGTGCTAAAGTTGCAAAGGACACAACCATTCATTTTTCACCATGTAGTACATATTATTTAGTTTCATTTAATAGTTAAACTGTATACTCCATATAACCAGAATTGTGCCAAGTGCTTCCCAAAAATATTTCTGGAGGTCTGAAAAAAAAGTGGTTTCAATCCCTTACAAGCTCATCCTGATAAGCAACAAGTACTTCAAAGAAACAGAAACACACGTTCTGCAACTCTGAACAAAAAAATACCACGATGCAAAAACCATCAGCACTACACACTTAAATATTTTACACTTGCAGCTACTAAAATTCTGAGACCTGCTAGTGGAGAAGAGGTGGAAATAAGAACCCTTTGGCTGCTACCTGGAGCAGGGGGGTGTGGACGTGGGACACGACGTGGGGCAGCCGCCGCCACTCGCGGATGGCCAGGCTGCTCGCCATCTCCACCAGGCGCTCGATGAAGTTCAGCTGCTGCTCCTCGGGGTGGCAGATGGCCAGGTACCCCCTGTACATGTTCACCTTCCAGGCCATCTCTTTTGGACAGCTCAGCTCCACCTGGTCATGGAATAAGAAAAACATCTCCAGTAAAGATCATGCCTATGCAAACAGTTCATTTTTTTTAAAGCGTTCTTAAACAATCAGCTCTAATGTTTTAAAGATAATCTCATTTCTAAATATATCAGGTTGAAGTATTAACATTATGTGACTAGAGGAGCTTCAGCTCTTCTAAAGTTACTGGCAAGGGCAGGCTAGCACATAAATTGCCAAATCAGCACAAGAGCAGAAGTGCCCGTGCCCAAGCTGCTTGCTGGGGTATTTTTACAGTGACAATTGTAATGCAGCTCAGAGAGCTGAGCCAGCCCAAAGCCACAGCAGCAGGAAGCTCACAGCAAACGACTCACCCTGTACTAAGCCAAAAGATGCTTCTCAGCAGATAACACACACAGTCTGAAATGCTTCAGGGGCTCCAGAACATGTAATGGCAACTTCTTACCCAAAAGGATCCTGTCCCTACCTGTCCCACATTAAGCAGCACCATACTCCCTGCTAGGGCATTGCTAAGTTTATGAAAATGAACTGTTAATATTTTTGCAAGTAATCAACATCCAACCTTCTCATTTATGTTAAAGTAATTTCTGAGCACAGGTACAAAGTCAACTCACAGTGCTGAAATAACTTATAAAATAATTTTAAATTTCCTCAGAATTCTGGAACAGTAGAAATATGGCAACTAAACCCAGCAAAGCACTTGAATTGTGCAGCACCTAAATTCTGTGAGTAGTTTACAGCAAACTTGCACTGAGCCAGTGCTCATCAGCTGACAGTGCAGGCCTTTAATCTACAACTTTTTCACTTCTTTTTCCTCCACTTTACATCGAGCCCTTTGTGGTTTGATGTGCACCACAGAAATCCCTCTGCATTATCCTCTTGTTGATAAAACTGTATGGTGACCATTGCAATTGTTGTTCCTGTTATCCTCAACTGACTTTTACGCCTGAGCCAGCAAAGAGAAAGTGCCAGGTAGCATCCTTACACTTCCACAGTGAAAATAACCTCCTTCTTTATTATGTTATCTACTGGATCATTAAACACAATGGCAGTGTGAGCAAATGGAAATGAGTCTTGGGTCCTATCAAAGGCTACTTGCTGTTTTAATAGTTCAACTTTAATGGGGAGATTATTAAAAACCTTTCACAAAGATTTACGAAAACTGATAGATATTTGCCATCCTTTCTGGCCTCTCTTGTGAATCAACCATGGAACCTGACAAAAACCAGCCACATTCAAGAATATCAATAAAATTGGAGTATTGAGGAGAGCAGCATAGAATCAATTATTCTTTCACATCCCAATATTTATGCAAACGTGTCCTGACACTTTTACAAGAACCTGAGTAGAGTCACAAAGGCTCCATTTATGGCTTCAGCAGCATCTTCTCCTTAGTCATTTAGTAAATGTCTCATTACTGAAAATACCTCATTTAATATAACTGCAGCTAAAGCATATCAGCACTTACTCAGGGTTGTCACTTCCACTCAGCTTGCAATTGTCCAAAACCAGAACCTGTCAGACATGATCTATTTCATTCTGTTCCAGCCCAAGGCTTATAATATACTGTACAATATAGTTCTTATTTTAGGCTTTAAAAGTTTCTCAAATAATTATGTTTCTATACTTAGCCTCTGAAGTTGCATACTTAAACAGGACACAAAACACTAAGTCTTATAGGAACAAAACAAATTAATTAAAATGTAAATAGCCCCCATAAGACAGTTTTTATTGCATATGCAGTTTGCTACTTAGAGATTTAGCTTTATGTTGTATTTTAAATATGCACTTCACCCCTTTATTGCAAATTCTGGCATCTTTAGCAGAGTAATGTCACACTTTATGCAACAGTGCAAGGAAGACCTGCAAGCTCCTTTCCACCTGTGATTTAATGCAGTATTCTCACCTTTTAGATACCAGTTTTCCATCTGGTTAATGTTTCTACATTAACTCATCACAGATGAACAACTCTACCTACCATGAAAAGAGGATGTATTTCCTTAAAATCCAAACAAAACAGAAAAAACAAACCAAAGAAAAACCAAATCAAAACACAAAAACCCCATCATGTTTTCCATCTTCTATAGATTAGTGATGCCATATACAAGGCTAAAAAATATATTCCAGACAATCTGCTGGCAACTCCAACAGAAGTCTGCCATTTGCCCCAAGGAGTCCACACAGCCTGGCAGTTTATAGCAGCATCAAGAACAATAACCACCAGCTTATTCCCATGGGATGGTTCTTAAAACAGCTGGGATGAAGATACCCAAGACAGGATGAGGAGAAACCAAACATGAGCACAAGAAGCCCTCACTCACCTGCACCAGAGCCTCCTTCATAGCAATCCAGTTGGAGACCCTCCACGCACACTTCAACACCAGGTAAGGATTTATGTGACCTTTGGACTGGCCATATTCTGTCAAAGGCTCCCACTGGTTCAACTCTTTTGAGCAACTAGCAAAATCAAATGCAGTGTCAATTTGGTTACAAGAAAAAAAAAAAAGCCAAAATAAATAAAATTCAATAAAATTGACAATAAATGTTGTGTATCAGAGTATTATCTGCATACTTGTTTGCCTACAAACAGCTTTGCAAGCTCTGCAGAAGTTTTATCCAGATGGAAAGACTATTTTTTTTTAAATTTATTTATTACCAGTTATAATACAGAAATCTGTGAACAGGGAAGAGCTGCATTTTGTGTCTCCCACAACAACCATTTGAAATAGGAAAAACAAATTTTAGCTCCAGTCTGTTTCCACCAATAGCAAATTACATTTTTACAGCAATTCAGGCATATCACTTCTGAGGCTCTGTTAAGGGAATACAAAACAGCTTTTTTTATTCCCTTAAGTTTTCCCTGTATCTGAGCTAAGTCCTGAGATAAGTTCATTCTCATAACTAATGCTTTAAACCAGCAGCAGGGTATTTTGCTTCTACTGCAGGGTAAAATACTTGTTCTACATCAGCTTCCAAGTCTCACCGAATCCAGTGGTCTTCCCAGAGCTGATACTCAGGAAAGATGGAAGGGGAAGCGTTGCTGCGTTCGTGCTCCTTTTTAGCCTTCTCCATTGCTTTTTCATAGGTTTCTTGTGCCTAAAGAAAATTCAGCCATTCCATGTTTCCATCTGCTATATACACAATAACTCAATACTCTTTTCTTTTTAAAAACAAGTGATAAGAAAACCTTCATAAATTTAAAAAAAAAAAAAAATCAAGCCCTGAATATAAAAAAAAAACCCTCATTCCTGAATATAGTCATCATTTGGCAGCTTGACAAATGCCATGAAAATCTGATGGGTGTGCACAAAAATTTCACCTCACCTCAGTATTACAAGGCCTCAAACTACTGCTGTAGACAGTAGGGAAGCCATGGCACTTTCCATTTCAGAAGACTGAAGTTAATAATTAATATTCAGGGTTTTTCCTTGCTGACCAGAATATTCATCCTGACAGTAGAACTACCCAGATAATTTCGAAAATCAAGACTGTACCTGTTCAAAAAAGCCATGCTGTTCATAGGCAATGGCTGTTGCTGTCTCTGGGAATTTGCAGCGTTTCTGCCACAGCCCAGCCCACATATCCTCTTCTTGTAACAAAGAGTAGAGCTCAGCAAGGGAATCCAGGATTTCCTACAATGTCAAGAACACATATTTCTCCACAGTCAAGCTGCCCTTATAAAGCATAGTAGGTAGCAAACCCCATGTTCTACACTGAGGCAAGCTGAGAGAGACATGGAAATAGAGAAGTGCTTATAATTAAAATTCTCTTATAAAACTCTACAAGGCAAGCAATTAGTAACAACCAAGTACTGAGAACAAAAATGCATGACAAAAAAAAATCCCAAGGCTTGTACACTGACCCCTGCCTGCCTTCCCTAACACAACAGATTGAATCATAGAAAACAAAATTTTTCAACAAGTCAGTAATACAATAGGACAAGAGGAAACAGCTTCAAGTTGCACCAGGGGAGGTTTAGATTTGATATTATGAAAAATGTCTTCACTGAAAAGGTTGTAAAGCACTGGCACAGGCTGCCCAGGGCAATCCTAGAGACATTGCCCTTGGAGGTATTTAAAATACATGTAAATGTGACACCTGGGGACATGGCTTAGTGGAGGACTTGTCAGTGTTAGGTTTTTCTCTTCATATTTCATAAGGTATTTCAATAAATATAACACTACCTGTTGAGGAGGAGTTATGCTTTCCTGCTCATAGAATTCTGTTGTCTGTTTAGGCTTAATCTGCAGACTCAGTCCTTTTTCAAAGGCTTGATGCTCCAGCATCAGTGTAGAACGAAACCAGAGGTTGTGAGTTTTGCCCAGGTATTTCAGGACACAAGGTCTGATGGGAATGGGAGGAACACACTGTGACATTGCTTCCACAAAGCAGTTCAGGGCACTTGGCTGGCAATCTCGCTGCACCTGATGGCTACCACTGCACAAGAAAGGGCTTATTTCACCTGCTAGAGCCTAGAAGAAAAAACATACTAGTTACCTGTTTATTCAGATTCTTCAGTTAGAGAAATCAGATTTAAAAATCTCTTTAGTACAGGAAACAACCATTCAATAAGTACATTTCTTTGTAAAATGAAAGGCCCTATTTATTTCAAAAGATGTATTGATACAGGTACACAGCATTCACCAGTCTAAGAGTGGCAAATCTCTCAAAGCAAGTGAATAAAGTCACCACACAAATACATTTTCCTGGAACAGCAGTCATTTACAAAGAGGAATCTCTAAGTGGGAGAGAGAGAGGTTCTTACATGTTGCTGTCTGTCAGACAAGATTTTCCAAAGTCGTGAAAAAAGCTGAATCCATGTCTTCTCTGCCAAAGGTGTAGAAATGTGACATAACTGAACAAAGGCACTCAGCAACGCTCCCGTCTGGAAACAAAGTGATGCACAGAAATAGGAAAATACAATTAATTCTGTGGCAAAAAGTTCAGTTATACAGTTGTTTAAGTAGTAATGCAAATGCCTTTTCAACAAAAATGTGTTTTCTTTAATAATATAAACTAGCAACAAGAAGTTAATCCTACTATCATGTTGACCAAGACTCTGATTCACTACTGTAACCATCAAAAACAAAAGAAGGAAAAAACAAAGACATTGATTATCTTGGTAATAGGAATGATCAGGTTAATTGGATAGACCTGTTACTACTGTGAGAGTTACTGACACACAGCTTTCAGCTAAAGTTATCTTCTTAGAAATTATTTAATTGTGACATGCTGACACACATTTTTCATCCTATACCATGTTTGTCATCACTAGTTTCTGATCTGAATTGTTAAAATACACTTACAGGTGAGGGGGGATGATATTTAATTTTGTAGCAAAGGGACACAGTAATAACTAGTGATGAAGTGAAGGCTTAAGAATTTTTTACCATAGGCACATAAGAAATTACAGGTTATAAGAGATGCCTACATAAGAAAACTCAGCTGAAAAATCAGAAGTGTGAGACAGAAGAAGGAAAAAAAAACACCACCTCAGATCAGTTTGAAGGTTTTAGGATTGAAGTGCTTTGTCACCAACAACCTGCACCCACCTTCACTTCCCGAAGGGAGTCGAGGAATTTGTCGTGCCGGTTGGTCAGCATGTGCAGCTGGTTGCCAATGTCCTTCTCCGAAAGTTCCTTGGTTTTGGGAGTGCTGGTCTGATCTCCTGGAGCCAATTCAATGTCTATTTCAACATCCTACACAGGAGTAAACAGCTTAGTAAGCAAACACAGGTATCTTCTACGTACTTTTGCTTTTTTCCCGCAATACAAAATACGTGGATGCTGAAAAGCTTTCAGCAGAGAAATTTTCCAGCTTTCTGCAGTATNCACCCTCCTGATCAATTTATTTTAGGTCTCTCTGTTTCTGCTCCTTCTTCAGGTTCAGACACACAATTGCTTAGAGTGCTGAAGTAAAGGGTAAATGAATGAATGAGAGTTCTGAGAGACCCGTGCACGCTTAAAACACGAGACACTAAATCTGCACACATCATCTTCATTACACGTCCTCCAAAGTTGTTTGATGAGAAACTAGGAAGAGCTGAACTCCACCAAAGAGACTGCTTTCCCCCCCCCAGTATTTCCTGCCAGTTACCTCCTCTTTGGATTCGCTGTTCTCCCTTTCCCGAGGCTCTTGCTTGACGTGTGTCACCATGGCAAAGGCCGCCCTGTCGTGACTGTCAGCCAGGTTGATGACATTGGTGATGGAGGGCAGCATGGCCCCCTGGCAGCTCGTGCCAATCGTGGTGTTCCTCTCACACACTGCCAACAGCAGCTACCACGTGCAAAAGTAACAAGGGGTTTTGAACATATGTTTTAGTGTAGTACTTCAAAGAAAACATCGCTACGGTTTAATACTTACAAACAAGGTAGAAGTTGCAATAGTGAGTTTAAGGTGTATTCATCACCTTTATTAATAGAACCTCCCAGGCCTAAAGTCTGTATTTTGTACTTTTTAACACATGTATTAAGTGCCCTCAATCTGCTAATAAATACAGACTCTGCTACCCTAAAAATGATGTTCACAGTCCCCTTAAATTCATGCTTTAATATGAAAATTGTTAAAATAAAAGGGTTTGTCCCATTTTATTTTAAATAAACCAAGCAAAGATGCAATTTCATTTCAATGCAATCACACCTAACAGCTGTCATACTGCTAGAGGAGACATTCCAGCTTAACAGTTTTCTTGAAATCTTCTCCTATAACAATTCTTGGGGGTTTTTTATTTTCATTCTCAATTGTAAGAGACTGTTTTCCTTAAGAAGTATTAACCTGGTCATTAAGCTTTTGGCAGAGAAAATACATTCTAAACATTTCTATTAAAGCCACTTTCCAAGCATCAGCATTTCACTGCTTAGACACTGTATATATTTTTAAGCACCACAGGAGCTGAGGCAGCAGACTTGGCATTTTCAGCTTTGATACAGACAATACACACATCACATAACGCTTTTACACCCAGCCGAGAAAAATGAGGAATAAACCACATTTCTAATTGCATTTCTGATACAAGTAGTTTCCCCACCTCGATGCACTGCTTTATCCAGAAGTGATTTCCCATTGCTTCCCAGTTTTGGGAACAGGTCACATAAAGCAAGCGCTCGTAAACGCGACGCTTCATGGAATTGTCGAACACCTCAAAGAATTTGGCTCGGATGAGCGGCTGGGCACAGCGCAGACCAGAGAGAAATGCTGGCTCCAGTTTAGCTGTAAGTTCACTCCCAGAAAGATTCTCATCCCTAAAATTAATAAAGATGAAATAACAGAGTTATTAGAAAGAGAAGACTCCTAGGATTTGCATGACACACTAAAAACCCAAAGAGGTGACATTCAGTAAAAGCCCACATGTGGAGAAAAACCAGGTGCAGTTCTTGAGAGAAACAGCAAAGGAAATATTGCTGCTTGATGTAAAACTGCCCCAGAACAATCAGAAATACTCATTCAGAATAAAATCTTATCCTAGTTGTGAAACACTGAGCCATACCTGTGTATGGTGTTTGAAATGACAAATGGTATTGACTGATAAAAGCTTCTGAGCACTGTGCACACGAAGGCTTTGCACAGTGAAGCAGCAGAGTACAGCAGAAAACTCACTGCAAAATAATGTGAAGCAGCAGCACACCATTAAATACCTGGCATTCTAATTATTTCATTGTGATTCAAAATCCTCAAGTCTACCTAGCAAAGTAACACTCCTGAAAGTCTAATTTACAATAAAGTTTCAAGGAAAAAAAATAAATAAATCTTTACATCCTATGGATGTGAAATGACAGAACTCAGCTGTGACCACAGTGTTGAGAATACAGTCAGCTACAAGGATGCCTTGGCATCTTGGGAAAGGAAGAAGTTGGGGTGCTGGAGATATTTCATCAGTGCTAAAAGTAAAAATCCTGTCTAAGGAACTTCTGTTTTCAAATTGCCTTCCATAAATATGTACTGTGGTCTCAGTGAAGTGAATTGATTTTGCATTTTAGAAAAGAAAAATATATAAAAATAGCCCTTAATTCAGACCTAAAAAGATTGATGACATGTTATAAAGTTCATATATGGTACAAATTATGAACCAATAAGCTGCAATAAATGATTAATTGCTATAATTACCTATAGACATAGTTAACAAGGTCTAAGAACTGAGCATTTAATTCAAGGTCTTCTGGAAAGCGCTTTTCAATGTAAGTCATCATTTTCACCAGTAAAATGGACTTCTCCCGGAGAGTAGGTGTCTGTGGTAACAGAAGACATGATTAATTTTGTCAATTTGTCTTAAAACACGCAGAGAACTAGCACATTCAAACTACAACTCAGCCATCCTTTACGTGAGACTTTCACTTCTAAAGTACTGAAAAATAGCTTGGTAGGCCATAGTACTTAAAAAAGAAAAATAACTCAAGCATTTATACTTCTAATATATGCTGGAGAATTTTAAAATTGTGACTAAAGACAGGTTGAAAGTGTTCAGTGATTACAAAATTCTAGTGTGCATTATAAAAAGTGTGGGTCCTTTTGTACAGCACCAGACTGTAAGTGCTCAACTCTCGACAGAAACATGGCAGATTGAGGAGGTCACAAAATATTACAGAGTAACACAATTTATATCAGCATTAGTCATCTTCCTCCTGAAGAATCTCTCTACCCAGGTTAATGTGAAGCATATTTTAAAACTTTTACTTTAAAGGAAGTTCTTCACAAAACAGCATTTGTGAAGATCAAACACCAAACATAAGCCCATAAAATGCCAAGCATCTATAGCTGCAGCTATTTTCACAGGGGATGAAAATAGTCTGAACATCATCAAGGGCATCTAAACATATACAACAGATCATTACAAACCTCATTGTCAAAACTGATGAATAATAGTGGCTCACAGTTATTTAGGATTTGAGAGCAAAGATGACTTTATCTACTCAATTTACCTGATTAGCTGCCATGGGGGAATTGTTTTTCACCCACTCCTCCACTATTTTTACCACTGCACGAAGAATTTTGGCATCAGTGGATTTTTCAATGAGTGATGTTAGAATAGCTTGTATAAAATTTTTCCTCATTTCCATGCTCATCACAGCCAGGCGAGTTTTCACAAGATCCAGACTGAGCATTACCAGTTCACTTGTACCTGCTATGGATGCAAAAAAGGGTTAGAGTTGTGTATAACCTATGAAACACCTGGGAAAAAAATTGTCCAGGTAAGATGATGTAATTTTAAAAATACCAACAACATCACCTATAGCCTGGAAGTACATCCCCAGAAATAATGAGTTCAGAATTGCTACTTTACATTCCTAAAGAACTAAGGCAGAATCCAAGGCCAGGCTGGTTGGGGCTTTAGCAACACTGGAAGGTGTCCCTGCCCTTAGCAGGGGGCTGGAATTAGATGATCTTTAAGGTTCCTTCTAACCCAAACCATTCTATGATTCTATGGCTCCTTTCAAAACCCAATCCATTCAAAATCCCAAAGTTTTTCCCTTCAGTAAATCTTTAGTAAAAGCTATTACAGACCCCTAATACTGAAAAACTACAATTAACTTTGTGAAACTGTCTGTGATGCAGCTAATTCTCTAATTCTGTTCAGCTAATTTCCTGACTTGCTTATCTGTCAAGTTTAATAATTTTCCAATTGTTTCTCAGTGTTAATAAAATTTACAAGGTTCTCATTTACCTAATTAAAGTATGGGCTGGGAACCTAACAGCAGCAATTCTTCGAAGTGTTTTCTTCAGTAGCTTATTCATTAGTAAATTACAGGGCCCTTTACTAGCACTGAATTTTCTTCTACAAGAACATCTGATTTTTTTTCAATGACTCATGACCTAATTCATTTTACAACAGGCAGAATGATAGAGACTGAAAAAGATGCTATTTTAAGATAAAACCTAAAGCACCAGCTCCAACAAGTTAATTCACAGTTGTTCCTATATAATAAAATAGGAAGGAGCAAAAAAAAGTGAAAGCACAGAGCAATCAAAAAAATTCAGCCTGTCTCCCTTCAACAATATAAAGCCTTGAAGAATTTCACTATTTCTGTGTGTGCTGCAGCTCAACAAATGCTTCACTAACCATTCCCTGAAAAGGTTGGGCTAATACTGAAATTCATATATTAAGTAGGTAACTGGAACTCCTAAGTGCAATTTTAGCTCTCAATACTTCAGTAATGCTACTCACTAAGGCTCAAGTATTTTTCAACAAGTAACAACGCACTCAAACTCTGCAAAGACATCTGAATCCCTTTAGGATGAAGATATTTTAACACTTTATAACACTTCCAATCATTAACAGACTGTATAAAGCAATACCTGTATTTGCTTCTGCTGTTCCTGCTGTGGCCTGTGGGTTCAGGTGCTCCCTGACCATCTTCTGCAGGGATCTCATGAAAACTGAGATCAGCCTGTCAATGTAGCTGGGGTTGTTGCTACAGGCAGATTTCAGAATCATCAGAGTCCCTAGAGATAAAAACAAGACTTCAGGATGTAAAACTTCTCTCGGGATGACCTGAGTAAGGTACAGATGGCCATGAAAGAAGGACAGGACTACCCAAGTTACAAACATTAGAAATCTGGAGACATTTCAGGAAAAATTTCAGTCTCAACTTTAGTCCTTAGACTTAAGTCTAAAAGGTTACTTTTGCACTAACCAAAATATTTCAGAGGTTTGTACATAGGTGTGTGATGAACAGCAAGGGGAAAAAGGAGGGACAGCAAGGGAGGGATTGAGAGCAAGTATTTCCCCAAGACCATGAAAAAAATGTGACTACTCCTGATGTTGCACATCTGCTTTAGCAGCAAAAAGTAGAAAAACTCTTAGATGACTAGGCCTGGGTTTAGTAATTAAATATTAAAAAAAAATTTAAAATTAAAATTTTGGCTTTCTAATTTAGAAACTTCATAAAGTTTCATAAATCAGTTTCTGTAGATTGAAGAAGTTAACTAAGTTGACTACTTCATTCTTAAAAAAAAGCACACACGTCCTGTAAAATTATACCCACTAGAAAAAAAAAACCTACTCCAACTTTCTAATTCAACATATCTCCACAGCACATCTACAGAACCACGCTCTGGTCATTGAATGGCTCCTGCCAAAGTTTTAATTTCTTTTTATGCTCAGATGGGCACAAAATTGGGCCCGCAAAGTCCAGCCTCTGAGCCACAGAATTACTACAAAATGCACCTCCTGACAGCTTGATTGTGCTGCTGCTTTTAAGGGAGCTCTGGACAAAATGTAAGAAACATCTTTCATGGTTAGTTTGATGTAAAGCACGCCCTGACATCTGACAAATAGGCAATTCCCAAGGTGAAATTACAACCATCTACACAGCTCACAGAACAGAACAGTGAAGGACATTTGCCATTTAAATCAGCAGGTTTTCCAACATTGTACAATTTCAGGTCTGTATTACCAACACAACCAGTTCTGGGCCAAACTCTGTTATGCCAATACATCTTTGTCATTCTATTATGTAGCTGAGCTCTCTAGCAGTTCAGTTAAGTACAAAAAACAAGAAAAGAAAACCTTATCAGCTCTTCAGAATGGTCTATGCTAAAAATTCAGATTTTATCACTCAAGAAAAAATAGTATTTTTATAATTTCTTGATTACTGAGAATTGAAGATCTATAAATACATAAATCTTAATACACTATCTAAATCAGCTAATAAATAAGGCTTAAAAAAATTAAAAAGAAAGGCAGAACACATAAGACTGTTTACACAGACTCCATGAATTGTTCTGTTGTATCTCAGAGGACATGCAGGACTTGGTTTTTTCCATGTAAGAAGCTTCCAGTAACTTTTACTTTATTTTTTGGCTATTGTCAATACTGTAGCTTTTTCCCCATGCACTTTGAACACAAAAGGCTCCCACCCAGCAGATCTGCAGCTCCCCACCTCCAACAGCTGCTCCCAAATCAACTCAGGGAGAAGACAGAACACAATGAACCCCCCTCCACCGCCTTTCTTCACAGATATGGCATCCCAAGCTCATCTCACAAGTTAGCCTGAAATGCTTCCCACAGCTTCCCCTGCATCACATCAGATGGCCATTTCCTTATGGAAAAGGGATTTCTCATTGAGGGGCATTCCCACAGAGCTGCCAGGGGTGTGGGGCACGTACCGAAGAGCTGCGAAGGGTTGGCATTGGTGGCTTTCTCATAGTTGGTCAGTCCTTCATAGATAACCTTCCCAACTGCAGCATAAAGGCACTCCAGCTCCTCGTACTTGGAAGCTACACTTGAGGTACCTGCAAAGTTTAGAGGTGTGTTTACTTCTGGTAACATTACCCACAGAACAGGCAAAGAACAGCTACACTGTGCACATACAGGCAGTAAAACATCACTGGAGTCTTGTTTTGTCAACAAACTAAGGTAACACAGGCAGATCCCTCACTTATATAAACCTCTTTATTACACCAGTGTGTCTTTTATAATAGTGCACCAGCTCTTCTGAGTAACTCAATTTGATGAGCAGCCTTGCATTACTGACTCACTTTTTCCCAAGGAAAAATTATCTAAATTAGCTTCTACTAAGACACAGCATATTACCTATTGCCTTTCTTTTTTACACTTTATCTCCCTTCCCTGTTTCAGCAAAACAGCAAAGCTTAACAACTAAAAAATTGCACTTCTGAAGCTGAAAAATTCTAATTGCAAAAATACATTAAATTTATAGCGTGCATTTCTTGAACTAAAGTTATGACAGCCACAGGTTATTAAGTTTTTATGTCAATGGATAATGATGTATTCCACATGATTACTTATTTCAGCTTTTCCCTTTTTAATCAGAGGTTGAAAGTGCAAGCGAAAATGGACCATTAAACGCAGGAATCATAAACCAGAGTATTAGCACATTCCAAAGAGTGCCTTCATCCCACCCTCAACCACTTAAGTTGTGCAGCAACAAAGGATGGGAGGAGGAAGAAAACACCACCCACTTGGTTCTGTGGGGAAAATGCCCATCAAGCGAGACAGCAAACTGTGGACAGCTCTCAAAACCTTGGTGTTCCCACAGGTCATGCAGGCTGCTACCCCTCGTTGTAGGGGCTTGAAGCTGCTCAGGATAGCAGGGGGCTGCAGCACAGTCAGCAGGAAACTTAAGACCTCTAAGCCAGTGCAAATGTTGGCAAAGTTGGCCTGATTGGGCTGTTCCTAAAGAGAAAACATACAAAAAAGGCAGTGAGTAGGGGAAAACAGGAATTACGGAGATTACTAAATTCAGATCAAATCTGTTAAAACTTCTAAGATTGAGGTTTCTACAGCAGTGATGTTCCAAGTCAATCTTTGAAATAAGTCATGAACCATAAAATTCTAAAAATCCAGGCAACTATAGAGTCTTTAACCATGACAGTGTTAGTTAGGCAGGCACAGGTATGTTCCTTCTGGTGTTTTTTGTGATCCTAGGGTTTGAAATCTGTCTGCAGCCTTACTGGTTAGAAGTGCTTTCAACAGAGGATTACATTTTATTGCTTTGTCAACACCTTTCAGAGACAGGCCATCAGTGAAGAGCTAAACCAGTGTATTTTATGATAAGTTATAGTTTAAAGGACAGAAGTGAGGACACAGATGATACACAAAGTGTTGTATCATCTATTACAGGGAGCCTGCCTTTCAGTGAACTTCATACTCCCATAATGTAGTCAAAAAACTAGCCATCAATAAAATCAGATCTGTAAAACTTCCTACTAAGAAAAAAAACCCCAAAAATTAAAAAACCACACCAACCAGTAAGTACTGCAGCTCTACAAATTATAACCAAATTATAACCATTATAACCACTGATGCATTAACCATTTATCCATTGCACTGTGAAGAAGAAAAGATTAGTACTGTAAAAATCTATATCCAGACATCACTAGTATTCAATCATCTCACATGCCAAGGAAACCTAAAGACCTACAGGCCTAGAATGTTACCTACCACAGTCATGAGCAGTTTATCAAACCACTGCAACTTCAGCTCTGACTTGGGCCACATGTCTGGCCTCAAGGCTGTTTTCAGGAGGTTGACGCAGCGGCGAGACAGCAGCTCCCCAGGGGACCCAGCAGTGTTGGAGTTGTCATTTACCTGGCAATTAATCACAGTTAACAAAATGACACCCTTTTGGAACCAAATCATTTATTTATTATGCATTCCATGCAAGCATATAATTTCTTATTTCTGAAACGGATGAGCTTAAGAAGTTTTATCAGTACAGTATTTAATGGATTATAAGATGGCAGCTAATAGTAAACACCAGAACTGCTGTCTAAATTGCTTGCTAATTAACCCAAACCACCTATCAAAGGTGTATTTTAAAAAAGTTTCATCCCATCCTTTATTACTACAACCCTGAACATACTCAAGATGGTTAATCTTTACTGTTTGCAAGGTATCCATAAACATGTGCAGCTCTTTACTCAATTCATCTTTATACTTAAGAGCACATCTACTTTGTGCAATGGACTGTGGGATATAAAATCCCATGCTACTTAACAGCTGAGTCTGCTGTAGGAGCAGAAGCCATAAAATTTGTCAGCCTTGAGGTACACCCAGATAATTTTCCCCATTCTAGAAAAGTTAATTCCCTCAAAATTTGGTAAAAAGCTTTAGTTCTACATGCTGCAGGGAAGTAATTCCATAGATTGGATTTTGAAAATACATCTACAATCATTACCCCTAGATACAGTCCCTATAAAATTCTCTAAATATTTTGGGATAAAGTATTCTTGTCATTTAATCTAGGCAACAGAACAAGCATACTTTGCAGCATCACCCAAACGTGTAAATTAATCATGAAAACAAAGTTTAGAAACCTTAGAATAATCCAAGCCTAACAGGACCTGTGTGAAAAGAGGGGTTTATGGGTTTGGCTGCTAATCCACACTGGTATTTGCCTATCAGAATAACCTCAGTACCTGGCAAGCGATTCTGATCAGGAAATTCACGACGGTGTCTGTGTGCTGCTTGTCAATGGGCTTGGCAAGGAGGGCATCAGCTCCTGGCAAGGACTGGCTCCGTCCAAACACCTGCATGCACACAGAACACAAAAGCCATCAGCAAGATTGAAGGAGGAAAACAACAAGAAGAGATGTAAAATATTTTCTGAAGCTAAAACCTTCAATTTAGGGCGTTTTGAGTTATGCAGAAAAAACAATTACATTACACTGCTTAGAGTCTCTGAATAAACCCTGATTTTTTCTTACAGCACTTATTGCTCCTGCAGCTGTCCTGAATCGTTTTACTTCTTGGCCAGAATCCACAGACAATCCTCTTTTAACAGCAGATGAGGCAGAACTTGCTCCTTCTCCACTTGCACTTGAGTCCATATCTGAATCTGGCTGAAATATCAGCAATGTGCATGTTAAAAAAACTACACTCAACCGTGGAACAGTTCAATCTTTACCCATTTATTTTGATTTCCTACCTGCTGGTCTTTAATTCTTTGCAATTCCCATTTAATAACAACTTCAGCAAGATCCACAGCTAATTTTCTTTGCTCTATAGTAACACTGGGAGTGAAGCCCAGTCTCTGCATGGCACTAACCATATGCTGAACCAAGTGATGTCTCACAGGATAATAAACCTGAAAAAATGGTTTCACAGAAATGTTAGTCATTAACCAATAAAAATCTACACAAAACCAACAAAGTTGAAATAAAGCAAAATTGTAAAACAGTCATCAATCCCAAAGTTTGCTAAACCTGTACCACCTCAAATTTTGCAATATGGAAAAGTAGCTGGTGCATTGAAAATAGCATTTTGGCTACAACTTCCAGCAGTGACTACTGATTTCATGCACCCAAATGAACATGTTCTTTCTGAGATACATGATTTTTCTCAAGGACCAATCATACCAATTCTTTTCCAAGCCTTTTAAAGAGCTTCAACTCACATTTGAACACATTCAGATATTCTTTCAAAAACTGTTGAGGCATCAGTTCCTGAAAATGTGTATTAGCTGTCCCTTTGGATTGCATTTTAATATGTGTTTTCAAAAATGTTCCTGTGTTGACAATCTGCACCATTCCCCCATTTGTTTCATGTTTCCCAACATACATTAGCTGGAGACAAAAGTTATCTAGTTAACCCCACAGAACATACAAAGTCAAACAAGGATTACTGGAGGATGGCAAAGAATATGGTTCTGCACTTTTTTTAAAGAACTCTTAGGGAATCTTCACAGGCCTGTTAAAGCACGCTGCTGATGCATGTGCAATGAATTCATCTTGCAGACTCTAACCTGACATTTGGAGTTCTAACTTCAATCATGACAGAGCTTAATAAATTATTTCCTGTTAAATAGTTGTATTCAGTTATAGATATGTATCTTTACAGACAAATTATGCATTTTGAAGCTAAAGCATATAAATCAGATTGTGCTGTTTTTCTGCTGTTTACTTCCTTGATACAGGAGATACAGTGATTACCAGAATACCAGTACAAGTACCTTGAAATGTTGTACTATCAAGTGCAAAATGTGTACTAGTTGGGGCACTGTATGACCCTCCTCCACAATGATTTTCCGTGTCCAGTGAGTGAGCATCTGGTGTCCATCCTCCATCCGAGCAGGCACAGCTGGAGTCAGGATAGCCATGGCCTGCCTGACAATAGCCCGGGCCTCCATTGCATGAGCTTTGAGAAGGCTGTGAAAAACCTGAACAGCAAAGTTTCTCATCAACATTAATACTACAAGTGTTCACAAAAAAAAAAGCATTTATAAAGAAAGGGAAACTACAACATATGTTTTCTAAAAAACACAGTTTTTCTCTAAAGGCCCATCATTTGTTAAAAATATGATACATCATCAGCAGAAGCACAGAATATTTATTTCTGCTTCCTTTACATTCCCTTTTCTTCCTCCCTCTCCACTCTCCAATCTGAAGTTTTCCCTTGGTCCCCCCACAGTGTGCCTCAACTGAAGTGTCTGTCTCTTAAATGAAGAAACACTCCCACTTTTGTTAATTCAACCAAAAGGTCTACTTGTACTACTCACCCTTCCTGCTTTCATTTGTCTCCACACTTCTTTCTATGCTCTCCTATTCCCAAGTGAATTTGTATTAAACATTTGGCCTGCTGTTTCTGCACTTGTCTGTGGTGTTTGAACTACGCTCGGTATTGAAAACCACCGTGCAGCTTCTACTCTGAATCTTAAAATAAAAGAAAGCACACTGTGCTTAACACAACCCCACAGTCAATACCTGCAGGACAATCTTCTTGTGAATGGCAAACTTGGCAATGATGTGTGCCAAGAGCAAGTGGCCACTGTACTTGCAGGCTGGGTCCACGCAGGCCTTGGACAGGAGGCAAGGCCAGGCAAAGGTCATCAGGCGCCGCAGTTTGCTGTTCCTGTTCTTGTTGTTGTCGTGGATGTGATGGGGGGCATGCTCGACCAGCAGCGTGGCAAACTGCAGGAGATAGATCCTCAGAGAATCCAGCATGTCTGCCTGTTTTTCTGGATCAAGGACCTAGTTCCAGGCATGATCAAAGGGGAGAGAATGAAGTCGACAAGAAAAGAAAAACAACTTTTATTCTTATAAAGGCAAAGTCCCAAATTTTTGCTTTTTGAGTGGTTTTTAAGAAGACTTAAAACCTGTAATTACTTTCTTGACTCAGTTTAGTACCCACAAAACCACCTCCTGAACTGTGAACTTCTAAATAATGAGCACATCTGGGAATTCTCAAAGTGTTAACCTATAAAAATAAATAAATCAAAATCCCCAACCCTCATCTTCAATAACACGTATTTTATAGCTGCTGACTGGCTCCATGAAATAGCACTGAATTAGAAAGACATTGATGTTGGGTCATGGAAAGCTTTCCTTATAAAAAAGACTGGGATCACATCCAAATAAGGCCCATTTCTAAAGACACATTCCAGTTCTGAAAACAGCAGAAACTGAAAACTGCAGTCCAGTCCTACTGATCACAGATGGATCTCACATTCAACATTATGAAGCAATTTGGTGTAACAGACCATAATATTCAGAAGAGAACAACTAATTCAAATCAGAATGAAAAGTCAAATGAGAGGGAGAACTTTTTAATTTTCAAATACTTCAATGTAAACAAGACTGTTACCTTTGTTATAAAAACGCTAGTGATGCTTTCTGGATTATCTCCTTCTGGGTTTGGGGGGCCTAAGAGCTGTTCACCTTCTCCTTTTTCAAAACTGTACAGGAAAGCAGGATTCAGGATATGTTGCAGCACCTACAGAGTATAAACAAAAAAAGTTTTACTGTACTGTCCCATTTTTCTAATGGCAGCCAACATTCAAGCACTGTCACATGCAAACCTGCCTGTGTCCTGTGTTACAGAAGGAAACTATAAATAAAACCCCAAGAAAAAGACACACACTGATTTTTTTCCCCCCCTCTTTCTTCCTTCCAAGGGCAAAGATTCTTAGAAAGTGTAAACTAAAGCAGTCAGCACTGAAAGCAAGATGAATTGCTGTCTCTGTTTATTATCACTTTTCTTCAGGTATGATATTTTCACCTAAATGACTCTGCCAATTATCAAACTCGTTGACATTTAAGTAAGGGAGTTTTGTCGCCCTGGTTCCCAAGAAGAAAATTAAACCTAAATACCAGGCTTCTTTGATTTAATTGCTTTAGTTACCTTGGCTTTGAGCTCATCTCCAAAGTTTGGGTCATTCAAGTCTACAAAGCGGAAGAACAAAGCCCGTTTTTGGGGAATACTGTAGTTTTTGGGGATCTCTTCTTCCATGTATTCCTTTAAGAAAGTCATATTGCAGAGAAATCGACCCGTAAAAGCTCGAAGCAACTGGAAGAGTAACTCTATATCACCATAATTCCTTCTGTGAAAACACATAAAACACAAAGCTTCTGTGAAAAAATACACAAATTACCATGCTGATGAAACTCATCTTTTAAAGGAGCAGAGAAGCAAGAGCAGCCAGTACCACAGGCATGGTTTTGGAGCTAATGGCAGTATTATGAAATATATTACACTTCCACTTCAATAACTGCAAATCATTTTTAGTAGCCCTATATACCTTTACAGTATTTTCAAAATTAAAATTTTTAAAAAAATGCATGCAGGGTCTAAGAAATAAAGGTTTTTACGTACTTGCAGTAATTCAATAGGCAATAGGCCAGCAGCTTGGGCTCTTTCCAGTTTGTTGCAGCCATATTCTCCTTCCTATGTCTCTCCTGAAAAGCTTCACTCACCCATACACGTTTCAGCTGATTCACCAAGGAGTGTTGATTCGCCAACCAACATTCATCATTCTTAACAATAATACTTATGATCTGTCCAAAGCAAAACAAGACAAATGCACAGTCAACACACAAGAGATCTGTCAGGAGAAACAATGATATACAAGCACTTGTTTAAGGTCAATTAAGGGTTCTAAAATATTCAACGGCAAAACAAAAGAGTGAAATACAAAATAGTTTAGATTAAAATAAAATAAATTTCTGTTTCTGTTGTCATGGTTTCATCTCCTATCCTACTAGACAAAAAAGCATAGTTAATTTGAGTCTTTTTTCCCTTCTCAGAGCGACTCTGGCTACAAACACTCCACATTTTTACAAGTGGTTTTCTACGAGCTTTTGTATGTAACACACACACACACACACACAGTGAAAGCCTGGATGTAAGGGGCTTGTAGCTGAAGGGGTTTGAACTACCCAGCAGAGAGACAAACAAGGATAAATGAACACCTTGATAGCCTGGAACTGGAGATCCAGACGCATTGTGGTGGTGCTGGGGGAGCCAGGTCTCACGGCTGCCTGGGTGCCCACAGGCAGCAGCAGGGTGATAAATCGGTTGGGATTAGCTGCCAGTACATCCCGCAGGGGTTTGGCATCTTTATGTTTCAAGAAACTCTGCAAAAGGGGAAGAAATAATTTTAATAACCTTTAAAAGCCAAAATACCAGGGGGTTATATCATCCTGTAGCTTTTATATTCCACACTAAAGTTGCAGAGGTTGTATTTCACGTATATAAAAATAACATCTACACTTCAGTAATAGCCTTACATGATCTGGCAAGGCATAAAATCAACACTTCAGGACAAACAAATACAAAACCAAGAACAGGAACCCTGCAGTCAAGAGTAAGGCCATGATTAAGGACTACTAGGTCACACAGGAAAAAAAGATGAAACCTTTTTGTCCATCAGATTTGTCAAGCTGAGGGATTTTCCTGCTCCTCTCCCCACACAGCTTACCATAAACATTCTGCTCCACTGTGGATCATTTAAAGTGGCTTCCATCATGAACAGCTCCACAGTCTGGGATGGATGACGTGTCAAAAACTTTATCAGTGGTTCCCTGAATGGACTGCCAGCCTGAAAAATTCATAAGCCTTATATTGAAAATGCAAGAGTATACAGTATTTTCTACTAATTTACCACCACTCAGAAAAATACATTTGACTTGGCATTTATGCAGATACAAAATGGTCAGAACTTGTATGATGAGAATTTATTGACACTTTCAAAACTTCACTTCTAAGGGTGTAAGACAAATGGTACCTCCTAAAGGCTTGAAGAGCATATTACATCAAATGTTCTCACACCATATTTAAAATACTATAATTATTATGTACTAATGTTTAAGAAGACTATAAAGCAAAAATTTCAGCAATGTTAACTTCCACTTTTACCTCAATTAACATTGCTCGTTCTGTTTTCATAACAACTTCCAGGAGAGGTTTAACCAGAGTCTGTGGGGCAGCTGGGATCAGATGGAATAAATTTATAATTGCTGAACAAATCTTCATTTCCTACAGGTAAAAAGAAACACAGTTAAATAAATATTATTGGCTATAATGTATAAAAACAGTATCATACATCTTACTTCTTTTACCCTCTCTGCATTAGCACAGCCAGCAGCCAAATGCAAAGGGTTAACACACATACAGCATCTACTTACCATAATGCATGAAAAAAATCACACTTGTGGAAGTCTGCCCTTCCCCCTCTGGTAATATCATGGTTTAAATTTTATTTTCTTTGCCAGTAGAGTGGTGTTTTACAGGTAAGAGCTAAACACTGTAATGATACTGCTGATGAGGGAGTTAGGAGTGCTCACTGCTCTACACCAGGTGGTTCATGCATCAAGCAGCCAGACCTTGTCCTCCAAACCATTTCTCATATACACCCCACACCCCCAGATTACACATGAAGAAAGAGAGAGACAGCTTTCTCACAGCACTGTTCAGCCTATCTTGCTGGTTACTCAAAGTCAGCTCTGTTCTCTCATTAGATATTAAATTCTCCAGGAATCCAAAATAATTTTACATTCTTTTTTCACTGTGTGATTTAAATAGAGACTGTATTTCGGTTAGCTAGAGTGTGGATTTCCTTCAGTGAGAAAAGGGAAAGGAAAAAAACAAAACAACACATCCACCCTCACCATCTCTCTAAAACCAAATTCCAGTGTGCAGTATCCAAAACGATTTTATCCAGTACATTGCATTTTCTCAACTGAATTTAACTACAAAGCTCCCCTCCTTTAACCTGATCTGCCCAGACAGACCCCACAAGACTCCTCTCATGGACTGAAGTGCAGGGCTGAGAATACACAAAACCTTTTGAAACCATTTATGCCTCCACAGAAACTAAAAATCCTGCTTCTCCTGGTACAAACATGCTCAACATCCTTAACAGCAACGTGATCAGAACAGCTCTGCCACAGTCAAACAGAAGACAATTCACAGTACTGCACTCAAAGGCACAATGCACTCTGCCCAAAACACAACGATAAAACTAACAGACCACGAGTTAAAAAGAAAAAATAAAACCAAACAAAACAACAACAAAAGAGAAACCATGACAACAAAAAAAATGTTCCTGGTGCCTCCACTGAGTTTCTCACCTCTACCCCTTCCATGGCAGGCTGAACCAAAACAGAAGTCACAGCATGAAAGGAAAAAGCCCACAAAAATATCAAATAAATGTACAAATCAGTACATGCTATTCTTCAGGCTGCAGTCTAACTTCAGCACAGTTACCTTCTCATCTCAAAGGGAAAGAATGGAGACAATGAGCATCTCACATGTTCCGAATCGCCCTCCAAAGAGTTGGATGAAAAGCATCCTTTTTTCTACATTTATATTGATCAGACATAGCTGCTCAAATATTTATACTGAATAAAAAGATAATAGAGATGATTAAGTCAAGGGAAACAATATTTTAGCACCTTTGAAGACAAATTTGGCCAGCATGAATTACAAAACCACTGTCAGTACTTAAAGCTACCAAGTTATGAAGTCCTCTAGAGCTATAAAGTCCTCTTAGGCTGTAACACAGAACTTCCACCACAGAAATTTCCACCCTCTCACAAGAGGGACAGCTGGAGGCAACCATCTACTCAAAACTTATTTTTTCAATTACCAGACATGACCTGAAATCCCATGCCTTTCCTTGGAGAGGCAGGGAAGAGAGGAAGAAGGATTTAAATCAAAGATTTTACTCTCTGAACCAACGAATTAAGATTTTAATCACTTCTTAATATATTATGTGTTAATTTGTTCATTTCTCTAAACAGCCAGATCACAGCTCAGGATCACAGCAGGACTATCATAAATTATTTAGGTGAACAAGGCTTAGTTATTCTGGCATCAGTGTGGATCCTTACAATAGTCATCAATTATTATGCAGCATTTCTAAGTTCTCAGTTTGTCTGTAGTTACCATTTACATATGAAAACTCACCCCACATAATTTTTAACTATTCATTAAGAGGCCCTGCTGACCAGCCACTATCTGCACTATGCTGGAGAACTGCCTGACACCATCATCAAATGGCACCTTCACCCAGTGCTGCTGGAAAAGGATGGAATGATGGTAACAGCACCAGCAGAGGAAGGGAACATCAGGTTTTCCTGGTCCATTCTCTCCTCCACTGAGGGAACATCAGGCTTTCCTGGTCCATTCTCTCCTCCACTGAGGGAACATCAGGCTTTCCTGCTCAATTCTCTCCTCCACTGAGGGAACATCAGGCTTTCCTGCTCAATTCTCTCCTCCACTGAGTGTTTACCACCTCCTCTATTTAACCACACAGTCTGCATGAGCCAACCTGCTCCCCAACACTGCTTGTAACGAGTGTCTCAGATGCTGGAATCTCACTGGGATCGTGAAGAAATGAGAGAAAGAGAAATGCCAGCTACAATAACTGACCACCAGCTTCACCATCCCGGTTTTTCTACTTAGAAGACACAATTACTCAACAGCACAATGTACACACAGACATGAACACAGCTTGCCACAGCAGCTGTACAAAGACCAAGCTGTCTGTGTCCTCCTGCAGTTTCCTAGAGTTTTGATTTTTAAGGAAACTTTGGAGCAACAACTAGGGAGCAGAAAAGTAATATTCAATCAGCTTTGCATTGCCACAATTCTACTTGAAATGTTTCCAGACTTCTCTCCTCCCTCAAGATGTGACAGCAGATTCTTTCTCAGGTGTCTGGTGTGCACTCCTCACTCAACATATCTCTCTAAACACATAATTACACAGCAAACATCAACAAAAAACATTAAAAGCAGGGGAATTCCCAACTAAACATGACTTAGGGACAACTACAAACTGTTCTAGAGGTGCCACATCATGGTTTAAAAGACTATTGCTATAAAAAGATCTGCAAGATATCTGTTATCATCACATTTGACAATAAGTGAATCCCAAAAAGAAGAATATGAAGGCCTTAGAACTACTCTGACAGGAATAAAATGTGGTTAACTGAAGAATACACAGTGTTTTAGTTAAAACATAAGAAACAAATCTTACTCTACTTCATTAGAGAATATCTAGGTCTAATATAAAGCAATGACCACATTCAGATTAAAAGCTCTCTTTGCAATGACAGGAAAGAGAAATGAAAAGCCATTAAGCCACTTCCATGTTTTGAGGGAAATAAAAAGCCAATGTAATTTCATTCTAATTTGAAAAACAAAGATATTAATAAAAATCCCCCCATTTTTTCTTAGGTGCAATCATAAATCTCAACACTTAATAAAAGCATTTAGTAAAACTTTTAACAGAATTAGGGGAATTCTGGTAATGTACAGGAAGCTGCACTGAAGCAGGAATTGCCATCAGTATTGCTAAGAGCACACACTATTGGCATTACACTGCACAGTTTTCCATTTATAAGACAACTGATCAGCTTCCCAGGCTTCAACACTGAAGCCATTAGCTTCACTGGGAGAGTGATTTTAATGTGATCCTAACTAGTTAATATTGAACTTGGTTTTAATAAATTAAATTTTAAATTAACTGGGATTATGTTATCATTATGTGTAATTTTCGAAAGGCTACGTTACAAACATCAAACATATTAATGAGAAAAGGGGGATTATGCTGCTGAGCTCATCAGCCATCCCAGTGAAGAACAGATTTCTAAGCAGAACATCCTCAGGGGGAAAAGAAATAAAAATGCTTGAGCTAACCCCTAGAACAGTCTTTAAAGTAACCACTGTCAGCAGATAAGAAGCTCCTCTTACTAAGACTTCTAACAAATATTCAATATTCAATACTCAATTCAACAAGTTTGCTAGCTTGTAACAAAGCATCAGTGTGTGATCACTTATGGCAGCATTCACAACTGAATGAGTTCTGTAATTCCAAGACATTAATACTATTTATTTCTTCTCTTCTCACATAAAAGCATTCATTAACTTACATTTCCATCACTCCTTTGTCCACCTTTGTGTGTAATAACTACAACTTCCATCCACTTACGCAGGTGTTGCTATAAAGAGAGGATAATTAGTATTATTCTTCTAATTACTGTTCCATTTTAGCATATGCTACAAGAGAAAATGTAGAGGTTGAAATAATTCTTTGAAGGAAACAAAGGGAAGAATTATCAGTTATTTTCATTCCCTCAGGTTGAAAAGTTTACTGTTGCTAGAAGTCCTCTCCATATTCAAGAAAGCAGGGATTATAAGTACATATACACACAAAAAACCTAAGTCTGATAGTCTTATACTTCTTTGATGACTTGCTTGATGGGTATGCATTTAAATATTTAAATATCCATGCCAAGAGGATAAAGAAATCATATATTCAGTTTAAACACTGCAAATAAACAGGGCAATACCTCCCAAAATTTTATAAATCAAGAAAGCACCAAAACAGATTTAGTGCACTGGGAAGTAAAATTATTAAAGGTGCTGGTGGCACCTTGCTTAAAGGTAAGTTTGTCCAAGCAAACCTTAGCATAATTAGTTATGACTTCACTAAAAAATAAAATCTCTTAACTTTTTGATTTAGAAGCCCTTTAGAAATTTAGTCAAAATGTTTAAAGAAAATGGGGGTTTTTATTAATTGTGGAACAAGAATCTTTTACTTCCAACACATACATCGAGTCACTTCTGAACTTCTTTGATTTTTCACCAATAAAAACAGTAGCTAAAAGAAAAATTCTTCTGGAAGAGCTAAAATAAAAACTTGAATGGGCTTACCATCATCTGATCACAGAATTTATCATTGAAAGAGTTGGGGAACAGTCTAGTGACTGATGTCAGACGATTCACAACATTGAGGGTCAGACTCCGATAGTCCCCCAGCATCATCAGCAATGGCCTCATGTGGGTGTGAATTTGATCAACTTCTATGGTAGCTCCTTCCAAGAACTGCAAGAGAGTGCACAATTAAGATACAGGTGGACAGGGAAGCGACTTTTGTGCGAGCATTTCTCTTAAAATAGATTCAGCTGACTTGGTTTTTCCTCTTTTATTTTGTTCTTTCAGAATGCAACAGCTCAAACAACACCTATTGCTGGAAATACATACAGTGACAAGATGGCTTTGGGAAGCACTGAGGTATTTCTGACACACAGTAGCATATTCCATTAAATAAGCAAGCAGAAGATCTTAATTACAGACAGACTGAAAAACTGCTACAGCTATAAATTAAATACACAGCTATGGACAAGCTACTTAGACCCTGCTATGTGAAGAACTGCCTGTGAGTCTGGCTGAAGGCAACACAGCAAATTTCTGTGTTACAATCTGCATGCATCCTGAGCAACAGAAAAGGTCAAAAGAGTCTGGCTGCAAGCAGCCAGAGGGAATATTTCCTGTCATAGCCAAACACCCTGCAGGCATGAGTTTCTCACAGGAAAAAAAACAGTCAGACAAATCTGATGTGCAGGTCAGAACAACCCTCATTTTCTCCCTGTTACCTCTCAACCCAACTGTGTTTTTAACAAGCCATAAATAATAAGTACATCCCCTCTCATGACCAGAGTGACATGAAAAGACACCTGACCTCTGGCCAGTCAATGGCACAAACAAATGCAAGCCACCAGTGTTGCTGCAGTGACATTCCCTGCTCCATGTCAGCCCATCCACACAGCATTACAAAGAGGCTCTAAGTAATTTCATTAGCTTTTTTTTTTTCATTTAGAAGAATTGAATTAAAATCTCACTGAATCACAATTAGGCACAGCTACTAAACAACAAATCATGATAAAAGAATATTTTTTCCCTGTTCTTCCAACTTTTTTACATGATAACATAGCATCCACAGGACAGACAAGGCAGTGTCAGGCAAGGACACCAATTCTGACCTCAAACAGAAGAGCCATGGTCCTGTTCCTTAAGGTAACCATGACACTGTGATGTAGAGTTTAACTCTGCTGTATTGCTTCACTTTTCCAAAACAAACTATGGGGTCTCCACCACTTCTTTTAGGGAAGAGCTTTTATAATAAAGCCAGGCCTGCACATCTGCAAAACTGCTGGGAAGGACTGATGCTATTTAGAAAAGAAGATGTATTTTCAAAGACCAGACCAAGAGAAAGAGGGAAAGATTGGACAGAAAGACTGAAAGATTTACCATGGTCCTTATCCAAGAGCTTATAATACTTAATTGCAACCTGGATAATTCTTTATGGCCAAGTTCAAATCCCAGACAAACACATCTGACACAAACTTTTATCAGCATCACTAACAGAAACTGAACAGAGCAATAATATTTCCTGTAGAGAACTTTCCCAAGAAGTTTTGTACCAAGGAAGTAAAGCAGAGAGAACAATGGCCTCAAAAGGAATGTTGTTTTAATACAGTCACCTTTCTCATGCACGCTTCTCCTGCCTCCTGCAGCTCGTTATTTGTGGAATTCAGTGCCTTGAAAAGTGCAGCAATGATTTTCTCTCTTGACTGAGGCAAGTAATTGCAGGCAGCTAGAGCATCTGCAAATATCAAAGTAAATTTGTTCTCTTTGTTAACTCAATTTCAAAGGAGAGGAGAAAATAAACCCAAATTCTACACTGCTTCTCTTATAGTTTCTTTTTATGTCATCTCAAATTGCAGACAGCTAAAGCACTGTATGCATTGCCAAAAGCAACAGGCATCATAAAATAGTAAAACAATGAGAATTCTATTAACGTTCTGTAGTTTTCCTAATGCTTTATAACATAATTAATCTTAAAATATTCTAGGTTCCTTTCAGAAAACTAAATTCCAGTCACTAAGAAAGCAGCAATACTTTCTCATTATTCTCTCCATTAAACTGTAACCTCTGGAGAGCAGCCATCAGTCTTCCAGTGCTCAGGTTTTCTGCTGATCTCAGGAAGCAGACTGCCCGTTGCTCACAAGGACATTTAACTGCATCAAATCTCATTTAGGAGGTTTTACTTACTTAAGGCTGCAATTCGAAGAGGTACAAGGGATGGAAGACTTTTGTAGCAAGGTAGTTTCATTAGGGCAGCATCTTCAGCCTCACACAAATTTAGTAACTAGGAAAAAAAATTAACAATCATTTTAATATTGCTACTCACATTTGAAACACCAATATCTCACTCCCACCTTTACAGATATTTTTTCATTACAGCACTTTGGTTTTGTCTTAACTCAAAACCAGAGGATTTTCTGCAGTGACAATTATATCCCATATATACACTTGGAGATGGACAGCCTTGCCACCTGCATTTGCTGTTGGTATCAAAAGCCTTCTGAACTTAGCTTTGGACAAGTCAGCTGGGAAACCAAGGGACAAGACAGTTTCTCTAACTTAAATCTACACACAGGTTTTATATTCAATTTTACTCAAACTATTAGACACTCAAAAACCTTAACCAACACTGTCTATGTTTGGTGGTACAACAATTTATTTAATTGATACACTGTGTAACAAAAAAAAAAAGAGCTAAATATGAAAGTCAGGGCTACTAGACCAGAACTGTAACACCAAAGCTCATTTAATATATTTCACACAGATTAGAATATTCTGTTTAGCTCAGAGCTATTATGATGTAGGCAAAGCAGACTTCACTTGATGTTTCAAAAGGTAAATTCTTACATTTCAGTGAAAGTTTAAAACACACAAAGAAAAACATATATTTTTAACAATGAAAGTACAAACACCATCATACAGCAGCATCTACATTCAAAGACCAGAACATAAAAAGAAAGTACCTCTGTGTAGAAAACCTTGTGCTCCACCACATTCAGATCCATTGTAAACAATCGGGGCTGCAGGGTCGTGCAGAACGTATTTCCCTCCATCAGGCCAATCTGGGCGTTTGCAGGTTGGTGCCGAAGTAAATGTTTTTTAGGGGGAACCATGTCCTGGAGAACCTACATGATGTAATTACTGAATTAGCAGTCTATTGAAATGACCCCATAGACCCAGTCAATGAGAAGACACCACGAGTCATGGCTGAAGGTTTGTATCCATTTGCTATTGTGGCTCCAGATGAGTCTTGAGAAAAAATTAAGTGACAGGAAAAGTAATTCTCTGAATTACTTTGATTCACAGTCAGTTTGCCAAACAGTATAGTAGCTGTAATTAATACAGCTACTACATATAATTCACATTCTCTGTGAACAGATCTATGATATTTAATAACTTCACATAACATTATGAACAACAAAAATTCACAGAGTGAAGCATTTCAAACAGTCAAGAAACAAGAATGTTTTAAGTTCCTAAAACATCAGAAACCAAAGTTTGTGTAACTTTTTGCCAGTACACCAACTTCTCACTTCCCTCATTAAACATCTTTTGCAAAATAAGATATCAATTAGGGAGCCTCTCAGTATAATCTGGTATGTTGTCATGGCCCGTAAGGCTTATGTACATTCGACTATCTTTCAAAAGACTAAACAATATCAGCTTTAAGGAGGGTCTAGCCAAATGTTATTTCAACCAGCTTTGAACTTTACAGTCTCTTTCTGGATAGAGAAAGGCATATCAATAATGCCACAGATTTAGAGAATAAAACTTGAGTGCCAAAATGCAGTACTTACATGGTCTAGCCTATGTCTGATTGGTGGCAGGATGAGCAGCCCATAATTCAAGGAACTAAATCAACCTGAAGACACTAAATACTGGCTAAGAGGCAGAGCCTGTATGAATCTCTACAGTGCTCCATCCATTGTGTATTTTAGAACAACAAAACTTAGCAAATGACAAACACATGCCATCAAAGCACTAAGAACTTAATTCACTAGCGTGGAAAAAATGTACTCAGAAAAGCATTTCTGCAAATCCAAACTGGAAAACAACTTTAAGCTCAGGTTCAGTGAGTATTTCTGCTTACCTCTTTATGTGGCTCCATGATGACTGTGACACTTTTGCCAGTGACCTGTGCAAGCACCTGCAAGGAATGCATGGCTTGTTTTCTCACAGTGGAGTTTGGAGAGGTTACTTCTCGAACGAGGTCATGTGTGACATGATGGAAAGACTTTTCCTGTGCTGCAAGGATTTCTTCTGTTTTTTCTTCATCTTTTAAAGGCGTTGCACATCTGATCAGGAGCTGCTCTAACGTGGTCTTTGCCATAGCGACTGCTCCATTGGAAACCTGGGGCATCAGAGATTATTTTTATCAGCTAAAATAACAAAGATCACAAATCTATACATTACTCATCAACAAACTTAGAACCTGATTTTGATGAATGCTGTGATTTTGATTTCCAGCTAAGCTTAGTGATTCCGTGGTGACAGTGAATCTGTGGCTTTTTGTGATCTTCATGTGGCCTGTACACTTCTACTCTGAAAGCAGCAAGTGTAATCCACAAGACTTCAGCAAAGTTATGTGGAAAAATCTGACCTCATTCCTAACTTCAGATCTTGGTTTGAGTTAAAATGACCAGAATTCACAACTAACTCTTACAGGTACAATGCATTCTGAAGTACAGCAAAATCAAGATTACTAAGAGTTCAATCTGTGTGAATTTAAGGCCAGAAATTTTCCCCATGCTATTTGATAAAATTCATTCATTACACACCTCTCCAGTTAGGTCCATCATAACAAAGAGAAGTGCCTTCAGGAAAGTCTGCTGGTTCTGGAGGACCCAAATCAGTGGCAGCCGTTCCATAAGAAATTTAATGGACACAACACCTCCCAGTTTAGCATACCAAGCTTGTTCATAACAGCAGGCACACAAACGTTCCACAATGTACGAAAACAAGGGAAGCTGACAAGCCTGGAAACAAAGAAATGGATCAGTTTCCTTCTCTCAGCTTAGCTGTAGCCTCCAAAACTTTAGAAGCAAACTTGCACTGGCTGAAACTTGATGATTTAAATATATTTTTTTAAAAACTTACCCTTTCCTTTGAACCCAAGATAATGCTAGCAACATCGAATATCACTGCTAGGGCCACCTCTCCTATTTTACAGAGCTCCTTCTCCTCATATGCCATGCAGATTGCAATGGCATCAATAAGCACCAAGGGATCCATGCCTTTTGACCCATTTTCTTCACTGTGAAACATGGCTGTGCTAGGCTGGCTCCCAACCTGATAGCACTGCAGCAAGAAAGGACCTGTAGTTTGTAACAGGGAAGAAAAAAGGGGGGGAGGGGAAATAAAGATAAAACAATGGATATTTCAATATGAATAGTCTTTTAATTAGATTTTACTACTCCTTGGACTAGCTGATGGCAAAACCAGTAAGCCCTGTGCCTATTTGCATATAAATGGATTGTAAGGCATCCTTCATGCCTAGGAGAAAAAAAGATTACATCTACTTGAATATTTTCTTCTATGCACTAGACTATGCCTGCAAGAAGATTTAATTAAAATGAAGAGTCATAAAAATTCAAGTTACATTAATGTGACAATGAAGAGTGATATGCCTATAGTATGTCTTTTCCCAAATTACTTGTCATACAGCCCAAACAAAAAAGTTTTCTTCATGGATTTAAGACACTGCAGTGCTCCAACATTCACTTGGTTCTTCCAAAGGTCCTTCAAAACCACAAGTGGAAACAACCCAAATAAAGATCATCTGCAAATAGTACTTTGAGTATTAAGTTACACAAATCCTCTGGAACTACATAAGCTGTTCCATGCTACAGTTATTTCACTGGCTGTAACATTTAAAGAGTATTATTAGGCAATTGATTGGTTTTTTAAAATTTGTTTAATAATTTCCACCTTTCTGAAGAACTAAACCATAATTCAGCCACCAAACGAAAAAACCAGTACAGCTACCCAGAAGCAACTGCAACATCATTACTTTTTTTAACCAAACTGCTGTGAGTAAAAGCTCACAGAGCTCTCCACAAAAATTCAGCCACCAAACAAAAAAACCAGTACAGCTACCTAGAAGCAACTGCAATATCATTACTTTTTTGACCAAACTGCTGTGAGTAAAAGCTCACAAAGCTCTCCACAAAAACAAAATTCAGCCACCAAACAAAAAAACCACTACAGTTACCCAGAACCAACTGCAATACCATTACTTTTTTTGACCAAACTGCTGTGAGTAAAAGCACAAAGCTCTCCACAAAAACAAAATTCAGCCACCAAACAAAAAAACCACTACAGTTACCCAGAACCAACTGCAATACCATTACTTTTTTGACCAAACTGCTGTGAGTAAAAGCTCACAGAGCTCTCCACACCCCTCCCGGAGGCCCCGGGAGCTCTGCTCACCGCACTGCTGAGCCACGGCCACCATGGTGTAGTGGCGGATCAGACTGGCCACGAAGGGCAGGGCGCTGGGCCGCAGGTCCTTGATGACGGCCGACATGAAGGCGCCGGTCAGGGCCTGCTCGAACGTCTTCCGAGCCGGAGTGTCCTGGGCCTTGTAGCGGTGGGAGATGATCACGCTGGGGATGGACTTCTCTGTGAAGCTGAAAGACAACGTTGAGCTCAGCGGGACCCGACCCGCGGCGCCGTCGCGGCCAGCGCCAGGTACTCGATTCAAAGTTTGCTCTCGATACCCAACTCCTCCTCCACCTCCTGTTTTCCCCTCATGTTGACAGAGCAATATCGCTGGTGGCGATATGAGAGGGGGCCTCCTCCAACCTGGGGGTGGCTGAAAATCCTGGCCAGAAAGTGAAAAGATGAGCGGAGTCTCCGAATTTCTTGCTTCAGAGTTGTTTTAATGAGCGTTATCAGAGAGACAGAGTGCCAAGCGTGGCACCCTGTTAGCAGTTCAAGAGAGGCGCGCAAAAGAGAGGAGAAAAACCACTTATCTCAAATTCTTGCCCCTTTTAAAGGTAAATCCCCCAATAGAAGTTTGAAACGAAACATATTTTCTTTATTCTGCCAATACTCTATAACCTCAGCTTGAATATCCGGAGGAAATGCGGATATTTCTGTCCAATCAGTCTAAATCACCTTGCTGCAGAATATGGAGGTGTAGAAGGAGAAAGAAGCCTGGAAAACAACAACTGTCCTCCATTTTGGCTTTTTTAACTACTGTCTATTCACTACATAAACAATCCAAAAATCTCTAGATTTTTCACTCTGGGACATCACTACAAACTACTCTAACATTCAGTTCAAACCATTTTAGATTCAAAAGTTTCCCAAAGAGTTGGCAGCTTCCTCCATGGGTGGAGGTCAAAACACACCCTGTCCAGGGGGGTCACACGGCTTAAAACAGGCAGAGGAATGTCCTCTGCACTTTGGGTATCCACAGAGCTAGACCAGTTCGCTCAGCCCATACTAATTTTGTCAGCCCCTGGTCTCCAGCGTGATGGATAGCTCAATTTCATCAGGAGCTTTTAAAGCCAGTGGTTCAGAAGAAGGCACGTATTTACAATAATAGGTGTACAGGCATCGCACTGCAACTCAATTACAGAATGTCATTTTCAATACTTTGACGTTTTCCCCTTTTTTAAAATGACATTTGATTTTAATCTTGAACGATTGAAATATTATTTATCAAATCACTGCCCAACAAAACTTATTCATTGCAAAGCTATATTTATGTCAAGACTAACAAGTCCAGACTGTGAAAGCTACTATGCTCTTTAGCTACACTTACTACATTGCCAGAGTCAAAGCCCATACTTTTTGGGCAGAGACATTAAAGTTGTCTATAAGCAATTAACTCTTTAAGTATCAATGACTAAAATTGCAAAAGAAGTAAGAAAAGCTTCAATAAAAAGCTCCCATACCAAGACAAACAGAGGTTAAGTGTGTGACTGTGCTATGGCTTAGCCACTAAATGAAGCTGAGTTTTCTCTTTCACTTTAGTAGAAGCTTAGATGTACAGACTGTACACGTGTACAAAACGTGACAATCTAAATTAATCTTTAAAATACAGTTAAGCACCAGAATATTCCAATTATTTAAATATGTGAAACTAAAATTAATCATATTGATCATATGTAATAGATTACACACTGGATTGTAATTATGGGAAGAAAATTAAACTATGGAACATTAACACGTCACTGGCATTAAAAAACTTGCTAACAAAACCCCTTTTCACCAGCAGGCAAAAACCCCATGAATTGCACGGACCAATCACTGTCTCTAAACTAGGCTGCTCCAAAGACACCATGAATTTTACATACACATTTACATTTAAAGAATTGTCATACTTGGGATGTGCAAGCAGCTGGTATAATGCATGTTTGTTATCATCCAGGCTCATCATGGCCACCAGGAAGCACTTGATGACTTCCCACGCCTGCCTGCGGTAATAGGGCTCCGTGTTGGCGCTCTTCAGACAGTCCAGGGCAGTCTCGATTGCCTACAAGGGAACAAGAGAGAATCCAGACACTTCTTGTTCTTGGCATTTGCCATAAGGTCATTCATCAAGGGAATGGTATCATTAATATATATTAAAAGTAGCTTTTAAAGTATGCACAGTTTGGAGTGGCCAAGTTAAGAAGTGCAGAGAGAGCACAGTTTGAAACCACCACTGTATTTTCTGTGCTTTTGTACCTGCCAAGTTTCATGGCAGATACATTTGCCTCCATGGCCAGAAAGCATTTCAAGTTATGAATGAGGTAAACCTTCACTGTGTCTCTCTACTTCCCCCCAAAAAAATTCACCTCACCTTCCCTTCAGCACTAATTGCTGTGCCTAATCCCATTATACTGTATGTATACAATGCATTTATACCCCTATTTAAATAGGAGTAGCTTTCCACACATGATGAAATGTCCCTGTAAGCAACTTCTAAACACCAGTTACTTAATGGAAATTTCTTTGCTGTAGTATTGGGGATCACAAAGAAGAATATAACTGAGATAATGATAAATCATTGAGTAGAATAGGATGGTTTTTTCCTACTTTGCAGGAAGATTTAATATATTTGAGAATAATTCAAATGAATCTTTTAAGATATGAAGACAATTAAAAAGGCAAGCAGGTCTCTTTAGGAAATTTCTATTTTGTGTGAATATATATATACACAGAGATAAAAATACATAAAAGCACAACTGTTTAATTTCAATTCTTCTCCCACAAAAGAAAGGAAGATAAACAAGATGCACATTAAGAAAAAAAAAAAAAAAAGTAAAAATTGTTCTGGAATGCATGAAAAAAGAAATTATCAATTGTAAATAAAATCTAACCATCCATGCTTAGTAAGTTTATGCAGAAAAAGGCCCTGCTACAAAGTGGGCATTTTCCTGGGCATTTTCCTTCCTTGGTATTTCCACTTACTTGACTAGTTGTCATCCCAAGTTTTTATCACAGGATCTCAATGAAAAGAAAAATTAATTTTACACAGACCACAAAAGTCTACCAGGGCACTAAAAGGAAACAAAGATTTCTTGTTTTCAATTTATTCCATTTTTTTCCTTTGTAATTTGACATTTCCTTTTCATAGACACAAAGTGTTCAGCAGATAACACACTCTTTCTTGGTCAACACCAAGCAGCTGAAGATTGCTCCATATCAATGTTAGATGCTTAAATCCTTTGGAAAATTTAATTTGAATCAAACCTTGCATGACAGGTAAATGTCAGCAACTACAGTATTTATATGTATTGAATTCAGCAGCCTCAGTACAGTGGAGAAATCAGTAAATCTGCATTTTAAGAATCACTTTTCCAAGCTATTTTTAAGCCTGTTGGCTGTATGGAGCCAGAGAGCCAGCTGCCTGTGAAGAAAATTGCTTACTACATTCAGATCATATCTACTTATGAAAGTCTAATTGAAAAGGTAAGTATTAAAACTCTACAGACCAAATTATCTCAGAATCCAGCTTCACTCTCAGAGAAGATTAGATTGCTGTAATTAGTGAGAACTAAGCATTTGTGATACACCGTGGCTGCCAGATGAAAGCCAGTACAGTACAAAGTGGTTTTGCAGCACTAAGAAGTGCTGCTGGAGACAACAAACAAAACCAAATGACTGGAGTCAGGAGAATAATCAGCACTGAAGAATTTCTACAGTAAATTTTTGGTACATTTCAAAACGAAAATAGGGACTTTTAGATGAGATTCCTGCTCCTAACCCAGGCAATACACCAGAAGTTCCAACCTTACCCATTCTGTGAAAGCATTTGGGCCAGTTTAGCTCCCTATCCTATCACTTTGTAAGAGCAGAACAGCATGCCTAAATCTATTATTTTGGGGGTGAAATCTTAGACAGTTCATAGAGGAAATAAAGTAAGAACTTCCAGACAGACATTTTTGAAGTTGGTTTCTCAGCACTGGAAGTAACTTAAGCCCTTACCTTTTCCATTGGGAGCTGAATGGATGCTTTACAGTCTGAAAACTCAATTGTAATGCTGGGTCCTTGGATTTCTGTGACTACATACTGTAGTTTCTGTGATTCCTTCAACATCTTCCTGTTACTTCCACCAAATTTCCCAAGCACACGATAAGCCACGTGGGAGATGCTGTCCGCAGGATTGCGCAGGGTTCGCCACAAAGCCTGGGGGATAAGAGGTACATGGGCAGACCCCTCTCACCTCAATGTTTTTCAAGTTGTAATGTATAAAAAAGTCAAAGAAAGCACTTATTCTTGTATCTGGGTAACTGAGGCATAAGTTCCAGAACATACTTATCAAGGTTGAATACAAGCAGTCTCAGTTCACAACAGCCCAAGTGCTTTGTAACAAGGTTGTCCTAAATGCAGTTTTAAATCAGATTACTGTCATCAGCTACAAAATCTTTGCTATCCTGGAATGTAACTTCATGTTTATGATGAATATTAGATAAATAATGTTATTAATATAAAAAGCAGGCCAGTTAAGGCTGAACTGAATTAAACTCGGAGCTAGTTTTGGAATATAAAAAGCAAATAAAGTAAATAGAATATAACCATTTAACTAAGTATATAGGAGGAATAACTCATTCACTTCTAAATTTTCAGAGTTTTCAGATCAACAGCACAACACCAACTATCCTTCTACACTCACATCAGACTGTTATGGGTCTCATGACAGATTTTTCAAGATTCTGTAACCAAAGCTCCACACAAATTTCTAATAACATTCAGCAAATCAATGACCTCTTGTGGTCTAACAGGAAATGACACATTTACCTGCATGAGCTCAGCTCGAACTGGCTGAATGTGGTCATACAGGAAGTCTGGCTGCAAGTTATCCACACACAATTCCAGAGTTCTTAAGCCCTGGCTGACCAGGGTCTGGGATCCATTGAGAGCTGACACCAAGGGGTCCATCAGCATTGGCAGATAAGGCAGCAGCGAGCTCAGACGGACGGGCACAGTGAGGCACAGCTCCACAAACAAGTCCTTCATGTGCTGTTTATGAAGGCCACTTTGTAACATATTAAGTCCTGAAAATTATGGATAAGTTATACACCCACAGGAAAAAGACAGTTCACAGTTTACTGGTAAAAATTGCTATTTCCTGAATTCAGAACCTGATGTTATTAAATTCTGTAGAGCTTACAGCTCTGTAAATAATGGATTTACAAAATATACCATTCATTATCCTAACTTACATCTAAGGATTTCATGTAGTGAATGTTTTTTTATGTACACACATATAGAAGAAAAAGCCTCTATGCATATTTTAAAGTTTAATATTAGACTCCATAAGGCAGTATTTGAATACAGCAGATGAAAAAGAAAAAGAGATAATTTGACTCAAACCTCAGCCTTGTAACAATAAAAATAATCCCACACAGAACAATTGTTTTTAAAATATTTTGACTCCTGAAAAGAAACATTCATTGAGTTCAAGTACATTAATTACCCCATACAGACTATGCACATTCCCCAAGTGATTTTTCTCCCCATAAAGATTTCACATATTCCCTAAATCTACTGACATGAGTTTTACATAATGATTTATCCATAACAGATATATTTGCTAACAATAAAACCTGTCCCTACAGCTGTAGATGGGAACCAGTCCACAGTCCTGGAATAGTTCTGATTAGCTTGTCCTTAGGTTTAAGTAGCTCTCCACATTTCCTTGCTCGCCCTCAGTATTTCTGGAACATAGTTCTTGCAAGCATAAATGCTCAATTAATCAAACTGATTGTTATTTCCATTTCTTTTTGCAGTCTGGCACTACTTGAATTTCCATTTATCATGCCCCTTGCAGGTGCACACACATGCCCTCCACTGCAGAGCAGCCAGAGCTTCACTTCTGCTCTCCCCACAAAACCAGTGATGGCCTGGCAACATTGCTTCACTTACACATCCCTCTAATGCTTTGTGGCAACAAAGTTACCCATAGCAAAAAAACCCAAACAAGTAAAAGAAACAAACAAGAAAACCCCAACAGCCCCACAGTGGAAAGAAGGAAAACAAGCAGCAGAAATTGTGAAGCAGCCAAAACTATGGAGCCTGAAGCAGCTGATAGTAAATGAAAATAAGCACATTCAAGATATTTAAATCAGTCGCTAAACTCAAAATCAGGAGCTACTCATCAGGGGTAGGGCTTCAGTTTTGAGGGGTTTTTAATTACACAACATAACTTTATTGCTAATATTCACAGAAAAAAAAATCAGCAGCTGGGGTGGGGAAAGAAGGTATTGTTCTACCTTGCAGTAAGTTTGGTAACAGCGGCAAGAATTCTTGGTATAACAGATCATGACTGCCTCCTCCAATAGATCTGAACAGTGCTCTGAGCAGCAGGAAATAGTTATAGGGCTCTTTGGCAGTCTGTGCAAGTTCCATAGAGCTGTTCACAATCTTGTGCAAATGTGGCTACAAAGAAAATAAAGCTTGAAGATTAATAAAATACCGATTTTATCATCATCATTGTACTGTACGAGAGTTTAGCATGAGATTCTGCAAATCTGACACAATGAGAAGTATTTCCTCTCAAGTACCTGGGGGCAGGGAGCAGAAATCAGAAGTGTCAGAATGACAAGAGAGGACACTTACTATTAATTCATCCCTCATCTAATTTCATTACTAGTTCTTAATTTTTGTGAATGCCAAAATTTCATTTTGAAAGCACTCTTCAAAGTAAAACAGGTTATGGAACTGGTGGCCTTTCTAGAGCAGAGGACATGAACACCTTGCAAGAATCATTAAAAACAGTTGATAAATATAAGTATTCTCATGGACCAGAGACAAACAGTAACACCTCTGGATACTATTAACATCTAAAAAGCTTTCTGCATTGCTATGCAAATGCTGCAAACAGCCTTCATCATTCAATTAAATTGTCTGCCCAAGGCCCCTATCATCCATCCTACAGAAACAAAAAAAAAACTAACAGAAGCATGAAACTGTGAAGGTAGTAAATTACATGCTTTAAACTTCATCTCCAGCTTATAAAATCCAAATGACCTTGATTCTCATGACAAACTGCAAGAATTAAAGCAAGATTATATGAATATTGCTTCATATTACTGTTAGTTTTCACAGATTCTGGAAAATTGATAAACCCTACTCTGTTCTGCACAGCTACCTGTATCAGAAATTTTGTTTGTTACAAGGTACAAGGAAGGAAAATGAAGAGAAATGATGAGAGAACAATCAGTGTTCCATTAAAATCTTAATGTATTTTCTAGATACAGGCAGCTGCTGTTTTTATGAGGAAAGTGCACTCTTGCTACAAGCTCAGCATTTCTAAATTCACTGAATAATGAGATGATCTCATCAACATAAATATATCCTTGGAATACACAATATGTTGTCAGTAGAAAAAATAGCATTCCTTAAGCCCAGACTTTTCAAGAGCATAGAAAAATCTAACTCAAGAGGTACATGTCACTGAATATGACATGAGTGAACAAGATTCACCAATACACTGAAAAGTGATTTCAGTCCAAGCAAAACTCTTAAGTTAATATGGAAACAAAGGGAGAAAATATGCAAGAATTTCTGCGTGTCCTGACCATGAAGTTACATGGGCTTATGGCAATCACAGACCACAGTCATGTGTCAGCCATTTATACTCAGAATTAGTATCACTTCCTAGTTTAAAATATGAAGCAAATATTCACAGAAACCACCTCTTATAAACAAGACAACGTACTTGGCATTTGGAAAAAAAATGGAGATGTGTCACAAATAGTGCTTCAAACACTAAATGACTCTCAAATGTTAGACAGTGCAAAACTCTTAAGAGTCCTGCTTTTAAAACAGACTTATTTTTAACACAAATGACCTTTACCTTCAGCATTTGTTCATTTTCGGCTGCAAACAGTGAAACTGAGCCAAAGACTAACTTGAACAGCTTGAGATACAGATTGGAGAGTTCCACATTAGAGCCCATTTCTGGCAGCCGATCCAGGAGATACTCCACCAAAATGGTTGCAAAGAGAGCAGAGGTAGTAGGGTTTGCCAAGAAAGAATTGGCAACAATCTATAAAAGGAAACCACAAAGAAGTTATTACTGCTGTAATAAAAAGAACAAAAGGATAAATGCATTATCCATTAAAGGAAAAAAAAGGCCAATTTCTTTCCCCATCTCCACTGCTACCCAAGTGATTGCTTGTCCTCAGCAGAAAACAACCATGTATTTAACTTAATGTTCAAGTTTTAAGTTTAAAATTTAACAGATACTATAGGACTTGCATTCTGTAAAACAGTAGAACATTAGCACAATCACCTGAACAAGTCCACAATGTTCAATACTTTTCAAGAATTAAGTCCATTCATATCTTCTAAACTGAAGTGTTCATGTTTGTGTTGCATCACTTAGTCTGGTAAGGTTTTTTGAAAATCCATCTTTAAATTATTTTCATAGACTATTCTTTATATAGACTGCTTCAAATCTCACATGCTAATTTCAATATTATGATTTATAATTCCACATCAGCCATATGTTCCTCAAGGCACAAGCTCTTTCCTACATGCTGTTTATTATCAATTAAAGTAAATAACAACATACCTGAAGAGCATAGTTTTTAGAGATTCTCTCCACCATGTAAGGAACAGTAGTTTGAAAGATTTCTTTAAAAGTTAAAGGGTTCATCATTGTGAACACACCAGCAAAATGCTCCAGAACTTCCTTTTCTTCTTTCATCCTGACTGTCTGACAGTTTGCTACTCGAACATATGTCTGTCCATTTCCTGCTATTTGCACCTACAGCAATTGACAAAACAGAAGCACTGCTTACAGAATTTGAGTAGCTTCTTCCCCATTATTCTTCAAATACCTTTTGGAAGTAACTGAGCTTTTATGGGTTTTACATGCAAGCCCCACACAACTAGAAGTTGGGCACAAGAGCCAACCATAACAAAAATACTAAAATTGAGTGTTTTCCAGAACAGATTTTAAAACTATGAAGTTAGAAGTGGAAAAAGACAACAGTAGGAGATATCAGTGTATTTGTAAATTACTTAATACCCAATCAAACACTCATCACATACACATCAGCTGTACTTTGTGTAACTACAGAAGATAAACACAGATATGTGAATGCTTCAACTGTTAGCTAAACCATCTCTTTCAAGTAGAGACTTAATTCACTACATGAAAGACAACTATTTCCAGTCTGCATGAACAGACAAAAATGGCTATTAAGAAAATAATCTGTTGCTTGCAAGAAGTACTTTGAAATTCACTTTTGAAATGCATTCTTCATATTGAGCATTTCTCAAAAGTTCTGGTCCCAGTTAAAGACTCAGTGAAAATACACTGCATGCGTAATCTGTGGTTTAGCTGACAAATAAATCCTTATAAAAAGATCTAACATACAGTAACTGTATAAATAGAAGTGCTATGTGGGCAGGTTACATACCTGATAAATATCTAACGCTTGCATTGCGTATTTTACCAGTTTTATATAGATTTGAGTCTCCTTAGGTTGCAACTGCTTATTGGGAATAAACTGCGCTTCTGAAAGAAGAACAAGATAGTTAAGCATTAAAAATACTATTTGCTTTCATTCTAGAGAGGCTTTTTTCTGTAGAATTACGGAAGATAAATGTAATTAAAGAAGCAGTTTTACCACCAGGAGCTTTGCACGAGGTGATGCCCCACGTGATCGTCTTGACCCCACAGACCAAAGTTTTCACTAAGCTCCGGCAATCCGTGACCTGAAATGTCTGCTTGTCCTCTTTTTCCTTCTCCCCTTGTTTTTCAAACACAGGTACTGGTGCAGGGGCCACGGGAGTGGCTGGGGCAGGAGATGGGACGGGAACAGGGGCTGCATTTGCTGCTGTGGGCACTCCGGGTAACGCGGCTTCAGCTGCCCCGAGCTCGGACTGGGGCTTGCACTTCTTGAAAATGACCGACAGCTGGTAGCGTGCTATGGTGTGGAATTTCAGAACAAACACCTAAGGCAAAGGAGGAGAGGCAAATCAAAGAGCAGGGAGGGGGAAAGAAAGAGAAAATCAGTTTCTCCTTCAAAAACCATCCTAAATTTAATAGCACTAATACTTCAAGTCAGCATACTGAGATCAATAGAATTTACAGCTATTTCTGAAGTCATTCAAATGACAAACATTTTTAGCGTACCAATAAATTAGCTTGCCTTCTTCAAACAGCTGGTGCTTCCTCGATTTTCAAAAATACAAAAAAAACCTCCATATAAAGATCCTTAAAAAGGATCACGAGGTCTTCAAAGAACAGATATTTCTAATTGTACAGATTGTATTGTGTTATGACAAGGACCTGCGTGAAGATCCTCTTTCAGGGCTTAAAAAAAAACCACACCAAAAAGCACACCCATAAACAGAAGGCATTAAAAAATACAATTCTTGCATACTCTTACACAAGGAAAAAAGATTATAACTAAAATTTAGAATAAAATTGTTAAAAAAAAACCAAGCTACCCAAAACAGGCATTCAGTTTCCTGCTTTGAAACTAGCCATTGAATGAAGCTGAGTTGACAAAGCATCTCCACTACACCTGAGATATGATCCCAGCTGCAGAGTATTTTAAACAGCTCTTCTCTGAAGTATTAAAGTGAAATACAGTACACAGACTGCATATTCTCATTTCTGAAGAAAGGAGAAAGTAAAATGTGATTGACAACATACTACAAAACAGGATATCCAAGCTATTATCAAATGCTTTAAACAAATCAATACCTCCAGCATTCTCATAAGGATGTCTCTACCATTTCCATTTTCCTGCTCACTTTTAGACCGGATACAGTCTACCAAATTTAGCAGAAGCTTGCAAGACATGGTCTGGATACTGCTTGGCAAGGATTCATCATCAATGTTCTTGGCAAACAGCTGGACAGCCAGGGAGAGGTCATTGAGTGGCAGATGCTGCCGGACGTGATGTACCAGGTCTGCCAGGGTGCTGTACGCAAGGGGTCTACAGCCAAAACAACAACGAGGAGAACACGCTGAGCACAACCAAAAACGTTGTTAATTGGACCTAACACATAATTACTGCCTGGAAATACTTCCAAATTTCTCAAAGTAAATTTTGTTTTGATATGCAAACCCAGAGTTCACAAGGCTTTTTTGGTTACACAAGAGAATTTCAACGTGTACAATCTAACCAACGATGCATTGATCTATCCCACAACTCTGGTGCTGCCTCTTTGGCCTTTCTTCCCCCACTGCAGAACACCCCACCACATATTTTCATCTACATGCAGTTAACAGGCATGTTAGCCACATTTTGAGCAGTGTTGCTGATCTGTTTCATAATTAATCATAAATGATTTATGACTTCAAAAGCAGTTACGAAAATTGATAAATTTTAAAAATCATTTCTTTTCAAATACCAGGTAAAGAATCTAGCAAAGCAAATACTTCTAAATCTAATTTTAGAAGTATTTGCAAATACTTCTAAATCTAAATCTTATTATGTTGTCAATAAGGCACACTTGATACTTAAACAAAAGGAAGCAATTCTCCTAGTTCAGATACTAATTTGGTCAGCAAGCTCACCTAAAATCTAGACTACTGAAGACACAAAGTTAAGTATTCTCTCAATTTATTTTTTCAATTGCAAACGAGTTTTAAGGTATTCATTGACAAAACAGTTTACATCTCATTCAGATTTTACACTGGACATAGGATATAGGGTTTTTCATGAAATATTGGGCAGATAGATACTGAGTTGGTTTCTCTGTGATCACTGTTTTGGTTGTCCTCCACAATTCAAAAAACTGAAATCATCTTCACTTACCCATTTTTCTTATTTTGCCCTTTACCCATTACCATGCTGTGCCATCAAAGTGTTAAACAAAAGCCACCATTACAGCAGCAGAAGCTCTGCCAATAAAACAATCTAGTAAAATTAGTTATATGAAGCAAAGATTTAGGACCCTATACTGAAGCTACTGTAAATATGAATAATTTTGAAACTAATCAGCCCTGGCTGGTACTCAGAGAGTTACTCTAAACTTTCTCATACCTCAGAGTCTCCCGGGCAGTGTATCCAGAGCCAATCAGGATGGATTCATCAAACAGCTTGTCCATGCATGGAATAAATTCTATAATTTAAAAAACAGAAAAATTAAAAAGCCATACACAACAACTGGACTCAGAAATAATCAAAATAAGAAAATAAGATAATAAGATAGTTAAGCATTAAACCACTTAACTTAGGTGCTTAAACCTAAAGTTAAAAGGTAATTCTATCCCAAAATTAATTCCTGAAGCTTATAAAAGGCAGTGCCATTTACAAGGAAACTTTCAAACAATCTCTTGTGACTGTCTACTCCACTGACATTTTCCCCCTGAGTAACACTGCAGTACCCACTCAAAGCCAGTTATATTTGCAAAGAGAAGAGAAAATGCTCATGTTATTTTCAATTTCTAAAAACTTTTTGTATATAATTAATGAAATGTCAGGTTGGGCAACCCTGCATACAACAATTCTGTTTGGCCTGGCATCTTGTGATAGTCCAACATAAACAAGTAATATGCCTCTTAAAGTGACAGAAATAGCTGAGATCTTTCCAGTTTACAGGTACATTTATAAAAAGTGCTACATACGGCTCCTCAGGTCTGTTGTCAGGATGTGCTTAGCAGCAATCAGGAGCTCCTTCCTGAGGTGTGCTGTTTCAGCTGGACAATTAGAGAGCAGCTGCAACATTCCTTTTACCATTTGCTGAGAATATTTAGCCACTAATTCCTGCAACAAAAAAAAGAATAACATGAGTGCAACTATTACAACATTCTATTCTTATTGTTTGTGTTAAAGCTGCAAAATAGCACTCCATTAAAATTCACCTGTTTCTACACCAAAATCTACTCCTAAAACTAAAATACCATAGTCATTCCATAAATGCCCAGGGAGGGGGAATGGCACGTTTTTACTTTGTATTCACATGAGAATACTTTTGAAAGGATAACCAAGTACAGCCCCACCTTCAGATTTGCCACACAAATGCTCCTGTCTCCAATCCCTGATGCACTGCAGTCCTGCAGATCACTTGCCTGCCATAAAGCAGCTAGAAACTTGATGCATTAAGTAACAAAGTAATAAAAATGCATCCTACCTGGTAAATTCTGATGATGTAAGCCAAAAAAGACAATGTTTTAATCTGAGCAGCGATAAAATCAGCATACAATTCCTTGTTATAAAGTTTGTGTTGTCTGAAATTAAATTGAACAGTGGTTATGAGTCTGTTCCTCTTCTTTAGTACCTTCACTCAGAAAATTCAGTGAAGTTTCCAATTACATCATCTTGTAGTGGGGTTCTTGTTTCTTAAAGGAATACAATCCCTAAGGAAGAGCCCATTTTCAACAAGCCCTCTGCCATTCAAATTCCCAACAGCACCTTTCTGCAGAAAGCCAAGCCAATACAAAGCACCAAATTTGGCTCAGTTGCCCTAACTGGGGCCATTTTTCCTCCAAGCAATATTCCCTCCCACAGACTTGTCTGTCTCTCTCAAGCTTCAACCACTTAATCAGATCATCCAGGAAAGACAGGGAAAGGCAGAGATCTTGCTCCCAATGCCCTGATCAGAACCACTTGCTGCTCTTCAGAAATATCCCTCTCTGAGGCAGGAAAAGCAGTGCCCATCCCTGCAACATCACAAGGCTTCGTGTGAGCTGTACCTTGGAAGAGCACAAATATATAATTGATGGTATGGCAAAGATTAAACAACAGCATGTGTCCAGGCTCCCAGGGCCTCCATCACAGTCTGTGACAATATGGCTTTTTGTCAGAAACTCTATTTTAAAAAAAACTCACTATCAAATAATAAACTGGGACCTACTGCACAACTGTGGACTTTATCAATGGCATATAATGCCAATTACTTCACCTACAGAACTGTGACAATTTTTAGTCAAATAATCTTTGCTACTTTTGAGAAGAAAAGCAGTGAGACTAGAATCAAAAATCACAAGGCAGAAGACAAAAATATTTTGAGTAATATTGAATGACAGGTTTAAGTAGTTTATCTCAAATATCATCAAAATACTGTTAAGTGCTCTTACCTTGCTTGAGCAGAAACTTGTATTATAATAGTGTTCATAATCAAGGGCACAAATTCAGCTACTACATTGTGAATGTTCAGTTTGTAGAGCTTAAAAAAAAAATAAAGTATTATTAGAGAAATTCACAAGTCACACTTGGAGTCAACTCACTGGAGAACTAATCAAAAAAATTAAGACATCCCACCAGCTTATTTTTAGATTATATTTTAATTTCAAAAGTATATCACATTCATTTTTACTACTATGTTAGTCAACAGAAGTCACACAAGGCATTCAGTAATGAAGTATTTATATGCAAAATTCTCAAGTGTACTAACCTGATACATGAGGACAACAATAATGGGTAGCTCAGCCAAGACCTTTAGTGATAAAGATCCTCTGGGAATTATTGAATGCTGAAAGAAAGAATACATGTTTTATAAACAGTTTAATTATTAACTCATAAAAGTATTTAAAACACAGTTTTACAGAAAGTGCTCATTTTAGTAGCACTATACTTAAGAATAATAACATTTAAAAAACCACAAAAGCCTTGGGTATTATATTAAACAAAAATCCTGTAATTACAGCTGCATAGAAAATATCTGGAAAGTTTCAATTGGCTTCTACAGAAAAGTTTTGATAAGAAAAACAAGCCAGAAGAAAGTCTGTTATTTTTGCCTGGCCTTATGATCTGTGGTCCTGTGCTGTCCCCCAGCTGAGAGCAGTCAGAACACTCACTGTTCTCGTTTCGCTGTCCTCTCGCTCGGGGTTCACTTTCACCACAATGGTTGTAATCATGCCAACCATCTCAGGAGTGGGAACAGTGTTCTCTGGAATCACCTGAGGGTTCTCAAAATACCGATTCTGCAAGGAAAGAGCAGAAGAAAAACACCATAATGCCAGTAATAGTGGAAAGGCCATCCCTCTCCTTAGAACTCCTCCATATAATTTTCCCCTGGAGCAGTTTTCTCCTCTCTGCACGTGATGTTTGCACTGCAGCCTCTGCCTGGACCAGACACACATTTAGGCTTCTTGTTCCAGTGGGAAAAAACACTGGAACAAGAAGAAGAAGAGCTCCCCCAGCCAAGGCAGTTCCTTTGCTAAAGGAAAACATCCCAAGGGTTACTCTGTATCAGGGATGGAGGATCAGACAAGCACCTCATACATGACTTCACCCTTCCCTCAAAAACAGACACATCTGGCTACATGGAGACAACTGCAGCCACCCTCACCCTGCTGCAGCACTTAAACTCACCTCGATTTTCTCATACCAGTTACAGTGTGCCACAAACAGAAGCTTTTCCAAACCAAATCTAAACATTTACCCAAATTAAAATCTAAATGTCTCCATTTTCAGACATAGTTTTGATAAACAGATTCACTAAAACTGTATTTACTTTGCAGCACTAGGTGCAAAATAATTATGTCAGTATCTTTTAGAGAAAGAAATAAAAACTAGTTTTCTGACTATAGCAAGGGGAATTTAAGAAATAAAAAGCTTACCACTACTTTTGGAAGTTCCTTGTAAATCTGTTTCACAAAGTCCAAAAAATGATGAATCTAGGAAGGAAGAAGTCAGTTTACCATAAAGAAAATTTTTCTAAAAAATTTTAAAATCACTATTTTAGAATCTCTGTATTAACAGTACAAACACATAAAATCTCTATTCACCAGCACAGTATATTTTTCATAACTGAAAATAATCTGAAAGTGTTCTATCTCCTCCTAGTTTGTCAGTATTAATTCAAATTTCACTTGGAAATAGTCTAATCTATCTATCATCTCTACATAGTTCCAATATAGTATTGTTAGGTATAATTACTATGAATCAACTAAGTCTTCCAAAGAGAAAATCAAGGCAAAAAAGCAACAGAATAACAATGCAAACTTCCAAATTCCCCTTGATGAGTCACAGGAGAGAAGAGGGGAGGCAGGGGAAAGTCAATCACGGCAAATTCCTTTTTCAGGATTTTCCATTACAAACTAAAAAGGTATCAATTCTCTTCCTTCATGTGGGAATTTTATTCCTTGGACTGATCATATTGTCCATAAACATTTAAACCAAGTACAACTAAGCTTAAACAGTTTGGTTTTTTCCCCAGGAAAAAACCAGCATTATGCAATCCTCTTTTTAAAATTACCTTAAGGTAAAAAAAAAGGAAAAATATTAAATATATGGTTACCACAACAGGACAGGCAACATGAAAGGACAGCAGCAAAACAAACCAATCAACCCACTTGAACAAAATAGCAATTCTGAGGAGCATGGCAGTAAGGTTTATACCACCTAACAAGAGTTATGACCTACTTCTTGAGTGATTGCTGGTCGGAACTGTTTGTGCAGTTCAATAATTATTCTTAAGCAAATCAGTACATTTTCTTCATTCTCTGTCTGGGGAAAAAAAAAAAAAAAGGAGACTTTTAGAGAGCCCACTGCTGAATTCTTCAACTACTCAGTGGGTACTTCAAAACCCTGTAAAATTATACTCTTCTCAACAATGTAAAGTGCCCCATCAATATGGATTTGCATGAGCAAGATGCCTTTCCTTGGGTACCTTGCAGTCCTAGAGGATGGATGAAATTAACTCCATCCCATTCCTGTCTGGGAATGAAACCCAGACATTTCAATCACTCTGAACCATCAGATCTCTTCCCATTGCCCCTCAAACAGAGACCCCAACATGAGCTTCAAAGGACAGTGTGAATTCCAAGACAAAGAAACTCCCAAGAATAAGCTATCTGCCAGAAAATCTTGCTCAGCATGAGAACAGTTCCCTGCATTTGTAAAATCCAAGTTCCTAAAGGGCAGAACAGAACTCACAGAAAACCTGTAGGTGGTGGGAGAAGCTTAAATAGAATGTCCTGCTCCAGTAGCACACCCATGGAAAATCCAACCCCCAGCAAGTTTTGGAGATGAAGAAAGTAGAGGAAAATATTTCTGAAAATTTGACACAGTTTTAAGAGGAAGAAAAAAATACCTCTAGAAATCTAAACATCACAGACAGGATATTTTTGGTATGAAGGCGAAGATGTTCATTTGTTGGTATTCTGTGAATTATTTCAAGCACCAGCTTTCGGAGTTGCTGTAAAAAAAAAACCAAGGAAAAATAAAGATATGACAGAACTTCTTGAAAAATCCACAAAACTCAACAATTGGTTGCAGCATCTTTTTCAGCTTAATAATTCTGCATGTTGAAATAGAAAAAAAACACATTTTATTTCATGTAGACATAGGCTTGTATACAAAGACATAATCCTTCCAACTACCCACCTATGTGAATGAGGCAAATTTATCAAATTTACAGTTGAAAAATCAGACTTCTTTTTTAAGGAATGCAATTTTAAGTATTTAATGACAAAGATTCAACTTTTGCCTTTCACTCCTAACCTTCAGTAAAGTCAGTAATTTGTAACTATGTGTAGTATTTCAGCAAGAAAGCCAATTCTGTTGCACCTGGTTTTCCTCCTTTTTCACTGAAGCCCAGATTTGCAAAGTTTGCAAGTAACTTATTTAGAAACAAGACTTTTTCAATTCCACTCCAAATGACAGATCTATTTTTAACAAGTCTTAAATCAGTTCATTAGGTTAATCAAGGACTTGACTGCAAAAAGGCAGGAGATGCTCCACACAGTTTACCTGTGCTGGCTTCTCCTGCAGAAATTGAACTTCCCCATCCTGTAGAAAGGTGAGAAACCGAGGGATGATGTGTTCCAGGAATGTAGAATATTGAGGGGATGATGTCACGTTCTAATTAAGAACAAAAAACAAGGAGATATAAAACAGACATCACACAGATTATATTCAGTTACATTCAAAGCCACTATTAAACCTTTTCAGTGAATTTTGAATAGGTTCAGTGACTAAGTATCTGCTGACACATTACAGAACCAAGTGAGCTCCAAGACAACATTAGCAAAACAAATACTGAACAAGTTCTTCCCTACTGAAGACAAGAGCAGTGAGACTCAACTAAGCCTTCAGATTCTAAACATATCATCAGACAAAGTATTTAAAACTATTCTTTTAGCCAGATAAATTGTTTCAGACGTGGCAGGTCAGCTTAAGCAGATAAAAAACTCCACAGGAATGTTTTTTAGTTCTCTTAACTTCAAAAGAGGCACATAACAACTAAGTATTCAACTGAAGTATAGTTTCTGCTAACACAAGGTTGGGTTAACTCGTGTTTCACATTTTCTCTGCTGCTCATCTAAAATGATGGTCCATCACCATGCAAAAGATGTCACTGGAGACATCTCCACTCCTGATGTCAGATTCTGCATCTGACAGCTCCTCTCTCACTTCCACACCATGGAATACTCAGAGGAGTCAGAAGAGCCTCTGTTCCACAAGGGCACAATACACATTTGAAATAAACAAAAGAAAACTTTAAATACTGACGTATCATAGCATTCAAGAAATAGAAGAAAAATCTCTTACTTCACTTTTATTTAAATGCTTAATGAATAAATATTAGGCAATGAAAGCTCTTTAAGTTCAAATGTAATTTTTCAACAACCTGGCTAATTCCTAAATAGAAACCTAAAATCAGTGACTTATAACTGTATAAATCATAAGCCAGAGGATACTACTATTAATCTTTTAACTGCATAACATCAGAAATACAATTAATATACGTTAAGCACAAGAAGGGCTGCCATTGCAGAAAGTTAGGGGGGTTTAGTTGGGGTTTTGTTGCTCAGGGTTGTTTTCTTTCTATTTACCTCAAAATTCTCACTGACTTCTTGCATCATTTTCAATTTGGTTTCATCCGCTGAAAACGGAAATTCAAGCAAAAAAATGTGAGTGTAAAACTAGGTCATGAAGGAAAACACCAGGCTCATTGATCAAAGAAGCAATCAGATCTTATCAGTTTAGCTATCACTGCCCAATTATAAGACACACAGCTCTCTCAAACAACCACCANGTTGGGGTTTTGTTGCTTGGGGTTGTTTTCTTTTTATTTACCTCAAAATTCTCACTGACTTCTTGCATCATTTTCAATTTGGTTTCATCCGCTGAAAACGGAAATTCAAGCAAAAAAATGTGAGTGTAAAACTAGGTCATGAAGGAAAACACCAGGCTCATTGATCAAAGAAGCAATCAGATCTTATCAGTTTAGCTATCACTGCCCAGTTATAAGACACACAGCTCCCTCAAACAACCACCACACAACTGCACACACACACACACACACAGCTCATTCACTTTGGCTCATGCAAGTGTTTCTCATCATTTTGCTTCTTCAAAAATCAAAACCCAAACAAATTTCAAAGTGAAA
>VZTH01006764.1:0-12904 GCA_013397815.1 Aleadryas rufinucha | reverse complement strand
GGGAGGGAGGGAGGGGAGGGCCGGGGCAGCCGCGCTCCGGGGGAAATACATCCAATATTCCACTCCTGCCGCTCGTCCGGGCAGCAGGAGTGGCCACGCGGTCGCATTAACGAGGAAATTCCTCCACAGGGGTGCTTTGGAGAGCCTGGAGCATCCCAAAGCCTTTAGGGTCGGCACCTGCTGGGTCCCCAGAGGGTTTGAGGCCGTTTTCCAAGGGCAGAGACGGAGCCAGACGTGGAGAAAGTTCCCTGAGGCAGCAGCTGGAGCTCCCCTGGCTCCAGAGCTGTGCTCGGGGTGCCCTGAGGAGCCAGCTGCAGGTTCCATTCCCTAATTAACGAGGTGGGGCTGTCCCAGCGCACAGAGCTCGGGAACAGCTCCCAGTTCCAACAGCAATGCCCAAATTCCCTTAAATTCCCTCAAATGCAAAAGGTTTAATTCCCTAATTAACGAGGTGGGGCTGTCCCAGTGCAGAGAGCTTGGGAACAGCTCCCGGTTCCAAAGCAATGCCCAAATTCCCTCACACCTGAAGGTTCCATGCCCTAATTAACGAGGTGGGGCTGTCCCAGTCCCAGTCCCAGCCCTCCCTGCCCCTCGGAACCCGGGGGTTTGGGGGGTGATGAGCAGCAAACACCGCCCTGAGCCCCCAGCCCCGATGGATTTCACCGCAGGGACCCACGGAAATCCTCGCTCCGGGCACCCCCTGCGCCCTCCCGGGGCATTCCGGAGGCAGGGCCTGCTCCAGCCCCCTCCTGCCCCCTTCCAGCTCCGCTCCCCCCGCCCAGAGAGCTGGACAAGGGGAAATTCGCCACCTGTCCCCGCGGGGAAGGCGCCGGACGTGCGACCTCGGCCGCGGAATCTTTTTTTGCGGCGCATTCCGAGTCAGCTGCGCTGCCCCTGCCCGGCTGCTGGGAAGTGAGAGCTGGGAGAATCCCAAAATAACCCCCCCTGCAGCCCTGGCAACCCCAAACATGTTTACAGCCCGCTGCACCCCCGGCCGTGCGGGGCTCACGCACACACGGATCTGCTCGGCTATTTTGGGTGCCCTCTGCCCCCTCCTCGCTGCCCTCCACAGCTTTTCCTGCATGGAAACTGGGAAAAAAAGGGAGGAAAAGGGGTTTAGGGCCTCAGAGATGGGGCTGGTGTCGGATACAGAGGGAAGGAAGCAGCTGCCACGGCAAAGAATTGAATGGGAAGCAAAATAATTTGATTTTTCACTTTAAAGGAGGAATCAGCACTGGTTTCATGGCGTTCTGTTTGGTTCTGCCAGTCCCTCTCCTCCTCCCGTCCCAGTGAGCGCCACAGGAGGCTGATCCCAAGTTTTGGGGACAAAAAAAAGGGACTGGGCACCTTGTCCTGCTGTCCCAGCTGAAGGGACACCCAGGAGCCCGTCCCAGCCCGCTCAGGTGGCACCAAAGCACCCCCAGAACCAGGGAACGCCCAGGAAGCTCAGCCCAGCCAGGACGGGCTTAGGACGGGCTCTGAGGGCTGAGCGGGGCTTGGCAAGGCTCTGGGACCTTCAGGGTGGGGCTCAGGTGCAGCACAGGGCACAAACCCCACAGGAGGACTCTGGGATCTACAGCGGGAGCTCTGCGGGTTCCTCAGGGATGACCTGACCTGGGAAACACCCGGAATTCCACAGGGAGCATCCCCTGAACCCGAACTCCATCCCCAAGCCAGGGTTACAAACCCCATAGGTGAGACACCGGGATTTCCAGTGTCTGTGGGTTCCTCAGGGATGACCTGACCCAGGAAACACCCGGAATTCCACAGGGAGCATCCCCTGAACCCGAACTCCATCCCCAAGCCAGGGTTACAAACCCCATAGGTGAGACACCGGGATTTCCAGTGTCTGTGGGTTCCTCAGGGATGACCTGACCCAGGAAACACCCGGAATTCTGCAGGGAGCACCCTCAGCCCTACAAACCAACCCAAACTCCATCCCCAGCTCAGGGTTTTACAGCACAGAGGACAAAACCCCATGGGTTAGACACCGGGATTTCCAGTGTCTGTGGGTTCCTCAGGGATGACCTGACCTGGGAAACACCCGGAATTCCGCAGGGAGCACCCTCAGCCCTACAAACCAACCCGAGCTCCATCCCCAGCCTGGAAATCAGGCCCCAGCAAAACCCACTAAGCACCCTCAGAACCACCTCAGCCCCGGGGAGAGTTTCCCACCGAGCTGGGGCGGGATCGCCCCGTGGCAGCCCCTGAAGGACGTTCCGGGAGAGGCGCGCGCGAGGTCAGGCCGGATCCCCATGAATCACCCCCGCCCGGAATTGCCAGGATCCCAGCATTTCCATATTAACATGAAGAACTGTCGGAATTACCCATAAGCAGCAGGCTGGAACAGCCAGAGGAGGAAGCAGCCACCTTTAGATGTCATTTGTGGGAGATTGTGGGAGATTAAATTTAAATACATTGTTGTTTGCCTTAATTGCTTGTTTGAAGCCGCTTTTAGGGCCGTGTGATTGAAGGGCTCACACCATTAAGTGCTCAAACACAGCTAATACATTTTATAAATGGCCTGCACAATTTCACAGGCAAAGAAGTTTCAGATAAAAAGCAGCCTCCAAAAAGAAGGAAAAAAAAAAAAAAAGAAAAGGCAAAAGGAGGAAGTTCACCTGCAAGGGGGGAGGGAAGGATCGGGGTGAGGCTCGTGCCAGAATGACCAGAAAGCTGGGAAACCCTAAATATGTGGGTTTGAAGTCCCCAGGAGTTCCCAGATGAGGGGTTTGACCCCTTTTTGTGCTATGGAAAGGAACAGCAGCACGGATCCCCCACAGGATCCCCCTGGGGGTGCAGAATCCTCTGTAATTTCCATTAAAGCCCCATGGGAGGCATGGAGGTATTAAATAAACCAAAGAACTGGACACACACAGGGTCCTTGGGATTGATTTTCATTCCCAAACCCATCCCAAACCAACCCCAGTGCTGCAGCCAGGAAAGCAGGGTGAGCACATCACTCAGTATCTGACTCAGAGCCACAATTCCCCCCAAAAAAGGTATTTCGAGGTCCTGATCCTTCAGGACAATCCCAAATCCTGCTGGGCTCTGCTCCCAGCAGATCCCATTAAATTCCCTGATCCCCCAGTTCCTCCCAGTGCCAAGGGCCAGAGAGCCCCCGAGCTCAGCCCTGGGACAGCTCCGTTTTCCCTGGAAATGAAAGGAAAACAGGGTGGGAAGGTGTGGCTGGAGCAGGAGGTGCCTCCTCCTCCTCTCTCATCCCGGGAAACTCCGCAGCAGCTCCAGGGAGGAGAAATTCACAATGGGAACGGAAAAAGCCCCATCCCAAAATAGCATTGGGGGACCGTTTTCCGCAGCCCATCACCTGTCACATTCCCAGCTGCTCCAGAGGAGCAGCTCCGGAGCCTCCTCGCCCCGGAGGGTTGGGATTCATCCTCTGGGAGCGGAATCAGCGGGAACAGCTCCGCGGGGTGGTCGTGTCCCCACAACCAGCCCCAAACGGGGCAGGGTTTGCTGTGAGCTGAGAGCTCAGAACCAGGATCACACCCCACAGCCCCCGGGATCCCAGGGAACAGCCCCGGGATCCCAGGGAACAGCCCCAACGCCGCGCTGGGATCGTACCTGTCCGCAGCCCGGGGCGCCGCACACGAAGGGCCGGTCGTCACCCATCCTTCAGCAGCCTGCAGGGCAGAGACGGGAGAGAAATGGTTAAACGAGCCCCAAAATCCCCACAGCACCCGCAGGAGCTGCCCCTCTCCGCTGGGATGTCATCAGCCCTGGGATGGGAATTATTCCAGCCTGGGTTTGGGGTTTGGGGTGGTTTTACAGCTGGAAGGGAACCTGGAAAGCTCTGGGAGCTTCCCTGGGCCCCCAGCACGGCCCCGAGGGCCACGGGAGCTCCTGGAGCTCGGGGTCACCTCTGGCAGGGTGGGGACAATGCGCGGCCCCTGAGGAGGGGCAGCAGCAGAACCCCCCCAGCACGGCCTGATCCGCCCTCCCTGGGCACTGACAGGATCAGAGAATATCCCAGGATCCACGCGGATCCATAAGGATCCCAAACCCAGCCCTGGAGGAGCCCGAGGATCCCCCCACACACAAACAAATCAGCGGAGACAGCGACAATCCGCAGGAAAACAAAGCGCGAGCGAGCAGCCATCAAATAAATCCACGGCCTCTCTCTGCACCGGTTATATTTTCAATGGGAGAGAACTAAAATTTGTCATTTAATTAATTAAGGGATTATAGGAGTGGTGCTCCGTTTTACAAGGCAATAATCGGGCTCCCCAGTGGGTAAACTACAAGGCTGATGGCAGGGGCAGTTTATCACGGATTACAGCCAAGGATAACAAAACACTCACTCCTATTATGCTACAAGTGAAGCCGCTCTTATTAATAAAAAATAAGAGTAAATAAAGCAAACCCCCCCCAGTCTCAGCTCAGAGGAATCACGGCTCCCTGCACCCACGGATATTTCTACAGCAGGGTTTCGAGAAGCTGCAATAAAGCAAATGGTCCCTGCTCGTGTGGGAACAGCTCGGGGCTGCTCTGTGGGGCTGCAGCACCTCCTGCTCCGGGCTGGGAGGTGCTGGGAGATGCTGGGAGATGCTGGAATGCCAGGAAGGGACCTGGGGGGAGAAGGGCTCTGCACTTGCAGCCCCGAGGGTGAGGAGGGAGGGTTGGTATTTTTAGGAGCTGTGTGAGAAAGAGCTCCAAGAACGCGGCCGGGGGAGAGCGGCAGCAACGGCCCCTTCTGCTCCCGGGGAAAAGGGATCAATGAGCTGCTCAAAATGAGGAGAATCGGTTATTTTCCTGCTGCAGGAGGTGAATTCCCTCCCCTCAGCCACAGCAGCAACACCCAGAGGGTGACGAGAGAGGAGCTGTGACCCCACAGGAACAGGAGGCAGAGACGTCCCTGGCGCTGGGCTGGGCCTGGGTTTGTGTCTGGAGTTAAAAACGGAGCCAAAATAGACCCTGTGGGGTCTGTGCAAACGGGAATGGGGACAAATGTCCCTCTCACCAGCAGGAATGGGGACAAATGTCCCTGTCACCAGTGGCACGGGCTGGCAGCTGAACCCCAGCACGGCCCAGGGGTAACGAAGGCACCCAAACATCAAGAACGGCCCCAGAAAAGCCCCAAAAGTGACAGAGGGCACAGACCTGTCCTCACCACCAGCACGAGAACCCTGGGCTCTCCCTGCCTCGCATCTGAGCTTCTGTAAAAGCTCTCTGAGGAATTCGAGCAGCAGGAAAACCTCCCTGTGCCCTCGGCTGCCTCCCAGAGCAGGACAGAAACCACAAAGCACAGGGCAGAAAGCTCGGTTTCGTTGATCTGGAGCGTCAGGAGGATCCTGTCCCTCCTCACAGCGAGCTGTGGCTGCTGCCTGGCTGCGGGGCCACATCCGTGTGCTCAGATTTATGTCACATTTAGCCAGGATAAACTGCATCCATAAATTCCGTCCTCAAGAAGAGGCCGAGTGAGGAGCTGATTGGATGCCGGGAGCCCATTCCCGTCCCTCTCCCGGCAGCCCTGGGACGATATTTCACTGCTCTGATGGGTTTCAGCAGGTTGGGCACAGCCGGGGAAGGAGCAGACGCACGGACAGATTGGTCACAGGGCCCTGGCAGGTCTGGGGGGCTGGAGGGGAATTCTCACCCAGAGCAGGCCCGGATGGGGACTCTTCCCTCTCCTGGGGAAGAAATCACCTGAGGCAGGCTGGAAATGACCCAGAGCATGTCCCAGCCCCCTCAGAACCCGGGTCAGAGCAGGAGCTGTGTCTGCGGTGGTTTCAGACATCCCAGGGACCTTCGGGTCCCCTCTGTGTCTCCTTCCCACCTTCGGCTGCAGCAGCTCCTCTGAAATCAGAATCTGAGTTTCACCCACCTAAAAGGGCTCTTGGGGCAGGAGCTGGAGCTGGGGAGAGGCTGCCCAGGATCCAAGGAAAACCAGAGCATTCCCTCCCCCTCCGAGCCCTTCCCCGGCTGAGCCTCTGCTCACCCTGAGCTGCTTTTCCCCCTCAACAACCCAGATTCATTCCTGCTCCTTCCCACCCCTGGACCGAGCCTTGTGGAGATGGGTTTGTGGGTGGTGACAGCCTGGTGACATGGCCAGGGTCACACTCAGAGTCTGAGCTGGCTTCAGCTGTGCCACCACAGCCACTGTCACACCCCACCACAGCCACTGTCACAGCCCCACCACAGCCACTGTCACCCCCCCACCACAGCCACTGTCACAGCCCCACCACAGCCACTGTCACCCCCCCACCACAGCCACTGTCACAGCCCCACCACAGCCACTGTCACCCCCCCACCACAGCCACTGTCACAGCCACCGTCACAGCCCCACCACAGCCACCACCCCTGGCCTGCCCTCACACGTTCTGGGATTGGGTTTTGTGTTGGTGGAGCTCCCACGGGGCTGTTCCAGCTGGATCAGGGAAGGAGCTGAGGCTGGAAGCGCCTCAAGCCGGGATCTGGGAATCTGAGTCCCTCCTGGTGTGACACAGCCAGGAGCAGCCGGCCCCTCGTCCCCTGGGGGCTCCCACCCTCCTGTGTCCAGCTGCAAACCCCTTGGGGTTCCCCATGGAAAACAAACCAAACAACACAAAATCACCTTTTCCTTAAACCTCAGCACGAAGCTGGAAGAAACTCCCTGGTCCTTAACTCTGCTGAATGCTGGGGATAGAGCTGGGCCGAAAAATGCTCTAAAAATAAGGCTCTATTGTTGTCCCGGCACGTGACTCGCTGCTGCAGGAATGCTGGTGCCCAACGCCTGCATCTGGGCCTGGCAGGACGGGCAGGAACACTCCGGATCCCAAAAAACACTCGGGGGGATGCAGGCACTGTTCTGGGGTGGGGTTGCCAGCAAGGATCCCTCTCCAAGACAGATCCCTCTCCAGGACAGATCCCTCTCCAGCAGGGATCCCCTCCCCAGCTCGGATACCCTCTCCAGCATGGACCCCCTCCCCAGCACGGATCCCCTCCCCAGCACCACCACATTTCTGGGTTATGCCCGTAAATCACGAGGATAAACTTCACATTAATGAGACCACAGAATTAAAGCTGAGGGCTGCACCAACCCTGAACCAAAACCAGCAGAGCTGCGAGAGCCACCTCCTAAAAATAGGCTCAGACTGAAGAGGCACAAAACCACGCTGCTGACAGAGTCCCCGGGCTGAGATCCGGGCAGAGCCAAGCGAGGAAGGAGCTGCAAAATGAGTGAGGAGGGAGGAAATCGCTGGAGAGAGGGACTCCAGGGGACGGGCTGTGCCTTGGAAAGGGGCAGGAGGGGCAGGAGGGACCATCGAGCCCCTGGGCAGGAGGTCCTGGAGCTGTTCAGGCCCCAGGCAAGGCTCCCGTGGCTCCCTCACCCCTCAGATCTGCAGCTGCCAAAGCCCGGATGGAGCAAAAGGGACAATCGGGGACATTACAGCACCAGCTGGACAACGGGGCCGAGCGTCCCGGTCCCACGGACACAGCACAGGGCAGACAACTGCTGCTGCTGGGACTGGTGCCACCCAGCACCCCAAAAACGGCACAAGGGGAAACCTGGACGGTTCAGTGCCACATCCCCGATCCTGGCAGGACAGGCACTGTGGGATCACCCCAAAAGGAACAGCTCAGGCACAAACCCGGATGGTTCAGTGCCACATCCCCGATCCTGGCAGGACAGGCACTGTGGGATCACCCCAAAAGGAACAGCTCAGGCACAAACCCCGCTGCCCTCAGGCCCGCAGCAACAAGCCCAAGCGAAGGTGCAGCTGGAGGGGAGGTGCCGGTGCCAAGAGGCAGCACCAAAACCCTGCCAGGCTGTTAAATAGGGCAGAGAGTCCTCGGGGCGGGGGGAGGATCCAGGGAGGGCTGGGACTTTGCAGGAAAACTGCAGCACCTGGCTGGCAGCGGGAGCAAAGGCAGAAATGGGATTTATCCACAAATTTCCCCCAAAAAAGCAAGCAGCCTTCACCCCAGCCCGGGTTCCACGGCGCCTCTGGCACGTGGAGCTCGTCCTCTCCTCCTCCACAGAACCACCGCTGCCTTCCTGCTTTCCTCACCCAGCTCAACGCCAAAGGGAAAACCGAGGCAGGAGTTAAAGCCTCGACGAGCCTGAGCTCGGTGGGACTCATTCCCAGAGCCCGACGAGCGGCCAGGCCATCCCAGCTCCATCTGGGGAGCTCTGCCGAGCCCCGGGAGCCGCGCCAGGAGCAGCTCCACAAACCCAGCCCAGCACAAACAAACCCATTCAAACACAAATGGTGCTCGAGGCACCGGCCCGGCCCCAGCACGGGCAGGGGGAGAGCAGAGAAAGCCACAACAAACGAGGTTATTATGGATGGCTGCAGACCGGGGCTTCCAGGAGAACACAAACCCCGGCAGGCTCTGCGGGAGACAGGGGCCGGTGGCAACCCCAGAACGGCTCCTGGGCGAGCAGGAGGGGAGGGGAGGCAGTCCTGGCCAGCCCGGGAGAAGGAAGCACGAGGCGCTGCCCCAAAACAGCCCGAGATTTCCCACTGAAAATGCGAGGAAGGAAGCGGAGAGCTTTGAGGCCGGGCCAGGAAAGGCTCCTTGTTTTTCTGAGCGCAGCCGTGGCCAGCTCCGAGCTTCCCGAGCCTCGGGACGAACGTCCAGCACGCTCTGGATGGGCTGGGACCAGCAGGGTCACCCGGAGAGAGCCCCTGTCCCCTCGCTGTGCCAGCCTGGGAGCGCCGCCATCCACCCTCAAGTGAGAGAAAAACAAACAGGTCAAGCTCTTCCTTAAAAAATCCAGGAGAGAAGCAGGGATGGGGGTCCAGCCCGCTTTGCAGAGCCCCTTTGGCACCTCCCTCCCACGGCTGCCGCATCTCAGAGCGAACGTGGAGCCTGCAGCCCCCGGGCACGGGGCCTGTCCTGCCCCTCTGGGTGCCCAGAGCTCTCCCTGCCTCTCCCAGCTGGGATCCACCCATGGAAATTGCGAAAGACTTTCAGTTTTGCAGGGAGAGGCCCCCCCCAAGGCGGCTCTTGGGCCTAAACTCCGACTTCCAAGTTATTTTGGGGTGTGAGGGAAGGAGGGAGAGTGTTTGCTTTGTAACCAAAAAGCTGTGAGAGCCTAAAATTGCCGTGTGGGAAAGGAGGCCGAGAGCCCGGGCTGTAAAACCCGCTCTGGAGGCACAACACCCTCACGCTTCGCGGGCTCCACACGGCAAAGCAAACCCAACTGTATAAACTGGAATATTGGCAGGGAATCCGCTGGAAACGAATCCCCCCCGGCCACAGAGCATTTAACGAGTCGTTTGCAGCGAAACCTCCGCCAAGTCCGAGCATTTCCCTCCCTCGGGGCCGGACCCTTCTGGGTGTTGGAGCTCGGAGAGGATCCCCCAAAAGCCAGGACAGCATCGCCCCAGGGGTGTCGGAGCTGTGCAAAACCCTCCCTTGGAAGTGCCCGAAAACAGCCCTGGAGCGGCACCGCTGCGGTCAGAACCTCTCGTGTCCGGCCCTGAAGGGACTCCGCAGCGACTCCCAGAGCTCTCCCGGGAGCAAAGGGACTGCGGGGTGATTCCAGGGGCTTTGGGAAAGGGTCAGACCCCCGGGAAGGGGCAGAGGAGGCCCCAGAGCGGCCCTGGGGCAGGGGGGCACTGCCAGAGCCGTGTCAAACGCAAAGCAAAGCCCAGCCCCGGACCCGCACGGCCCCTTGATCCATCTCGGGCCGAGCCGGAGATCTACGGCAGCAGCGGGAAATCGCTCAGCTCTGAGGAAGGAAGGAAAAGCCTCTGAGAGCCGCTGCTCCTCAGCCAGCCCGGGTAATTACGAGGCAGCCACGGCGAGCCTGGGAGAGCGCAGTATTTTACCTCGGAAATGCCTGAGTGACCCAGAAACTGGAGTCCCATTTCCTGAAATTATTTCGCCACTTCAGAGCCCTTGTTTCAATGAAAGCCGCCGCAAACGAGGCACAGGAGCCCCGAGCTGAGCTGGAACATATTTTCCCTGCAAACCTGTGGGGATGGTTTGAAGGGAAGAGCGAAGCCGGGGCTGCCCGGAGCGAGGGGCGGGAGGGGCTCGATGGAAACCGAGCACCTGTGGATAAAAACCCTGCCCATGAATTAAAACAACGGAGCCAAGCTCCCGTGAGCCAGGACTAACTGCAGCCAAGCACAGCGTAAATCCCGGCTCTGGGGAGGGGGAAAAACCCGGGAGCAAACACCAAGCCCTGTGGGCACCCCCAGGGCTGGGCACTGGGAACGCTGGAGCTCTCACTGGGAACGCTGGAGCTCTCAGAGCTCACCTGGGCTCAGGCACAGCTGGGCCAGGCTCAAATTCCAGACAGAACTTGGGTTAAGCCAGGACTTTTCGGGTCTGGGCCAAGCAGATTTGAAGAAGCGGAGAGTGAGAAGGACTGAGCAGAACCCAAACTGGGAATTCCAGGATCACTCGGAACGGGGAGAAAATAATTGATGAATTGCAGGAAGCAACAGGTCCCCGGTGCTGAAGGCCTCTCACCAAAAGGTTCTTTTCTGGCAGCATTTCCTCCCCGACTGCAGCACAGCTCGGTGCTGAGCGAGGGGGGAAGAGCAGTTTGGGAAATCTGGCCTCGATTCTCAGTGCCAGGAACGGGAACAGAACAAACAAAAAGGAGGAAAAAGAAAAGGAGGAAAAAAAAGAAGGAAAAAAAATGAAAAAGGAAAGAAGGCCCCAAGAAAGTCCGAAGGATAAATAAATCCAAGCAGAGGCGCAGCAGCATCACGTGGGATGCAGCAGAAAACGAGTCCAAAGCCAAATCCAAGCCAGAATCCTTCCCCAGCGCACACAAACCACGCCGTGGGCACGGAGCCTGTTCCAGGGAGCCCTTCCAAGCCTGGCTCCAGCACGGAGCGGCTCCCAATCCTCCGGCTGCCTCGGCCCTGGGATGCTGAGAGCAGCTCCCCGGAGGAGGCAAGGAGGATTCCCTTCCTCAGGATGGACACCAAAGGTCATCTAGACCCCACCCCAGAGCCCTGGCTGTCCCCCACCCCCCCCGGTGCTTCCTCTCTCCAACTTCCCCATTTTCCAAAGCGAGGGGATTCCCATCCCAAATCCCCCTGTTATCCCTCCTCTGGCCCAGCTCCGAGGGAGTTTGGAACAAATGGGAATAGAGGTGAGGGAGAAGCTGGAATTGGTTTTAAGCCACGTCCTTTGATCCTGCCGTGTCCCTCCCACGGATCCCACGGCACCTCCAGAACTGCCCCGAGCAGGACGGGCTCCTGCAGCTGCCCAGGGGGGCTCAGCACCTCTGAGTGCCCCCGACAAACCCAGGGCACCCACGGGACCCGCTGGGAAACGCTGGACAAGAATGGGAAACACGGAACCCCGAGAAAGCAGAAATAAACCAGGAATTCACGTCAGAAACGAGCCCTGGGCAGAGCAGCGCCGAGTCAGAGCGAAAGAGGAATTTCGGGAGGGAGGTTTGACACATTCCCAACGTTTGTGTGAAGCCCCCGAGCTGCTCGGTGTCACAGGGATATCGCAGATCGGGGGAGATTCAGGAAAACAGGGATAACAGCTGGAGAGGGGCTGAATTCCCAGGAAAACATGGAAATAATGGCACATGGAGCAGTGAGGAGGGTGGACACAATCCTCGGGGGCTCAACAGGGAAGCGTCCAGTGCCCCACAGCTCAGGGGTCACCCAGGGCTGGCACCCAAAACCAGCAACATTCCTGTAGGAAAAGGGCTGATTTCAGCTTCTCAAAGCAGACAGGCCCATGGGAGACTGAGTCCCAGCTCAAACCCCAACCCATTTACAGGACCAGGACTAAAACCCTTTTCTGAGAGGTTTTCCAAGCCCTCCAGCCCCCGGAGCCATCGGAGCGGGGCTCATCCCTCTGCTGCCACAGGAGCTGAGCGTGAGCCCTGCCTTCAGGGAAGAGAGGACGTTAACCCTGGATGTCAGCCCTGGATGTCAACCCTGCCTCTGCCCTCCGAACGGGATACAGAGCTCAGCCCACCCCCCACAGGCTTCTCCCCCGCCCTCAGACCCTGCAGTTATTCTTGGTCTCGGCAGAGAAAACCCCAGCGCAACAAAAACCCTCCAACCGCACTGGAGTCACTGCTGGATCCCTCTCCAGAGCTGCTCTTAGGGACAATTATTTGTGCAGGGTTTTGCCCAGAGCTGGGGAACCCCTCTGGATCACCCCCCGAGGAACCAAGTCCCAGCAGGCAGAATGAACTGGGCAGCTCGCTGCTGTCTCACATCAGCAAACTGGAACGGTGTCCTTGGAGGGAGCTGGGCAGGGGAAGGGGTGGCACCTCCACAGGGGTGACAGCGACCGAGAAAGGGGCAGGAAGAACAAAGCGGGGAGAACTGAGCGAGAACGAGGGGTTTGTGTGGTCACACCTGAGCGGGGCTGGGGGGCTCCAGGCAGCAGGAGCAGCTCCCAGCGGGATCCTGCTGTGCCAGGAGCAGGTGCAGGCTCAGAGTCAGAGCCCTCAATTCCCAGTGGGAATCAACCCCTGACTTCAGAACAAACTCCCTAAACGCTCCAATCCCTGACGAGTGCTGCTTCTGCTGCTCCCTTCACTCAGTGCCAGGGGAGCCACTGACCCCCAGCTCCCCAAACGCTCCCCAGGGGCACCCACAGCCCTGCACATCCCTCTGGATCCCCCAAACGCTCCCCAGGGGCACCCACAGCCCTGCACACCCCTCTGGATCCCCCAAACGCTCCCCAGGGGCACCCACAGCCCTGCACACCCCTCTGGACCCCCCTAGCAGAGCCATGAGCACAGACCCCTCCCCATCCCAGAGCACAGAGTCCAACTAACGGGGTTCCTCAGCACCTCAGGGGTCCCGCACAGGATCCCCCCCAAGGCTCCTCCAACCTCTGAGGTCTCGGATCTGTCACCCCACATCTCCTCAGGGCCCCCCAGGCCCTGCACACTGAAGGGCCTCCCCCATCCACGGCCTCCAAAGACACCCCCCACCCCCAAATTCCCTCTGAT
>VZTH01006762.1:21313-46668 GCA_013397815.1 Aleadryas rufinucha | reverse complement strand
CTAATTTTCATATATGACATTAACCCAGTATGTTGCCCCTGGAATTAGGTATTTTCTAGCACATCAACAGGAAGGAAAGGTCACAGAACCCAACAGAACAACCTGCTAATAAGGCATATTATAAGTAAATTAAGCATGAGCTGTAATTTCATAACTACCAGTTTTAACTCACAGGTTCAGTGTCAGCTCAGCATACACAAGTGAATTTTTAAGGACAGACTTTCTAAAACTTCTCAAATTATTAAATATACCTCAATTAAATAAAATTCACTTGAGTATCACTGGCACCTGAATCACAATTCAAATACAAAACTCTAAGCTATTCTTCATATGTTAAACCTCAAAGTATTTTAGGATTTTACATTATAGGAAAAAATACCAAGAGTGCTTGATAATTACAGAATTTCTACCATTATAAAGCTCCTGTATATATAGTGAAGGAGCTTTATAATGGCACAAAGCTCATGATTACATCATGAAATTTCAACATAAGTAACTGAAGTGGAAGAGGAGAAAAAACACATTAACTTACTTTTTCTGTAGTTACAGTAAGAGATGGAACCAAAGACGGTGAGGACTCCGACTGCTTCTTGTATTTTTGCTTGTGTTTATCTTTTTCTTTGTATTTCTAGAAGTTGTAAAAGACAGTAAAAACTAAGTTCAGCTTCACCTTTAACATAACCCATTCTATACTGCATCAAGTGTTATCAAAATTTAAAAGAGATGGCAATAATGTCCTGTGCTACTTGAAAAACACATTAATGTTCTGAACATTTTACAATATAATTATATAAAAGTAAATAAGTATTTATATTTGTTTTCAAAGTGCACAAATTGAAATTCTTCAATTATAACCAGCATTTATGAAGGCACTGAAGTATAATCCATCTTTACAATAATCACTTAATCAACAAAAGAAACTGGATTAAAAACAGAGACATGGCTTCTGTTTCAGAGATCTTCCTTCATTTTTCACTAAAGATTTCTATCTTTCTGCATCCCTGCACCTGCACAGTATTTTTTGTTGGGATACTAACGTAAATTAATGCAAGGTTTTAGCTTTAGCTCCCCTACTGACATCTCCATGCATAAGAATGTGAAATCTGATTTAGATTTCATTTCCAAAAAAGAGGCATACATTTTAGAGACTAAATAAGTATTTTCCATGGTAAACGGAATAAAATATCGAAAGCTATACAAATCAAATGTGTTTCCTAAAAGACCGGAGAATTTAATTTGGGGTTTTTTTAATTTTTATTTTTTAAACATGAATGAAGCATTGGCAGTGTGAACAAAACTGTGCAAATAGAGAGAAAATAACTTCTTATCCCACAGCCTTCATAGTATAACAGAAGTCTTTCATACTGGTAGAAATCAATTTCTGGAGGAATACAGAATCAGATCCAAACTGTATGTTTGAATAGTTTAGACAAATACTTTACAAAAATAGCCAGTCTGACAAAACTAACAATTAAACTTAGAATACAGGAGTTCAGTATTTTTTCCAGTCTAATCATAAACAATTCATTTTTTCCTTATCAATATAATATGGTTTACTTAGTCAGTGTCAGAAGATGCAAAGAAACTGCAGCTGTGACAGAAAGTTACTTACAAGCTATTGGCACTCAAGTATTTTATTTCTTTAACTATGTATTTGTGGAATTTTCATGAACTAACACAAAATTCTGCAGAACAGCACAATGTATGGCTGTTTGTTCAGACTGAGTGCTTCTACAGAGAGCTACTAAAAAACGTGCATACATATGGATTAACACAAGGGGTTTAAAAAACCCGTTGAGCAGCTTGAAAAGATGTGTAAGTCTGAACAGCCATATGAAAACTCAGTAACTGTTTTGAATCTTAAAATCTACCCATGCTGATCTTTCTCTAACTACTAAAATGATTGTCCAGACTTACAAAAGAATATCATTTGTTCAACAGCAACTGCACAAGTGCTCTCAGCAAGCACCAGGATGAGATGCAGTACGTGCATACTCTATTCAGGTATGACCAAGTATCACCTTTCTATTTCTGTCACAACAGAAGAAATATCAGAAACTTATTTCATGGAATCAGCCTGAGAGAGTAGGAGAATGGGTTCTAAAATTCTCTAATAAAGTGGAATCTACTAACTGACAATCTAGATGCAAAGCTGAAAGCAAAACACATTTATCTCTACCTTTATGAACTGTAAATACCAGGTGACTGACTTAGAGATCACCTTGTCTCTAACCAGCCCAAATCCATGTAACTTAACTTATAAACCAATTTTGCCAGGAAGGAAATACAGTTTAACTAAAAAAGTTCATATATCAAGTAAAAAAGCTATCATCATCAAAATATCCTGTAAAACTATATTTGCTAGAATACAATATATAAAGTTATTTTAATACTTGTACACTTCTTAAAACTCAAAGACAGGCACAAGAGAACACTTTAAAAAGCTGATGAGGATTTCCAGATTTGGAGTTTTTACACACTCAAGTGAACTTGGGGTTTTTTTTCAACCCTGCCACATGGATAGAAATATGGAGCTTTTCCCTTCATAATAAAGCATGCAGGTGTCATAATTACAATGACGTACACCATAAGGTAGGTTTCAAATTTTTAAAACTTAATACAGGCTTGTTGAAGGAGCTTTACATTAGGGAGGTTGTTTTTTTGTTTTGTGTTTTTCTAGAGGGGAGATTGTTTGTTTATCTCTTTTTAGATCTGGAAAACACATTTGAAAGAAAAAAATAACATGGAGAGGAAGGATTCAAATGCACTGCATTGTCTTTTCAATAACATCTTACATGTAACAAGTCCCCAAAGCACTACCCATACTAACAGAACAGCAAGCAGATCAAGAAAAAACAGAAGCATCTACACCAATGCTGCCATGTTATCCATCAAATCTGCTGATGCAAAAGACTTTCACCAGTGCTAAGCTACCAAACTTATTACATCATCCGTGTACATGTTCAGAAAAACTTGAGTAATAATTTCACTGAACTCCAGACAAGCTTCAAGAAGGAAGCTATGAAATGGCTAACTACTGCCTGAGCTTCTTTAGGTTTCATCATTCTACTGGGAAATTCAAATAATCCTGAAGGATTTATCATTTTGGAGCCAAAGGGCAATGACTTTAATACACTTTAAGATGAAACTTCACAACAATATCAGTAAACAATATGAAAACTTTTAAACGAACATATTTTACAATCTTTTCTGTTGATTTTCTAGTGTTCTTTTACTTCCAGTGTTTATTTTATCTAAAAGGCAAAGAACAAAGAACCAAAGCAACACTCAGGAGGACTTCAAATTATGTTTTGTAACATACTGAAATCAACAGTAGTCCCAACACATAAGGAAGTGTCAGGAAGGACAAGGGACACAAGAACAGCAGGAAGGAAGGGGGCATAAATGACTACATGACTGGAAAGAGTATGCTTGATTTCTGTAAAGTGAAGCATCAGCAATCACATCAAATTCCTCTCCCAGATCCAAACCATCCAGACAAAGTTTGCCAGGACAGCTTACTAAGGTTACAGCTTTCCACTCAAAGCCACTGGAGGGGTAACCCATCCAAAGGCCTTCTGCATACAACTATCTCATTCACAAGACATCTGCTGTCCTTAACTCTATATTCTCTCCTCATTTTAGGTTATACCTCCTCTCACCATTTTTCCATTTTTTTTTTTTTCCTTTTTTCTTCCCAAGGAAAGTTGAGACGTGTTACTTCTGAATGTGAATTGATTTCAAATGCATACAACATCAAAGAACTAGAGAACACTTCACTGCAGGAAAACCTCTGAAAGAAATGCTCAGCTTTTACACTGATAAGAATAAAAATTTCAACAAGCAGCTGAGACTGCTGAAGAGACGTAGCTCCCATAAAATGACTTCCTGAAGTTGCACCCTCTTCTACCACTAAGATGTATAAAAAGTATAAGAAGAGTGCTGAAATATCCACTTTAGAATCCAGAAAAAGATTAACAGAGGGACATGAATTCCCACAATATTTAACAAATATGACAGCTTTCAATCAAGTCTGTCTCAAAGGCCACACAAACTAGCCATCTTCCCTACTGCCAGAAAAACAACGAACGGTTAGCTCCTCATGGACAACTCTGCAGGCTTCACTTTTGCAAGATCTCTATTCAGTCACAGCCCTAAAAAAACTCCAAAAAACACAGTAACAGCTCACCAAGATAAGCATTCACCCATAAAACAACATGGGAACCCCCCCATTCTAGGAAAGGTAATGATACCAAATGTCTGACCTTTTACAAGTTCTACTGTAAGGAAAATGAAGGACAGAAATTACTCTTAAAAAGGACTGAAAATAATATTGCCAGTAAGGGAAAGCTAAGGAAGCATTAAGGGCAGGCAAAATGCACATATCCCATTTATATACTTAGGAATGAGTTCAGATGTTCCAAACTCCTGCGCAGAGCTGATAAATGCAATCTGTACATCCTGTAAAACCAAGATTTAGCAGAAGACACAATTCCAAGGAAGAATATGTTAAAAAAATACAGGGCCAACTACAAAATTGACAAAGGAAACTTTAATCTTGGTTCACAAGTAAGATAGTTGAGCAGACAAGATTCAGGCAGCTCCTGCAATCTTTCTTACTGTAAGAAAAATGAGATATGATTGCCATGCAGCCATTGGGTAAGCACCTGTAACAATATTTATCCTGAACAACTTGAAGAGCCCTGATTTATGGTGCAGCTAAATACCAATACAAAATGGCTCAAGTTTGCACATCATGATTAACCAGAAAGCTTTATTTCTCACCAGGAATCTCATTTTTGGTTTTTGTTTCTTATCTAAAAAGTTATGTAATCCCATCTTAACTCTAACAGCTACATGCTGATAGATGACAAAGATGGTGCAAGATTTCTGGAATTCTACAGCACCTTCTGTACACTCCTTTCTTATAGAGCGGGGTGGGGGATGAAGAAGGGGAAGGAAATACGTTCCAATTGCTTGCATTTCTCCCACAGAGATTCAATCTACAAAATTATTACATAACATGACTTCACAAATACACTTTGGTCCAAATTCTTCATTTTTTTAGCTCATTTACTTGTTTCATCACTCTAAAGATCAACATTTATTCATTTTCTTTGACGTACTTTCAGAGAAACATTTGTCAGACTACTGAAAAAGACCAAGATCTCATCAAAATATCAAATTAAGATTACATGTGTAACTACATTATAGCTCTGATCTGTTACCAACAGAAGAGATGTTACAAAATGTATCTTTTCAAACTTCGGACTTCGATGATTGGAAAAAATGAGTACAAGTGAACAACAGTTCACTTCTCGTGAACTAGAATTTCTTCTAGTACAGAAGAAATTAATTACTTCAGCTTTCCTTTTAAATGGCATTAATAATTCATAACATTTCCACATGGAAGTATCATTTAACTTACTGAAGGTATTTATACCTATTTGCAATTCATTTTTGTCTCAGGACAGCACAGCCTTCTTGAAAGGGGTTTCTACAGGACTTTTATTTCATTAAAATACATTCTGAAGTTCAGCATTTAGCAGTTCGCAGTTACAAAGGAAGAAAAAGGTTTTCTAACCCCACTCTCACCTTTCTCAGAGTGCTTAGCTTGTCAGACCTTCTGTCTGCCCACTCAAACTGCTAAACAGCAGCAACGAAAAACCAAGTGGAGAGTTTTCTGTTGTTTTAGTGAGCTACATTAGCTCTGTGAAGGAACATGAAAGACGGACAGTAACAGTCACAAGAGAAAGATGCAAAACAGAGAAGCAAGAGCTCACAGGCTCAGGGAACAGAAGACTAACTTCTGTTTTGAAAGAATTACAACACATACATACTATCAGCAACCACCTGTGCTTAGTCCTTCAAGACAAAACTGCTTGGGTTGACCTAGAATTATTGCATTTTTATGCCTTCTCTATTACATAAATCCTTATCCTCCACTACCTTTGGTTGTCCCAAGTTTTTAAATCTCAACAACATATTTAAATCTATTTTCCTTACTGATTATTGTAAGCAAAATCATCTGAATGCCTAAATCACTAATTTTTCAGCTGCTGTTTGACTCCCTCAAGTAATTCCAATGTATCAGAATGTTCTATTAGCACAGAGTACTCATACTGGTTCTTTTGTTATTTATAGATTTTCTGCACTATCTTTGCGTCACCAAAGACTGCAAATCCTGAGCTGTCACATCACAACTGACATCCTGAATGGAAAGCTGTGCATAGCTCTTGCTAATCCCCAATACCAGATCTGCTTGGCCTCTTATTTGGGACCAGAAGCTATTAGCAATATAACTATAATAATTGCAGAATGAAAGATGACCACAGTCAACAAGTTTCAAACTCAAATCCTAATTTATCTTATTCTTCTAAGAACAGCCCTTACTCAGGCATTCATCTAGCTGGCATTTTAATGGTATAACCCACAGCAGAAAAATTCAATGCAGCAGCACTGTTGCTGCAGTCACAGTAATAAAAGGACACAGACAAGAGATAGTTTATAGGGAGCAGTAGGACACTACTGCCAGCATTATGCATACAAATACAGCTCTAAGCATAAAATTTGTCCTTAAGAACCAGTCCTTGGTTCAGTTACTTAAAAACTCGAAAGCCTCAATTAAATATAGAAATAATGGTCATAATTTTAACTGTCAAAGGTAAAAAGACTCAAGAATCAATGATAAAAATGCCATCCAAAGCTTCTATGAGGTGCAAACTACCAACTCTTATCCAGAATGAGCTATTCCTTTCATATTTAATACTAAAATACAACGCTTCTGTTATTTGCACAGTTTAATATTAATTGTTAGCAATGGATATGAGGTGCTGAACACCTGAGTAGCACTTTAAAACTTCAAAAATACTGCAAGATTTACTAAATCAATGCAACTATGTATTGTCAGTGCTCACCTTCATTCATTCCTAGAAAAATTACAAGTTTAAAATACTATTATGTTAAATACATATGCGAAATGCTCCACTGTCTGCAAGATAACTTAAAGATACCTGTCAAACAGATATCACAAAAGAGGTGAGCAGAATGGCAAACAGAAGGAATCCATTCAAATTTCCTGGCTCAGTGTCTTGGGGTGACCATGTCATGTGTATCCCCTACCATCGCTCTATGCCCAAACATGATTCCTGTNGGGAGGGGCGGCAGTACCCTGCTTGCTTTGAGGAGACATCCTTTTGGACATTTTTTTCTTGAAATTGGCCCAAACCGAGACAGTCAGTTAACATCGTAAATCATCTTTAACTGCATATGGTCTATCAGCACACAAAACATGCTAGGGGTGAACAGCACACATATACAACTTGGTAAAAAAGTATCCAGATTACCCTCTAGAAACTGCTACAAAGTCAAAGTACTAGTAATCTTGTATTAATCCAGGATCCAAAGCCAAGAAAGAGAGTATCTTAAAGCATCTTTTGCCTCTGCATCTGTCACAGTAATAGCTATAGAACTGAAATTGTGCTGGTTTTGAAAGGGATAGAGTTAATTTACTTCACCTAGTTGGTGTGGGGCTGTGTTTTGGATTTGTACTGAAAAGTGTTGACAACACGGGAATGTTTTGATTTTTGCTGAGCAGCTCTTATACAGGGCCAAGGCCTTTTCCGCTTCTCACCCCACCAGCATCTGGGCTGGAGGTGCACCAGAACCTGAGAAGGGACACAGCCAGGACAGCTGACCCTAAGTGACCAAAGGTATCCCATGCCATATGGCATCATGCTCAGCATATAAAAGTCAGAGAAGAAGAAGAAAGAGGGGATGTTTGGAGTGATAGCATTTGTTTTCCCAAGTAAAAGCGCATGTGATGGAGCCCTGCATTCCTGGAGATGTCTGAACATCTGCCTGCCCATGGGAAGCAGTGAACGAATTCCTTGTTTTGCTTTGCTTGCATGCACAATTTCTGCTTTACCTATTAAACTGTCTTTATGTCAACCCAAAAATTTTTTTCACTTTTACTCTTCTGATTCCCTCCCCCATCCCATAAGGGAGGAGAACGAGTGAGTGGCTGTGTGGGGACAAGCTGCTGGCTGGGGTTTTGAGTTACTTTCTTTCACAGTGAAAAGACTAAAATGTGTACTTTGAGATGGAAAAAGACAGTTGTAACTTAGGCAGCCTTACAAAATTCTACATCTTGCAGAACAGTCTTTTAGGTATACCTGAGGTGCTGTGTTTGTCCTTCTGATTTTATAGTAATTAACTAACCCCAGCTGACAAGCTTAATACTATTCAGGTGTTTGCTGTGCTAATGTACACTAAAAGCATTACTCTTTTTTCAATAATATATATGATATGTTACTGTGAGGTTAAAAAAATATGAGGCAGTCAAATCAGTAATTCCATGATAATCTTGAGACCTCAGACAAAAAGTTCCTACTTTTTCTCTTACTAAAATAAAAGAAAATATAAATTAAAATGAGCTTATGTTCTCATATATATTTTTCTTGACCTCCACAACAGATCATTTTGCTATGCCATCTATATATAGCAACTGGTGCCAGCTCCAGTAAATTTCATGCAGTTGATTACCAGAATGATACAGCTGTATACACAGAAAACAGCACAAGTTAACAATTTTAGCGAGCAACAAGTCAAACAAGATTGCCACCTTTCCTCTTAATTCTGCAGATAAAAGTATCTACTACTAAATATACTCAGACAGAATAGCTTTCTAACAAAATTTTGTTTACACGGTCACACGCTGTCAGTATTCCCAAACAGTTAGAATTTCAACAGGATTTGACATGAAGAGATGTATTGAAAAAGAAAAATCTACACTCCTACAAAAGTCAGTACAGAACAGGTGCCCAGAAAGAGAAATGCTATTTGTTGGCAACAACAGTAAAGCCTGAAGGATGAAGACATCTCCCTTTTTGAACCCGTGGAACCCACACAAAAATTCAGTCTTAGGAAACGGGACTGGGTTCTGCATCTTAGGTATTAGTGTATCTATACACTGAGATACATGTGGTTTATATTTACTGACCAGTCTTTAGAGGTGTTTTAGATGCATGCTTCTTTCCCTCTGACTGAACAGAATTTGGAGTAAGTTAACATGGATAAGCATCCATTTTCACAGTCAGTTGTTCAGACAGTGAGGAAATGCCTCGGGAACACCAGATCTGAGTGTTTACAACTTGCCTTTTAACACCTTACAACAGCATTAAAATACATTAAATAGCATCAAGCATCTTTCTCCCAAATGAAATTAATTGCCCTGAGACACAAGCATAGGCTCCTTCACAACATATTGGGAAAGTCTGGGCAGTTCCGAACGCAGTTACAAACCAACACACAGCCTATGGAAACTTTCAATGAACACAGACATGTCTTAAATTTTCCCTTCCCATGGGCCTAACAACCAAACTCCTACAGCGGAACACACGGAATGTGACCCACTGCCACAGCCTCTTCTTAGGCGTTCAAGTTTCTATCCACAAAATCAGCAAAGCTGTAAGGTTTCTTTAACAACAAGACAAGCAGCAAAAAGATGCCCATAATGCATTAGCAGCTCCATGTTTAGAACACTTATCCTGGCTCCTGCATTTTAGGTTCTCTTCTGATGCTCTCCAACTTCTGTGATAGTGACATGAGGCTCCTTGATGCTATTTTGTTCTTTTTGCCTCTTCAATCACTTCTTAAATATCTGCAGTCTTCAGTCACAAGCCCATTTTTGTTTAATTTACATTATATGAGCCATTATAGCAGAGAGTTTTAAATTTCCCCTTCTTGCTCAGCTCAGACCACAGTACTTCTAGTAGAAAAGGCAACTGTGTAATTCAGCTGCTATACAGTAGTTACTGACTACATAATATATTCACATTTTTCAGAAGTCATAAACATATAAAGCTAGTAACATTGCCTAATTTTCATGTTAGTGGCAAAAAAAGACTTCTATTATACAAAGGTCAGTTCCAGATATGTTTAGTTCCTCTTTTAGTCCTTCCAAATATAAGACTGCCAGTAACATTAAAGCAAGGCATTCTTCCACAGGATCATGGTGGCTTAAGTTTTCCCAAGAAAGCCTGAGGTAAACACCTGGACCCTGAAGAAAAGGGATATTATAATGGAATGTCAAGCAACATACTACCAAACCTATTTATGAGGGACACAGCCTCATCACTAATTATTTCTAAATAGCATCTCTGCCACAGAAACTAACAATGCTTAGGCAGCAGTAATCAGAATATAATGAAGCTATTTATTCTGTAGTTTCAACATCATCATGAAAATTAAATCATACCAAATGTTTGGTTAGATTTGTTCAGGGTTTTTTTAATTATTATACCCTTACATATTTGTTACCCATTTTGTTGGCAGAGTGCCCATAAGAGACTAAACACATACTAGGAAGGGAAACAGGTTTTCAGCTGAGTCTGTTTGTAAAAATGACTGTTACCTACACTAACATTTTCAGACCAACCTCTTCTTACTGCAGTGTAGTATTTCACATGCAAAAATGGATAGCTTTTGAGGTCTGAGCAACAAAAGTGGTTCCAAACCACAACGCATACGGCTACTGCTTGGCAAAACAGAAGGCTTTAATGATGCCTACAGATCAGATTATCCAAATTTCCAAAGAACAAAGATGAAGGATAAAGCAGAAACTACAGTGGCCTTGAGGGGGATATGGGTGCCACACACACACACAAACACTACTGTATCTGTGAGGAAAGACATAAATATTTACTGTAATATGACAAAAATCTAGATTCTCAAGGGATTTACAGAACAGGAAATAAGGAAAGTCACCCTAAAAAATTGCCTACTCCCCCAAGATATTTAAAACAGTATATCAAATATACAGCATAAGCTGAAAAAAATAGCTGACACCATTGACTGAACACCCTCAGTTTGAAAGTCCCTCCAAGTGTACCCTGAAGATTTCACAGGTATCATGACCTGGGAAGCATAATATCTTCAGTCAAAGTCATTTAAGAAAAACAAAAAATAAAACCCAAAATAAAACAAAAAAAACCACAAACCCACCAACTTACATGTTTTGTCAATGTGAGTAAAAATCCATGCATGTACTTTGATAAAATGTGACCTGAAATACGACAGTAGTGAAAAACTAAGAAAAAAATATGGCAAATAGTAGTAAGGGTTTACCTTGCAGCTAATTCAGTAGCCGGTAATTCAAATTTTTTTTTTTCTATCGACATGTTACTGGGTAAAAAAAAAAATCCTGCCAAAACCCCATACTTTTATTATTCTAGCCCTACATTTAGATTTAGAGGTACAATTGCATCACAGTGCCCACTCTTTTCTGCATTACCAGATAAAGATGGAACAACTGACCTACACCATTAAACAAGTCTGAAGATACTTTTTAGAAGATTATCCAAGAACAACTGGCAATCAACATCCATCCAAAATGGAAGGGATCTTAAAATCCAAATCAAATAGTAAGGAGACTAAGAGTCTAAAGACTGACAGTTGCTATTCAATTTCCTGTTTCTGTAACTATAGCTCCTTTTTGTAATACACGTTTGGTCAAAAGGTTCTTTGATTCCAATTTTTATGTAATGATTTTTAATAATGTAAAGCTAAGTCTACCACATCCACACAAAATCCTATTAAGCTATTTGTACAGGATGTGTGCAAGTGAGCAGTTTTGCATGTATTCTTAGAGGCCTAAAAAGAGTGCCAAAGCGTATCTGCATTATTGTGTCTGTTATCACCCTCTGTTGAAGTTAGATGACAAATTTCCTACAGACAACTGTTAATTCAGCAGTAGTAAAAACCTAAAATAGTAATTATCATAGATTTAAAATTATTTTTAATAATATGTGAAGTCAAATTACTGAAAGAATATACCAACATTAGAAATCAGCAGCTATGCTCTTTGTACCCTCACAGCAAGATTTCCCAGGTAACGAGGAAACGAGTAATGAGGTATTTTGCCAGCACAGTGGGCTTGACCACCAGTACCAGTAAAATGCGTCAAGAAGAGATGACAGTTCTTCGATGAGAGAAAAAGATAGAACAGGTTGAAACATAAGGAATTAGATGCACATGTTTAGCCACACAGTTGCTAAAATGTCTACTGTCTTTCCCACGTAGTCACAAAGGGTCTACAAGAAAAGCTCTAATAGAAAACTAAGGCAAAGGAAGTTGTATGGAACAGCCTTCCCAATGGATATGTTTCAAGGTGTATCTCAAAAGTGAATACAAACAGAAACAGGAAAGTGCATATACAAATGCACCTGAAGACATTTCTTCATTGGATGCCAGTATCTATGGTTTATCACGTGTTATTTAATATTCAGTGCTTCAGAACAAGATTTTCTTCACACTTTTCAGCAAAAATTAAATTTATCAGAAAGTGCTACTTTTAAGCAGATGTGCCACATAATTAGCAACGACAAATCCACTTACTTTTTTCTCCTTCTCATGATGTTTATCCTGAGAGTGAGAGGAAGAATCACTTAAACTTTGATCATATGACCTATTAGATCCCCGTTTGCTCTTTTTCTAAAAAGAGAAAATATATTTATGGACAGAGAAAAGGAACCATTTGAATAAATAAAAAGTATAAAGCATTTCAACTGACAAGATGCCTTATTGTTTGAGGAAAAAACTTCAGTGCTTCAGTTACCGGAAAACTGACTAATTACTGACACCAAAATTCACAAGACTATGTGAATGTACACCAGGAAAAAAGCCTATCCCTGTATCAACTTCTACACCTCCCACAAATTTGCAAGATATGCTTTCCACAGAGAAATGAAATATGCCACTTTTTAAAGGTTAAAAGATGTTAGACACATTTTCAAGTTTTCATAACATAAAACAAAAAAGATGCTGCTCAAATTAGTATCACATGAAGCCACAGTGACGCCCTGACACATGCTTGAAATGCATTGTAAGGTAACTTCATGACTTATTTATTATTCAAGCAATCTGTCTGGTATATTTTCATTAAAATGGATTAAAAACCAGGATACAGAATGCTACAGTCAGGTCTGTGATTTTAAGTGGCAGATGTAATTGCCTGTATTTCTGTAATGTCTGAGAGCCTAGTTCAGAACTGCAAACACTTCATGCTAGGCCAGTGTTCTAAATGTTGGTTATTTTCTCATAACTGAGGTAGCATTTAAAGACACTTCAGGTCAGTGTTTTGTCAACCAGTTTTCAGTGGAATAGTAGATATACAACAGCCACCATCTTCAGCAGTAAATACTAAGCACCTGTATTTACCAGGCATTAACAGTCACAATAACCCTAAAGAAAAACTGAAACACTTAATCTTGCCAGTCTTTACTGTTCTTACCACTACAGCTTCATAATGGAAAGCTAACTAATTATATGTCAAATATAGAGTTATGTCTTTATCATTCAACTTGTTTTTCAAATAAACATACCTGTTCTCAATCATAGCAGCACTGCAACAGTCAAATAAAAGGTGTAACAGTGTACGGGTTTGCCTTCACCACTAAGTAACACACCATTTTCACTCTTTTTGTATACACTTAGCTCAAGATAGTAAAAAAAAAAAAATTCTTAGCTTAGGTAAGGGCCTAGAAAGCCCTGACCTATCTTCATTATGAAGTAAATTCATCAGTATTCACAAGAGCACAGAACTAACCTCACCAAGCTTATCTTCTAGAAAGCTGAAATGGTTGACTACTCATGTGTTTTTACCTCGCTGCAGCCTGAAAGTCACACCAAGTATTCAACTTTTTTAGCAGTGAAAACAAGAAATCTTCAAGTTTAACTACACTTATAGCAGTATCTGAACATAAGTCTATATATTTTAGTATTAATAAATAATGTTTTTTAAACATCAGTAAGTCCCTCAAGTCCACACACTCGCACATGTACACAGAAACAGATATCTGGAACTGACAAACTGGTAAGAAGTGATAGGAAAGACTCCAGAGGTCTGACCCAAAACCTACTGCATTAACTGAGAAATTTCAGTGTTTTTCATTTGCTCGTTTGTTTTCTAAAAATCAAACCTCAAGTCACTTCCTTGAAGGGTGTGTTTCAGAGAACTTACAGACAGGGAATACTCATTGGCTACACAGTGAGAGATAGAACAAAAGAGGTGGGGCAGAAGACTAACAGAAGCAGAAAGAAATTGAGTACTTCTTTATTCTCTAGAAGTAATATTTTCTAGTTTATTCCAAAATGGACTGAATTCCTTGAAGGCACCTAAACAAATAGCAAAAGAAAACATTCCAGGAACTCAATGCAAAAAACCACTACATGTGTATGCTATTTCTGGCAGAGGGGGAAAACCCACACATCTATAAAGTAACCACTTATAAAAACATTTCCAGCTAGTACTTCTGTAACTGTGATTAAAACATTGTTTAAATGAAATACAATCTACTTTTTGAACTACATGGAAATATTATTTCTAGCGCTAATGGCAATTCAGAGTAAAAAAAAAAGTCAGTAACATTTATTTATAGAATTTAATAAATACATACCAGTTTATTAAAATGGTATTTACAGTAGCCACAGTATTGGACGTTATCTGCACCATTGCCTTCCTCTTCACAAAGAAGTCCTGCAAACTGTGCACTAAAAATAAACCAAACAACATTCAAGGAAAGCCATTTTATACCAGTTTGTACCACGATATCACAGCTGAAAATATATGGATGCTCATATCTGCAATTAATAAGAGATTTCCACACAAATGAATTCCAGTGGCATGTGAGCACATAACCAAGCTTTGTAGCGCAGGGAAAAACAAGTATCATTCATACTCTGGCCTGTTGCCTTTTTTCAGTCTTTAAGCCACTCACACAAGCTTATAGCTTGCAAATCTACATTTACTATGCAGCTACTTGCACAAATAATTAAACAAAGCAATCTAAAATGACTCTTAGCTCAAATTCAAGCCAAAAATTATCTAAGGAAAGAAGAGTTTTTAACAAAACCATACTATAGATCCAAAGAAGAGTTTTTCTCAAAACTTGCATACATCCTTCTCTGGTTTGCCATGAAAATAACTGGGGTTTTTTAACCTAACTTGAATTACATAGTAAATCAAATTGTATTTATTAGTTTAAAATACTGTGGCAGGAGAATTTCTTTTAAAAAGAACAACACTTACAAGTTGCATTGACTGGGCTAATTATTACCTTATTCTACTACATTTTTTCCAAAACAATTTTGCTTTTCACCATTTTTAATGTTGATATATTTTCTTTATCAAAACTAACTTAGGTATTGACAAACCAAATATTGTTACGTTTTCCATATAATTTTCATTCCCATAATAATGCAATGTTGCAGTCAAAATCATACACAGGAGTATTTAAAGGAAAGAAGACTATATAATGTGGTTCATGTTCACTGCTTTTTAAAAATATATTCTGGGGAAATCCAGAAATACATCTACAGCTGATACCAACTAGAAAACAACAAATAATTAAGAGGCTCTCTTTAAGTAAAGATTTATTGTTCTAAGCTTGTCTTACAAAAACCAGATGCACTCAAGCTCATTCTTAATTAGACATTAGTTTTGATAATCCCAAATTGATACACCTTGCCCTGGACTTCTGCCTTCTGTAGTCTTCACATCTTTTTTCACATCTTCAATTTTTTTTTAAATATTACAGAAGCCTCTAATTATCTCCAGTCATACTGCTCTCCAGCTACATATAATTTTGTAGTATAGACTATGTTTTTGAACCAAAACATTCTAAAAATTGGCAAGATAGATGTTTTAATTTTGAACGTAAGTCTCATGCTCTTCACAGCATTCACTGAAAACAGGGCTTTGGAATAAAGTAAAAAGATGAAAAGGACTCTTGTACGTATCCAAGTGTTTGAAAGGAAAGAGACCTTTTCATACAAGCATTTGGATGAATACATCTTTTCACATCTGTAAGTAATCCCTTCATATGGTATGCATGCTTTGAGGAACACAATCCATTTTCACCATATAAAGAAACTTGACATTGATCACATCCAATGAAAAATTAGATGCTTATGGAAGAATACAACCTGCAAAGTAGTCAAGCAATTAAGAGAAAAAAATAAATTAAGAGTTGCCAAGATATCAGCACCAAAACAATAGAATTAAATCCATTAAGATCTGCACAAGACATAAAAATTACCACTTGGGTACACTGAAGAAAACACATTTAAGTGATTTGAGCTGATGTGCAAATACCATTTCCCTGACTATGAAGCAGCATACTGGGGCACTCATAAAACACAGGTAAATCCACGGGTAAATTATGTAGCTAGACAGCCTACATAAATCTGCTATCTACTGTAAAATAACTTCAGCTGAAATAGAAAAAACCAGTAACACCTGTAAATTTTGGAGTAGAATTCTTTTTGCTTCCTTTCACCCATTGACATGTGGTTTAATGTAATTATCCAGCCTCTTTTAGAAGTCCATAAAGTGAAACAAGCATCTCCTGAATGCAAGGAAAACTAAATATCCTAAAGTGGAATGAATCAGATGGTGGAGGACACAGCTGTTTTTCTCCAGCAGTAATACATGAAATCTGAATAGTTCAGGATGATCTGCACCATTTAGATAAAACCAATGAAGTGAATTACTCCCAAATGTTTGGAAATCTGTACTGGAATGGGTGAGTCTAGTGCATTTTTACATATAGCTCAGTAATTTTCCCAGTGATTTACCAAAAGTAAACATCAAAATCAGTTAGTAGGCAAACAAACAATGTCATCACACTCCCATATCCTATTAAATATCCTCTAAGAAAAATAATCTAAGACCAAGAAAAAAACCCAACCCCCCCCCTACTTATTCACAGGACCACACACCATTTAATACCACCCAAGGGAGTATTATCAGACAGTTTTTGCAGCTCACAGCAGAATCTACGCTGCCGCTGCAATATCGTTAGTAAACACTATTATCATAAAAACAAACCACTATACTGTATTTCTTTACTCAAAAATGTACTAAATAAGGAGTTTATTCATTACACTGTGTGCATTGATTCTTTCTGGAACATCAGATATTAAATAATAAAATATACTTACCACGTTACGTGAAAAGCTTGTCGACATCCATGTTTATTACATGTCATACAAGCACCTGTGGCTGCTTTACTTTCTCTGCCTTGTTCATCACAAATATAACATGTCTATCAAAGAGAAAATACTTAACTTGATAAGAAGCATACAAATAAATTCTGTGTTACAGGAGACTCTAGGCTGAGAACAACTGCATTTTGCAGCTAAGCCTGTGTAAGAACTTCTTCATGAAAGTCTAATCATGCTTTTTAGCAGAAAGAGATCACCTGGTAGACTCTTGGGATTTGAGTAACACTTCACCAATGTTAAGGCAGTACAAATACTAATTTGCTTACATTTCATACCACTGTCAACTAGCCAAAGGGTTAAACAGCCAAGGGTCAATAGCATTAGGCTTTCCAGCTGTCCTTGCTTTCAAGTTTGTGTTTATATCTTTTTAAGTCTCAATCATTTCCATATTCATTTAACATAACCTGTATTGCTGCCATTCAGAAACATCAAATTAGACTGAGGGCCTAATGGTACAATATACCATATGGTATACATATATATCTACACAATTACATACAGAAAAACTGCAAACTTGAAATTTTATTTGCACATTCGGTGTTTACTCTTTTCAGAAGTGTCATAGAAGTGTCATTCAATATTCATATGACGCTCAGCTACTTTTAATTAAATTGGTGTTTAACAGAACTCTGCTTTACTTGGATGACACTACTTCAGCATGATTTGGACAGCCCCGTATCTTGGAAAATAATCAATCAAGAACCTTTGTAAAAAAGCTTACATCACTATACCAAACCCATTTTAACCTCCAAAACAAGCTAAAATGAAAATAACCTATCTAGTACCTGGAAATCTTTTCATACCATTTCTGTCAATTTATTTCTTTTACTGGGACGCTATGGCAATTTTTAATCTTTTCAAAAACATTCTTAGTAAAACAGAAGAAAAAAAATTAAGACAAAAAAATCCAAATTCTTCCTCATTATTCAATACTTTTTCTTTTTTTTTAACACATGGCCAATAAATATGGATACATACAGTATGGAAGCTCGCTACTATACTAGGTAGCACTACAATCTCTCACCAGCATTCCAGGGAGAAACATCAGGCAAAACTAAATCTGTTTTCACTTTTTCCTTTCCTAATTACTGAAACAGCATTTAGAGAGATTCTATATCATATCACATTCATGTGTGAAATTTTAACAATTTAAGAAGAGATTCTTAATGAAAATATCATCCAGCACTGAAGTGGTTTAAGTGTTTGTTTTTAAATGAGAGAACCTTACTGAGTAATAAACATTAAGAACACTCCTACCTCTGTAGAAACCCCATTATAAGATCTTAAATGAGAAAAGATAAACTTTTTTATGCCAAAAAATAAAATTGTCTGTATTTTAACTGACTTAAAATTTTATCACAACCTCCTTTCAGTGAGGCAGAGAATGAGTAGAATGATAAATAAAAATAACATCAACCACGGGTAATAGAAAACACAGCGGGAAAAAATGGACCAAGAGACCATTGAAATTTTTAAAAAAAATTATATAATGCAAACCAGTATTACTTAAGACAGGAAAATGAGTGAAATTCTGAGATCACAACAGCCTTTTACAGAGGTTTTTAGAACAACATTTAAAAGGAGATGTCAGCTAGCTAAAGCATTTTTGTAAATATGCATGGCTTGAAGGTAGCCAAGTTATTCTTGTACAGTTTCCACAAGACTAAAAAACGTTAATATATCCTAAAATCATACCCTATAACCTAACATCTGAAAGATCAGAAAGGGGATAATCCTACTTAATTCTTTGCCTTGCTTCTTTTGTACATCGAGGTGGTGCACACTGATAATTCAGTTGTTTGACAGGGTCTGAGACTGGCTGCTTTTTAGCTTTCCATACCATGACCTGACACATTTAGATTTTAGGAACAAACAAGGTCATGATCTATCAACCTCATCTGAGTCACTGTATTAAGTGTAAGTAACTTCAAAGTAAGATAACTATAAACAGAGAGTTCAACAAACCCCATAACACTCCATCTCCAGTTACTTTCTGGTTTTTTTCAGAGTAGTGCTTCAAGTTCTTTAAGTTTTTTCCTCACTGAAGCTCAGAAAGAAAAGCAATACAAGCATTCCACTTAGTAGAGATGCAGACTCCATTTTTCAATATTTACCCTACATGTAGTAGGGTCTGTGTTTTAGGACCTCTAAAAGCAATTAACAGTAAAATGACTGAAAAATGACAACAACCAACCAGCTACATTATGAACAAGTTTAAACACAACACGGTGGACTGACTACTCACTTTAACAAGTCCAAAGAACTCTCCTACAATAGTCATGAGAAGCATTAAACCTGTTTCCTAGTCTTCCATATGAAACAGATACAAAGGTTCACCTTCCTGTTCCAACATGGACAGTAACTTCTCTATAGCTGAGCTTCTCATATTTCTACCATCTCTTAGACACACAAACAATTCCAGAAGCCTGAGAACCTTTTGTCCTTCTTTCACAAAAGAAGACTTGCATGCATTTGCAAATTCATACAAATGATACACCTCTGAAGCCTCTGGAGTGTGGAAGTTTGAAACTGTGTCCCACCACCTACAGCTGCATTCTTCTTCAAAGCTGTTAAGGGAAGAGAGTACTCTCCCAAATTCATCGGAGAAGTAGCAAAAGCTTTTGACTCAGCAAGGAAATTTTACTCAAAAATACAATAAATACCTTACTTCCTTTAAAGGCAAAATACATATTTTGCACAGCTGCCTTTATGTTACTGTCAGTATTTTCCCTTCAAAGATTCAAAGTGTAAACCTTCTTTGCAAAAGCAAAGACAGAAGGGAAGATGAGGCAAAAAAAAATTTATAAGGCAGAAAGTAATTTGAGCAATAGTTTACTCACAACAGCTACCCAATGGCATTCCCTAATCACAAAATCAAACCTAGGAATTGTACAGAAACTTCTCATTGTTGCAGCAAGTACTGAAAGAGAAGTTTACCAGCTGCATTCACTACTAGGCAAATCAAGAAACTCCAAACGCACTTATCTTTTAATCAGTTCTTAAAAGAGATTCCTAAAAGCAGTAATTATATACAATTATCACATAGTTTCGAATGAACCTGAAAGACACAAATAAAGCTGACATAAAATAAAAAGATATTATGCATGCATAACAATCCAAGGAATAACAAACACCTATTTCTAAAAAGAAAAGCAACTAATAGACCATTTCTTTTTTGGCAGCAACTGTGTAAGAAGAGCTTTCCTGATAGGTAACCCATTAATCAAATCATTCAGTGGATTCATTCTGTAATGTGATGGTTTTTATGCTACAAGCAGGCAAACTTCAGGGAAATAGTAGCCAAATGTCTCCATGTGGACAAGCCCCATACTTTGGTATCTGCTGCATTTCTTCTTGCATTTAAGATCACTCTACTGGGTAATATTGCATATTTTGCAGTGTTTAGTAAAGAAACAAGTGCATAGGAAAAAAACCCCAAACATTAAATTAAGTACTATCTCCTGGCAAAACTTCAACTATATTTACTTTAAAGACTACAGTATAATTTCTCCCTCATGGTAATTTTCTTTGGCCCTTATTTTCCCCCAATTCCATATGCTAGTGTTCTACGTGTATCCAGCCATGCAGAGAGAATTATTTAGAACTTTACAGGAAATAGTAGCTTATTTAAAATCTCCTATTCTAACCTGAGCTGACAAACAGAATGAAATTATCACTAAGCCTCTCTAAAAAAAGAAACAATTCCAGTCATTTTTTCCTAATTACATGTTTACATTTGTTCTCAATGTGCAACAAATGTTTCAATAACTGTTTGTCCTATCTCCTTCTCAAAAAAACAGCTTTCTTTCCCATTTTTCCCCAAATTAATAAAGTCAGAGTGAAATGCTTTACAAAATTTCTGATCTAAAAAACTCTGTATCATTTAAATAAACACAATTTACCTTGAATAGCAATGGGAGCAGAAGGTGAAATTATTGCAGACTACATGAAAAGGGAACTACCAGTTTTACTGGTTTTGGGGAGTATTGCTCAAGAACAGCCTGCTTGGGAACCCATGGCAGTTTAGCCACAGCAGAACCAAACTCAGCACCAGCTACAGACAGAGCAAAAGAGTTGAGAGTCCCCTGGCAACCATTACCCCTTAAATTCTGTACAGTTACAACTAGACTGCTGTTGGCACTGATGTTACATTGGTTTCAGGAGGTTTGCAACTGCAGTACAGGCATTTCTTGGATTCCCCTGAAATCCACAGCCACTATCACCCTGACCCACACAGACTAAATAATGTCAGCGAAATCTGAGTTCTGGAAAAAGAGAGATCAAAAATAATAATTCAAAGGCTAGGGGTGTGACCCCAAACCTTGACATTTCTGACACAGGTCTCATTGTACTTCACAATAAACTGTAGTGGCCTGATGAAAGTAGTTTTAGGCTGACTGCTACCATGGAAAATAGGCCTCAGTCAGAACACCTGCCAAGAGCATAGAAAGCTAAGAGCTGGACAACATCAGGAACTCTCTCTACCTGAACTGTATGGTGCTAGTAACTATCTAGTGAGAAAAAAACCATAGTAACTACAGACAAACAAAAATGGAAACTGGAATTTTAGCAGCGAAACACAACTACATGTCATATATTTAGAAAAAAACTGTTTGAGAAAGAAGCAACTTTAGTTATGATGAATTAAAGACTAAAGACAGAGACCAACAATGGATTTTGTCAACAAGTAATAATAAAAGTCGCAGAGTACATTTTATGAAGGTTTTATTCATCCAATATCCAATTACCATCAATAGAAACAGTGCAAGATAAAACTAAATCTAAAGTGTTCCATGAAATTTTTGAAGTACGTTAAGGGAGAGCCACTATCAATTAAAAAAATAATTATGACTGACTACTACTCAATATAAAAGAAGAAGACAGCTGTTCTGTTTCCTCAGAGTTGAGGAGAGAGAGAAAATAAACTCATCTGTTATAGCAAATCTTTACTGCTTCGTGTCCAGGCACAAACATTTTATTAGTTCTGCATTGAATCTCATTGTTGCATGTTCTTGCTAATGCAGAAGGGAGCCAACAGTGAGATGCCAATAGAGATGCTCAGGTAGAACATAATGAGAAAGCTTGAGAAAAACCTAGACTTTGACTCCTAGTTTTTCAGCTACACTGGTAAATAAGATGGACAAAACATATTGATAGCAACTGGAGAAACTGACATAGATAAGGAAAAGACCAAAGAAAGAAAAAAGAAAAAAGGTTAGAAAAATGGAGGGACAGCTCATAAATCAAAGATGGAAACTCAGAAAAAGGGTGTGGGGGGTGTGAGAAGTCACAGAGACAATGTGAACAGGACTGGCCTCCCTGTAGGAAGAACGCAAGAGGTGAAGCATGCCTTTTTCTTCTTTCTCTTTTTTTAACATAGTCTATTCCTACTTCACTCCAGTGTCCACAAACTACCACAAAATAAAGTAAAAAAAAAGAAACTAGAGGTTAAAAGAACAACACAAGAAAAATATGTACCCCAACTAATCAGAAATTCAGAGTTTGCATCTGCAAAAGGCAACATACAAAGACAGATGTAGTTAAGTGAGGAGAAAGTAACACAAGTGAAATAAGAAAAATGTAACTATCAATAAAGAATGCTAACAAGTTACTGGTTTATTGCTTTGCCTTTTGGGTTTTTTTTTATTTAAAGTCTCACCACACTTTATAAAACATTCCATCTCAAGTACACTTATTTAGGAGCAGCTCTTCTATAAGCAAACAATCCCACTAAAGTGAATGTTGTTTACAAAGGCAAAAGTCTGCAAGCATTTGCCTTAATATATTAGCATACCTTTTTGTCCTAAAAGAAATGTTTATGAGCATGTTTATGTTCATATCAATACTTAAAACACTAAGATTTTGTGGTAATTAATAATAACATCTCATATAAGCTGCAACAGTATTTTAACCTATGGGAAAACAGTTCAGATTCCTTTCAAAATAAACTGTTATTCAAAGATCACGGTATTTTTAATTAACAAAACAGTCCCTAATCTGTAAAAGACTAATAAGACATGGCAGATAACCTTACAGCTTAATTTAATATAATATAGCTTTCTTAATTCTTCAATTTACCATGAAGACATTGCAGAAAACTTACAGCACTACTGCACACATTTTGGAATTTTATATAAAGTGCATTCTAAGAAGTGTAGTTTTATATTATTAAAGCTCACAAGTTTTAAAATAAATACATTAGACATAAAAAAACATATAATGATACCTTATTATAACGATCATGAGGAACAGACTGCAACACGATAGGCTCCATTGTAGCAACATTTGCAAACTGCACCTCGGGAATGTACAGAGCACAAACCACATGAGCCCAACCTACAAAAAGTTATAAGGATATTTAATGTTTTCTAGAAGCTCAAAGACATTTCAATGTAGTACAAATATAGTACAAAGAACCTTTTACAACACTTTTTTTTCCATGGACTATTTTAACTGTTTAGAATATCAAGGACAGAAGTTACACTTAAGTCATGTTTACATTTCATTTTTGTTATCCAAAGCTTAGATTATCAGTAATACATTTTTTAATGTAGTCAGGGAAAATTTATACAAGTAATACTCTATGCAATTCAAATATTAATGATTTATACAAACAGTGACACAAACAGAAAAAACAATTATTTTTTAATTTCTTGGATTAACACCGCCACTGCATAAAAGCTACGCGAAGTCCTGCAAAAAGGAAGCACCATCTGACCAAACTGGTATTCTTACAAGCATTACCATCATAGAAGACTTCTGTGTATAGTTTTTATTTTAAAAATGTCATTCTGATTTGAATAGACTCCTGTTTCTTTCTGTAGAAAGAAACTCCAACACATACATACACCCTCAAATCCCCTCTATGAAATCTCTTGCTTTTCTACCTATAAACATGTGGCAAACTCATTTTTTCATAGGAATACGAATACCTCTATCCGGTCCTATTCTAATTCATTAACTTGGGGTCAGCAATAAATGGTTCCTTACCATATTGTGCTTTAACAACATTTTGAGAAAGCCAACAGTCTTAACTGTCTGACATTTGGTCGGATGCGGGTGGGGGAAAACACCAAGTCAGAAATAAACCTACTAATTCGAAACCTTTTTTCAACACAAAGATCCTGAGAGCTGTTGGTTTGTTTCAGTGGAGGACTGTCTGCCATAACTGTAAATTTTGCAGACGCTGCTGTATAGCTAACCCAACACACTGTTATACTGACACTAATAACAGAATTATTAAAAGTAATATCACCTCATCTGAAAGTGAATTTGGTGTGTCTAATAATTTGGTGTGAACTCTGTTCTTCCCCAAGAGGAAAACCAAAGTCTCTTTTCACAAGACCCTCAGTATACTTTAAAAATAATTCTGCTTTCCTCCTACTCAGGCTTACTTGTATGCAAACATTAAGGACATAAAATAACAGACCTACATAATTAGATAACCTAGCAGATTATTAGATTAGGCAAGCAAAGTGAATTATCATTGTGCAAATGCATGCTACAGTAAATCTAAAAAATCCAACAAAAATTTTTAAAAAAACCAAAACCAAACCACGAATAAAAACAAATAAACAAAAAGCCCCCCAAAAAACCACCAAAGAAACAAACAAACAAACAAACAGAAAAAAAAACAAACACAAAACTCACCATATACTGTTTCACTGTCTCACTGCAGCCCTTTCTGAGCTTTCATCTTGGATTTTCTCTTTTCAACTACTCTACAGAATCTAAAAGTTCTTAATTTCTTCACGGAACTGTACTTTGACTCTTAAACTCAGCTAAACACAAAGCTGTGCTTGCTCACAGTAGTATTGTCGAGACTCTGGAATGGTATTGTCCTAGGTTACAGTGTAAGACGTGCCCAAAAGCATGTATTCTATCACCATCTTCATAAAATACTGAAACCAGGTGGGGCAGTGTTTTCCTTGCCTCTGTTTAATGGGCAGTCAAGGACCCTGCCCATGGCTCATAGATAACTGCCTCTGGACAATCTTTTGTTAACGGGCCCATCAATGCCTTGCCCCCTGACTCATCATCCCATTGTGAGATGCTCCACACAGAGGGAGAAACCAAGCATTCCATCCTGGATATAATCTGGGATTCCAAACACCACAGACAGCCTTTTCCCACTGGATTTCCAGAGGACAAGAGCCACAACACAGCCACCACTGGACTTTCAGACGAAGACTAGACTCTTTTTCTACAGGATCACTGCTTTAACAGGACCACTTCATCTGAACTGCTACCAGCACCCTGACTGACAGGGTGCCAGGTTGTATTCTGACTTT
>VZTH01006762.1:0-20938 GCA_013397815.1 Aleadryas rufinucha | reverse complement strand
AAAAAAAAAGGCATAAAGAAAAAATCAAAACAGTGCAATATATTCCTATTTACAAATACAAAGCACAAAAGCACACATCCAAGACAGCTGTGGGCAGTAGCAGGCTTTCAACTTTCATGAGACCAAAATCAGTATCTATACAATGAAACAAATGAAGCACCACAGCATTAACACACTTTTTGAACACAGGTTAATAAGTGCCCATAAGGGACATTTTCCATTGGTTTCCATCTGGTACCTTCAGATCCCAGATAATCTGACCAAGCCGAAAAGTCACAATCTGTCCAACAATAATCTAACCATAGGGGTTGTTGCTGCACTCTTATAAGTTACCAGCCTCAAAAGCCTACACCAAAAAAGAAGCCTAACTCCAGCACCAGCTCCCACTTGGACTCAAGACACCCTGTACACTAGTTCTTAAATATTCTTTTGTCCAAAGTTTAACTGGTGAGGAAATACAGAATTTTCAGAGAGCAACACCCAGCTAACCTGGAAGCGTCAAAAGAGGCACAGCTGAAGGAAGAATAAGGAAGATACTTCTCCATAACAAGTGTGGTTAAGAACTGGTTGTCTAAAGCTGCTGTGCAATCTCCACCTTTTAAGAACTCAAGGTTTGTAGACTCCTCCACAAAACTTTAAAGTTAAGGGAGGTTAAGAAGATTCAGTTTTGCCATATGAGGACCAGACAGTAGGAGGAAAACAGAAAAGAAAGCAAACAAGAACCATTTTCCTAAGCATCGAGACTAGTCACTATTGCTACAAAGCATAAGCACGGAAAAAAGGACACGTACAGCTGAAGTGTGATAGATCTTTTCTGTCTCACTGATAAGAGAATGAGCTACTAACCTATACACAGATTTTACTTGTAATGTTTTGTGCAACTGAGAGTGTTCCTGACTATATAACACAGTATAAAAACACCTTCCGATCCTCTGCTGACATTTCCTTCTCTTTTAGACAACTACTCAGACTGAGCACAGAGCCCAGAATTCCAGCAGAATAAAGGACCTACTGCCATGTTCAAAGTTGAGTGCTTTTGTCTACTGTTTCCTACTGGATGATAACTGCCTTCTTTGTCTGAAGGGATAATGAAACATTCTAAAGACACCCATCCAAACTGTACATAGAAGCCCATATGAGAAGCAAGCATTTAAAAGGATGTGTGGTATTTAAGACTACGTTAAAATATATGTTTTTCCATTTACTCCATCTAAGCCATAAAGTTTGCACTATAAACTTCCTATTGAAATTACCTACTACATTATTCTAGAGCAACTAAAATTTCATCAGCAATTATACACATTTTCCCTCCTTCTCAACCAAGAATAAAAAAACATTCACTAAATCCAGTCCTTATGAGTTTTACCAATGTTTTAGTGTGAAAAATACTGTTGTATACTCATGTTTTAGATTATAAAATAAAAACCTCCAATAGCACTGTTCTATACATCCAAAAACATTTAAAACATTCTCCCTAGTTTTTGTTGCAGCTGAAATTATGTTATCACCTTTCCTCCTCACCCAAACACTGCACAGAAATAACAGCAAGATACTCCTATTTTTTCTTAATTGTTCTCCAAATTCAGCCAGGAACTCATGTCATTTTTGAGATCACTTCTGTTCCAAATGAGTTCATTAAACCCATCTCTATAAACCATATCATTTACTCTTTAAATCAATGGTTAAACTTCCATTCACTTTAGTTGCGCATGGTTTGAATCCAGACAAATAGCCACAGATATATTACTTGCTTTTTTAACTTTGCTTATGAAACTTGCAGTAATTGCTAACAAACTCCTATTATTCCCACTGAATTGCTTATATGCAATTTACTTTTGGTTTCATCTCCCTTTCAGGACAACTTTAACTGGAAGAGAGGGCAGGACACATGTTTTTGCAAATAGAGGTACTGGCAGCTTGCAAAATGTTCTTAAAATTTTCCCTTGTACTCAGATTTTTTTATTTATTTTTCAATCTTTGAGACGGTGGCCTTTTGACACATGTGCCTTCTCAATAATAGTATTTTTACCAGATGATATTGCTTGCCTTGCTTACCTTAAAATAAACCTAATTTCTTGTTTTTAAATTAAAGCCTAAAAAACATATCATAAGGATTCAAACCAGCCATCAAGTTTGCTTGTTTCCGTGCACTCCTATCAGAATTGTTTTCTCTGAAACTGCTGAAAAAAAACCCTCAGGCTACCACCGGCTGACAGATTCACTGCCTCTTTTGCTTCAAAAAACCCCAATATTCTACAACCATCAATGTCTCCATCCACAAACTGTAAAACACCATCATTTTTAATTTTTACTTATTGGTGATAGACAAAGTTAAAAATATTTACTTCAACTCTACTTTCAAGTTCAGTAACTTTGGGAAATGCTGCTTACCTTTTAAAAAAAGAAATCCAGTGTGCTTTCTAAGAAAACATTGCACAAATATAACTAAGACATTTTCCTTTGGAAAGATCTTAAAAAACAACTGCTACCAACTTTAAAACAACATGAAAAACCACATATAAACCAATTCCGAAAGATCTGCTTTGATAATAATAATGAAAACCATTTTTTCCAGTATCAAAATCAGGAAACTCATGCTGAAAAATCTTCAAAGTTTAAATATACCATACAAGACTTGCAGAATTTCACTTAAATGAATTCTGTTTTATTTTGATTTATCTCTTAGAAAGACACACTATTGAGTTTTGCCAATTTCTACATTTCATTCTAGTTCACAAAATGTTTAATTACCACCACAGAATCTATCCAAATGTTACCAATCTTTCACTGAGATTTTCATTTCTGGTGCCTTACTGATTTTTAACTCAGTGCAAACCTAGCAGTACATACTTAACAGGTATAATTTTAATGTACATTGTTCACTAATGTTCAGAGTAACAAAGCTCAGACTTCTTACCCCTAGCCAAAAATAAACAGTTGATCTGTTATCCCCAAGTGACAGAGAACAAATAATTCCTAGCAATTTCACCATCAGCAAACACAAGACTGTTGCCAACAAAGAACTCTGTAACTAGAAGTAAACTCTACCAAAGAGAATTAACAAAGAAAACCCAGGAAGATAAATACTACACAGTATGTTACCCATCTAACTAAATTTTTGCCTTTACAACTACTGCTTAATTGCCCAAAACTTGATTCACAAGCACTTTCCCTGTAAAGAAACTCACAGTACTTTTAAATTGCCTTGCACTGCAAATTTTCAAGCCTTGCTTTGACTTCATAATAAAATAACAGCAACAAACTTATAATCCATCCTACCATCCACCACAAGGGAAGTCCACGTCTTGCTTATGAACTAAGAGGCACAGAGTAGGGACTTCGCTACAACCCACGGTCAGTACTGAAGCTGTGCAGCAAAGCACTAATGCACTGTAGAGGCCAGAATCGTGAAGCCACACTGAACTCAGCCACAGGGCCAGCCTCGTAGCACAAGAGTTCTGGGATATTATCACCATCGCCTAACCATGCATCAATGTCAGAGCAAAATTTGTTTATGCATTCTAAGTTCCTAAAGAGTCCATTATGTTTCATTAAAGAAGTCTTACTTTATTTCAACTACAGCTCACTCCCAAAACAAGAGAATTGTATTTATTATTCTAGCATAGAAAAACCTTTCTCTATTGATATGTTAAGTTTCTTACGAGGATTGCTCTTAGTTGTCACTTAAGGATACACCTCAATCCATTACAGCTGTGGACCGTCACTGAAAAGCAGGATCTCGTCTTACTCTTCATTTTCAACTGTTCGTTCTTGCCCCCTCCTTGCAGTATGAGTTTGCTATATAGCAGGGCAAATAATTTTTTTCATCTCATTACTAAATTTGTGGGAAACTTAAAAGTTTACCTTCAAGCAAGATCAGTCAATGGGTTGATGCAATCCACACTGAGGTCATATGATTAGCATACACAAAACCACCAGTGCAGTAACACCCAGTAGGAGAAAACCACAGTCCACTCCTTTCAGCAGAGGTCAACAGCTGCCCTAGATTACATGAAATTGCACCCTCTGTTTCCACAACTATCAGATCTGCTGACTGACCCAAAGGCTATCCAACTCTGCTGGATTCACTTTTCAAAGATTTACTTAAGACCATTACTGTTACTCTTTGCCAAAGGGAAAGATTAAGTACTATTTCAAACCTTTAGTTAAGTGTCTCTTCATTAAGACATTCCATACACTTTGGTTTTAACCCTGATCTTCCTTTCTTGTAAAAACAAGGAAACTTGCAGATAAGAAATCTGTCAGCTGAAGTTACAGTCTTTTCCTTACTCTATTAAATACAGATTTAGAGTTTGCTAGAGTTAATATAGCATTATTCATATTTATCATTTGATCCACTCTTTGAAGAGGGGTAAAAAGAAGGTGCCACACTAACCACTAGAGCTCTCACTGTTGTGGTTGGTAGTCAGCCTCGTCATTGGTACAGAGTGGACAATTTATTAAAAAGGTAAATTAAATACTCTGTCTATGAAGAAAAGGCTTCATCCCACTAAATCCTACTACTGAATTTCACAAAATTCTCCATTTAGAAAAATCTGGTCCTCAGCTAAAGAATTGATTCATTTTGAATCATCACTCCGCAGCACAACAAAAAGTTTGGTTTTGGAACAGCTACAAATGAAATTCCATTGGTTCACTGAGTAAGCTAATAGCTTTAATAATTTTAACTGGAATGCTATGGAATCAATGAGTTTCTTCCACCTTCCTCAAGAAATCCTTTCATACAACAAAAGGAAGAAATGTATACATAACCACCTAAAACTCTAAAAAAAAAAAAACTACATATACATTATGATTATAGTAATGTAAATCATAAATATAAAATACCTTAAATGCATTATTTTAAATTTATTATCAGTTTTTTCTCTTTCCCAGTTAAAAAAAATACACTCACTGCTGTTAATCTGCTCAAAAAGGCCAGAACATTTGCAGGTAAGCACATGCAAAATGCCTATGTCTCGATGTGTACATATAACATTATACCATCCACATTCTTAGACATAAACATCAAGAAAACTCATCAGAACAGTAAACCAGACAGTGAGACTCTAATAATAACAACAGCAACAGTAAAACTAGCATATAATGTTTTTACAGACTTGGGAGATCCCACCACTAACCCAGGGGGTGGGAAGAGGGCCTGGACCATGACAAAACCACCACATTGTTAGCTGGCCTTTCCCCAAGCAGCTGCATGAAAGAAGTCTTGGTGAAAAGTCACACAAAGAATGCTGTTACACAGCATTCCTGATCATCATCCACTGGAATCAGATTTCAAAGTAACAACTTGTACAGCAAAATCAAACCTTTTAAGCTTACACAAAATTGTGGGAAAAAATTACTGCAAGAAAACTATTTAAATAGGAGATGCACTATATTAGATACAAGTGAACAATTTGCTTAAAAAACAGAATGCATACTCAGTATTAGGAGAAGATAAAAGAATTGGGATTCAAAAAGCTAGAATCAGACCAAATGGTCATGATTTCATTTCCTCCTCACTGAGCATTAAAAATCAAAAGGAAATTACTGCAACAGTTAAGGAAATATTACTGAACTGAAAGGCCCAAAACCGTCAAATGCCAACAGTTCTCAAGTATCTTCACACAGTCACTTGTTACTTCTCTGTTTTTGAAAAAACATGTTTATAATTTATCCAACTACTAATCCACTTACCAATCCACCAAGCGAAAGGAAAATTAATCTTTCAATAGCCTTCTCACACATAAAACAGCAAATCAATAAGCAACTCATATACATATCAGGTTTTCTCATTTTAAAAAACTTTTATATTCAGTCATGTTTAAAACCACAACAGTTCCCCTAAATGAACATGAATACCAAATTTATCATAGAAATCTGTCAATAAATATATTCAGAGCGAAAAGTTCCTTTTCCAATTCAATCTTACTTTTCTACTTTTAGTATCAATAAGAAAAGAATAAATAGAAAAATTTAAAAGACAGTAAATAGCCCAATGGAATTTATATAATTCCAGTCTCTGAACACTGAAAACATCCTAATGTTTATGTAAAAACAAAGTCCACATACAAGAAGGATTATTTTTTGTTCACAAAACTTAACCATAGCCCTAAGACAGTCACAGATATCAGGCAGACAAAATATTAAAACTTATTCAAAGCTAATTACTAAAATTTCTTACAAACACCCTGCTCATAACCGTGCAATGTTCTATTACTCTTAAAAATTAATTAAATCAAATGTGTAGCTAAATATAGTCAACTCTTAACAATCCTTAGGACAGATAAACCTGTTGACAGACAAGCCACACCACAGATACTAGTCCAGACTCCACTCAGCTAAATCCAAGAATATTGTTTCCAAGATCTGTGCAAGTGCAGGAGCAGAATGACCATTTTCACACAGTGCAGAGACTGAACAAGCATTTGCAAATGGACTTTGGCTGCTCCTGTTCAAGGTCAGTTCAGGTCTCTGCCAATGGAAAGCACAGGAGGGACACTGAAGCAAACTAGGATATATTCCACACAAATTTAGACAGAATTATCTCTTTGGGCTCACTACAAGTTCTGATTACAGCACCAGTAGCCACCATCAACAAGCCAAGAACAGACAGGCATCTGTGTACTCTCCCACGTACCAAAAAAGGTTATGGCAAGAGGTACTAGAAAGGTGAACACAGAATAACTGACTGTTGCCACCCCAGCCTGCAAACACCAAGTGGAATCAAATAAAACCATGAGGTAATGGGATCAAAAGAAACCCCATGGACACATCATACTGATCAACTCCAAAATGCCTTGCCACACAACATTATGGACACTAAACTTTATACAGAAGGGAACACTTTAATAGTGTGATGCACTCATGTTCCATTAAACACAAAAATACCATGTCTGGATCAAGAAGTCCCAAAACATAAATGCTTGTAGGCTGGGAAACTTCTGAGAAGGCACACAAGACCTTTCTCAAGAATCTAGTTCATAGTGACAAAGAGAGCAGGACAAATGTTTGGCCTTCCAGGATATGCTCCCATCCTTTTACTATCTTAGGCTGTCACTTTTAAGTTCTCTGTAAGATCCATGACAGTACTGCTCCAATAATGCCATATTTAAGGAATCACTGAAAATTGTAATTCTCTTTGCCATAGATGACACTAGACAACCCACATTAACCTGGTAAGCACAACTAAGGCAGAGTCAAACAGACTCCAAACAGAAACATAAAACCTAAAAAGCACATCTAAAAAAATGGTGATCTCCAAAAGGTGAGAAGCAGCAACAGGCCAGTAACAGGAGAGGGAGCAGGAGGAAGAACGCACACAAAGGAACCTCGCACTGTTGGGGGGGTAGGAGGGAGGGACAAAACACACAATACCAACACAACCACACCATATGCTACCATACTATATAGTCAATTAATTATACTTACAGTAACTTAATACTTATAAACAACACACATTTGACTCCCAGACTACTTTGTAATATAGATAGTGCCCCAGAGTTCTCAAAGGCAAGATAACACCATTACAGAAGAGCTCTAAGATTAGGCTACCTTCAGTTACAGTTGTGCAACTGACTTAAGACCACTAATGTATGGGCTGCTGCTAAAAGAATACTCCTGGCCATTCCTTGTATCAGCATTAGCATGGGCAGCTGGGTCAGGGGAATTTTCATGTAGCTGAAAAGGAATGCAGGGGCAGAAAAAAAGAAAAATTTTAAATGCTAGTACTATCACAAAGGAGGAGGAAGCAACAGATAGCAAAGACCCTCACTGCAGTAACAGCATCTTACTGCAAGTTAAGAAAATCATGGAACCCTATAGTAAAAGCTCAGTAGACCATTAAGTTTCCTAACATGAAAGAAAATACAGTACCTTCAATGTCCAAAACACAGTTCTTCACCTTATTATAAAGCAAATATCCAGAAGACAGTTAAAAATAAAACTACAGGACCAGCAGGCGATGTATGGGCTAAGCTATCTTCATATTCAAAACAAAAAGCACACTGGTTTTTTCTGGCTACAAAATGAAGTTTTTTGTTGCCAGAAGGCAGAAAGAAGAAAAACCTTGTATCACTGACTTAAAATCAGTGATTTCTTCTCTTGCTCTGAAAAACTAAGACCACGTAATTATTTCTATACGTGGAGAAAGACTGCATAATTACAAGTTTATAAAGCTGGATCCTTACAAGGTTTCATCAGAAATGTTTGTTTGCAAGTCTCTTCTCAAATACCTGCATCTTTTTACAATTTGCTTGGCAGCGAAAGGCGTAACAGCGTTAAAAAAAACTTAAGTATTAACCTACTGTAAATGCCATTTTCAGCTGGCAAGCCCATTACTTGATCTTCAACAGTATTTCCTAAAGTCTAAAAATCTTCTGGTACAATCTCTTGTTAGGAAACTCTTTGAAAGGAAAGCTTCAGTTAAGACTGAAAATTTCTGAAATGCAACACCAGTCAAAGTATTCTCCAAGGTGCACATCCTTCTGTAAAGGTGTTATTCAAAGGACATTTGGTCCACAAAGTAGAATTTGCTGTTTTCAACACCACGGACAAGATCTGTTACAGAGGCTGGGTGTTTTCAGAAGAAAATATAAATTCTTAAGCCTCTCAGCTATGAAATTTTCAGTATGAAGCTTTCACTGATGAAAACACTTGGGTATTAAAATTATAGTACAGTGTAATATCTTTGCTATTTAAACCTAAAACATTTCAATCTTATAGAGTAATTCACTTCCAGACAAGAATTTATAATTAGAATTAATAGAGCCATAAGAGAGATAACGAATAGGAGGCTCAGATCTTTGATGAACACTATCCAAGCAAGTTCTCAAGACTTTAGGCAAAGAAAAAGTTTCAACACCACCACAGACAATAGCAAAGCATTCCCAAATACCACTTTAAGTATAAAACCAGAAAACACTTCAGCTACTTCATACATCACGAATTTCACTCTATATTTCAAGAAGTTTGAGGCTTTCTTATTACTATTTCCTAAAAAAGAAAGTGTCCAGCTGCTATTTCTAAAGAAATTAATTCAACACTGCATGTATCAACATGAGAGGAATAATAAGAGGAATAAGACTTAAGTACTGGCCACTAAGTTCAGCAATGGGTTTGTGTCAGTTGACACTAGAATGGTACACCTACAGCATATATATATGTATGAACGGAGCAGTCACCGGTATACAAGGGGAAGGGTAGATCAGCACAAACATGAGCAGGCCCTGAGTTCCTGCAACTCAACAGCAACAGAAATAGCAAAGCTGCATCAACACTAAGCTAAGATATAAATTAGCTAGAATATTTTGTACACAGCATAGAATCTGCAGAATACAATTTACACAGACTGTCCAAGTGAAATCTAGAATCCAATCATACTTTCTCCTCTCACAAGAGAAAGGGCTCAGTATCAAAATGACCAGGCTATTTACAGATAGATGATGGATGGGAATTTAGAAGTATCTACTAGAGAGAGAAGGTGGCATTCCAAAAGTGATTGAAAAGTTAATTGAAATTTTTCACTCATATCACCCAGCTATTATTATAAACATAATCAAGACAGGATATTCAGTGGAGACTTTCTCTAGCAGTTCTACTCAGCAGGAGCAGAACTGACGATAACCTGAACAGTGAAATTAGAAAGATGCAAGGGAGAGGTAATCACTACTGCAACTTCCCAGCTCTAACTTCTTTGTTACAGAACCTATTAGTAAATCAGGCATGAAAGAGCCAACCTTTGAAAATGCACTGGTGCGTTCAGTCTGGACTATAGACATAAAAATTCCACTTTCCTCCATGAATGGTGCACTTTCAACAGCTTTCTATAAATGCTCAGGCTCCAACTAAATACACATAAAGTTCATCTATTTTACCCATTAAAATCTTATGTTAAAATGCAGTTTTTCTATCGTAACTTTTTTCCTAAAAATGAAACTAAGAATAATGATAGATGTCCTCAAACTAAATTGAACCTAAAGTGGACAAGTAAGTGTTACTGTAAAACAGTTATCTCTTTCCAAAGCAGTTAGTGTTTTCTTATATGTTTAGGATCCCTATAATTTTTTTTCCACAGATTTATTTCCCTCATACAAAATAAGAGAGTTCACAAAAAGCAAGAATAAAACTTACCCCCATTATCTGTTCTCTTTAAAGCACCATCCTTATGAGGGCATAATTCACATCTCTAGGAAAAAAAGCAAAAATAAAATAAAAAAATGGAATGATCATAGAAGCATTGAAAAAGAAACCACACACATTAAAACTGTTATCTGATATTAAGGAAGCAACCATTCTTTAAAAGTGAATGGGTGTGTTTTCCCTTAATCTTTACTTGAATATTAATGTTAGTTTGTGAAAAATAAAGCTTTCTCCTCCAGATCTTGAAACTGTGACACACATTAAAGCTACTCGCAGTTCTACCTCCAAGATTTTATCCATGGATTCCACACCCTGGAATTCTGGAGACAAGCCTCCAAAAACTATAGCATAGGGTAGACTTACATGCCAAGAAGCTTGGACACAGTTCAAAAACTCCCTACTCTATTTCCTTCTCCTAGCATCTCTGTATTTTCTAAGGTGGTCAATCACAAAGAAGCGCCGTGGATACGATCAGCACAGGTGCACATACCTATGGCTGACCACACAGTCTCTGCGGACTCCCACTTACCCTGAGAGACAAAAAGCAACCTCCCTTTCTGTCTCAGAAAAAGGAGGTTGGAAGCTGACTTATCCCTACAACTGTAGCAAGACCGCATGTCTGGAAATAAGCAGTTTGATCACAGAATCTCAGAATAAGCTGAGTTGCAAGGGACCCACAAGGATCATCAAAGTCCAACTCTTAACCCTGCACAGCACCATCCCAAGAGTCACACCATGTGCCCAAGAGTATTGTCCAAATGCTTCTGAAACTCTGTCAGTTGGTGCTGTGACCACTTCCCTGGGGAGCCTGTTAAGTGCCCAACCACCCTCTGGGTGAAGAACATTTTTCTAATATCCAACCTAAACCTCCCCTGACAGAACCTCAGACCATTCCCTTGGGTCCTGTCACTGGTCACCACAGAGAAGAGATCAGCATCTGCCCCTCCTCTTCCCCTCATGAGGAAGCTGTAGACTCCAATGGTGTCTTTCCTCTGTCTCCTCCAGGCTGAACAGACCATGCGACCTCAGCTGCTCCTCATACGGCTTCCCCTCAAGGCCCTTCACCATCTTCATGGCCCTCCTTTGGATGTTCTCTGATAGTTTAATATCTTTTTTATACTGTGGCACTCAGAACTGCCCCCAGCACTCGAGGTGAGGCTGCCCCAGTGCAGAGCAGAGAGACAATCCCCTCCCTTGCCCAGCGATGCTGTGCCTGATGCCCCTCAGGACACACTTGGCCCTCCTGGCTGCCAGGGCACTGCTGGCTCATGTTCAACTTGCCATGGACCAGGACCCCCAGGTCCCTTTCCATGGCACTGCTCTCCAGCCTCTCATTCCCCAGTCTATGCACACATCCAGGGTTGCCCCATCCCAGGTGCAGAGTCTGGCATCTGCCCTTCTTGAACTTCATATTGTTAGTGATTGTCCAGCCCTCTAATTTATTAAGGTCTCTCTACAAGGCCTCCCTGCCTTCAAGGGATTCAACAGCTCCTGACAGTTTTGTATCATCTGCAAACTTGCTTAGTATCCCTTCCAGTCCTGGGTCCAAGTCATCTGTGATGTAATATTCTTCCAACATACACCAGGATCACAACAGGACAGTTTTTCTGCAATCATTGCCTCCTATCAAGTTCCTAATATCATGTTTATCTCTAAGTGTCCTAGAGCATGTGAACCAATTCCAAACCAGAGATGACAGAAATTAACAGATTTGACACACATTCCACTTCAAGTGCTCCAAATTACAAGCACAGGAACACCATTATACAGGATCCTATACCTAGGAATCACCTTATTACACCTTTATATATTTCTAGATTAGGGACAACTCAAACCATACAAACCTAATAATCTTCTTAAGCAAATCAAGATCATCAGATGCAAACTCAACACCATATCCTTCAAAGAGTGGGACACCTGCTCTTCTCCCTGTTCCCTGAACAGTGCTATTCTCCATTACCAGCTAACTGACAAGACAGCAGATAAAGGAGCCTATGAGGCTAGAAGTGCCTCAGAAACAGATTGTGCAAACTTATTTGAGGAACTAGAAATTCCATTCCTGAAATTCATATGGCTAAAGTATATCTTGAGGACTATGTTAACCTGTAAGAAATTTGTAAAACTATCTTTCTTAACCTGTAAAAAAAATTATATTAGCAGCAGAGAGGCTTTCACAGAGGGTAGAATAGAAAAATTCTTACATTATTTTTTCTCAGTGCACTGGTATAGAGAGCTGCACACAGAAAGAAGAATCTTTAGGATCGTAGCCTTTTGTCTTTTGTTTCACTCATCTCTCTCTCTCACGCTCACTAAAATGATTAGCAATTTACTGAAAGTCAGCATTAAGTCTAAGGTGAAATTTAGACATAAAGTGGCTGAAAACTTCTTAATCATTCTGCAAGCTGCCTGCAGACTGGGATCATTACACATTTTTGGGGTTTTTTTCGTCAAGACAGTGAAATGAACTGATCAGTTCATTTTAAACAAGATCCTACATATGCAGTATATTTGTGAGCAGTATGTTAACACTTCAGCTCTCCAAATATTAAATACTAAGTGCCGAGAGACACACAGTAGCAAATATTTCTCATACACTGAACCAGATTCCTAAAGCAACAAGCCTGGTATACACTGGTGGACACAGCGCAATAAAGTTTGCTCCCACACCAAAGCTGCAAGCAGGCAGGTTAAAACCAATGAGAAAAGATGACGTATCTGAGAGAAGAGAAGCTGTTAATAGTTTCTACCTTGCCCCACTTCTGCAAGCCTATGGAAGTCTGACATACATTTTCACTAGTGGCAAAACCAGTTTAGGAGGTTCTCTTCTTCCCTTCACCTCCCCCTCATTAATTTCTCCCTCCACCACTCCCTCAGCTACAGACACAACTATCTGTAGGGCTGCCCCTTAGAACAGATCAGTGAAATGGAACGAAATAAACTTTTTTAACGTTTTTTATTCAGGTCATATCACTGATGCAATTTAAGTACAATGCCACAAACAGCTGTATCAGCAAAACTGAAGGCAGGGAGCCACAGCACTGCAGCATTATTAATTAAAAAATTAGCAAGCTTCTTGTGCAAACTTTACCACAAAATAAATCAAAATGATCAAAAGACACTAAGCTGCAATGACCTTAGCCAGTCCTTTATGCAGAAGAGCTAAGCATGCTCCATTCAGTCTCATCAGCTTTACCTGATTTATTTTTGTCTCCTATGTCTACAAGAACTCAGGTCTCTTGTTAATCCTCTGCAGTCCTGGCTGCAACCAGTCATAGAACATGCAAGACAGAAAACTGAAGTGGAGGAGGAAGCTTTGACAGTGGAAGAAAACTTGAGTGCAGAACTGCACTCAGCTCTCATGGTGCTGACGATCGGTAACTCTGCAGATATTTGCCCTTTGATAACACAGAGCACTCCTGGTGCCAGGAAATCTGTCTACAATCTGCAATAAAGTAGCACCCTAGTAAGCTAACAGACCAGACAGCAACCCTGATCCTTTCTATTCCCTTTCTCTGCATTAGGAACCTAACTCCTTCCCAGCCTCCACACTCTCAGATTCTGTCGCCCATTTCTGCTCTGCCAATAGACACCACATAGTAAAACCAGGAGTTTTGCCAGGTGGGAACAGTGAATCTCATGCCCTGAGACAAGTAGCTAGCAAAGAATTTTTTTTCTTTAAACACTTTATTACTAGTTCTAAAATGCATGGAATAATTCTTTGATCTTTTTATCATGCAAGCTGATGATGCAACACAGTACATGCAATAATGTGATGATCTACACAGATGGTCTCTAATATTTAAGCACACGGACCATTACAGGGCTCTTTTCTCCAGTTGGATGTTGTAAGTCTTGTCTCTGGCAAAGGATTTCTGACACAGATTTATTGTATGAGCATTCAAAAACACTGTGGGGAACTTCTAAACCAGCTGTGGGGGTCAGAGGGAGTGGGTAGTAGGAACAGACATGACACCTACAAGATACCAGAGCACAAATAGGGCAAGTTGCTAAGAGTGATCAATTCAGTCAGATAATTCAGATAAACATCATCAGGTTAAGCATTGCAAATGTGAACACTACACAGGTTGATTGTGATCCTAGAGAATTACCCCATCCTTTGGCGTGCTGAAGGGCACTAGTCCCATAGAGGGAGGTGCAGCAGCACATGTGGTGCTGTAGGTACAGGCAGCTGAATTAGATCTGAAGAGAGTGAAGAGACAAATACTTGCTGAAGGAACACAATGAAGTTGCAGAAAACTACATCATCCTTTTCCTTCCTGTCCTTACAGAGTATAAGGATGTCTCATTTTTGCAGCTCTTTGGTGGAAGAGACTAAGTTCACAGATCTAGCTTCTGTCCAAGCAGGAGAGGGGTGAACTCTCAGCAGGAACTGCTTTGGACTATGAGGTCTCCTGTAGAGGAATAAAGTGAAACCAATCTCAAAGCTGTGAAGCTGGAAGAGTCTGACAGTGTGACTGTCACAACTCACTTCTGAGCTACATAAACAGCAACTTAATTAAGTAAACAAAGACTGATCCTATAACCTTAGCATTCAGGCAAATTGAGATTGCCTGGGTCTGATGAAAAACCCACTGCCTCCTGAGGAGTCCAGTCTTTAGAACATCACTCAGCAGAGAACCGAAGTCAGAAGCACAAGAGATCCATGCAGAAGAAGAAAGAAACTTTTTATCCCCCAACATTATTAAAAAAGTAAAAATAAACAAGAAGAAATAAATAACTGAAATAATTACCAAAAAAAAAAAAAAAAAAAAAGAACAGAGGTGTCCACTAAAGATACTCACCAGAAAAAATTTGCAAGAATGGAAGACAAAAGTAAAACAAGGAGCTAACTAATTCCAGCTTCCCATACTGAATCAGTTACGGTCCAACTTGACTCCACTGCATTGTGGCATAGTGCTCTTCCTCTGCTATAGATAGATATGCCTTTCCATTTTAACCAGGGCTAAGAGCTACCCTTAACCAGCATTAGGTAACATTATACAAATACAATTATTCAAGTCTTTTTCATTAACCTAGCTCTACCAATTTTTCAACTGGAAAGGCATAGAGAAGTTGATTTAATCCAAGAGACCACCTTATTCATGTTGAAATGAAGGGAAAAAGGCACATGGTAAATAGGGAAGATAGGGACAACACTATACAAGCAGGAGAGAAGAAAAAAATAGGAATATAACATTGTTTTTCCCTCAGGGTTCTAAAAATTTGGAGCACATTCATAAAGCATCATCTGCAGACGTCCATTATATGCTGTCTCCTATTGTAACAAAACAAAGGTCAAAGAATTCTTGTGCAAGTAATTTACCGAATTGTGGCCCAAGCTAGGCCATTGGAACCATTCACCTGAATAATGACTGTCAACCAAGTAAAATCCTGCAGGACTGAATTCCCAGCATTGCAATGAGGCAATAAAACGTTTCTTTCAATGTGACCTGTTAACCTAAATAACACAAGAAGATCTACAGCAGATTAAACAGACCACAGTTCCTTAAAGTTAGACAAGAAATCAAGCTGCAGTTCCAGCTGACTTTACTACGGGCTCACTTTAAGGTAGCATAATTGCACTGTGATGCCAGAAGATCACTGGCCATCCCCTGCTGTGTACTTTCTACTGTCTTCCTTGCCCTGGGAAAAGCACTCAACTGACTATATGGAAATCCTAACCAGCAATCTAAAAATAATTTTTTTTTTCAGTCAGATCAATTCTTTGAGCCACCTTTCCATAAGGCTACACTAACAACAATGTCAGATAACAAACATAACAGGAACACAGACAGGCAGTTGGGAAAGGATATAAAGGATGTAACTACCTTCTTTGGGAGATGCCATGATCTATACTGGCTACAAATCAGACTGGAAGTCCAACCAAAGGCCTTACTTTAAATAATAGAGAAATAAATAAATAAATAAACCATACACTTGAAACGGACTAATTTTATGTTGGTAGTAATACGGACAGATTTCTTGGACTCAATTTTGTTTTGATATTTCCCTGACATTCATATATTTCAATAATTTCAACAGGCATCAGCTGTATATGCAAAATGTTCAGTTTGGAAGCTTATATTCACTGTCAAAGTGCATATACCCAGCATGACACACTTCCAGAACAGTTTTTATTCTCCAAAGCACATTTTCATCACAGAATTACTGTTTCATACTGCTTGACAACAGGAAAAAAAAAGCAAAACTCCAAGCCCCAACAGTCTTTAACTGAAAGAAACAACTCTACCAGATTGCAATACACGATCCATGAAGTTACAAATAATAAAATAGCGAGTTACAATCAGCATAACAGTTCTTGAAACACGACACTCAACCTCTTTCAGCTTTTTTTCATCAACAGGAGTTAAAACTCGTCAGACAAAACATTTTATTCTGCTGCTCCTGTTAATCATTAATCAAACAGAAGAATGGTTAAATCCATTTGTTGCAAATTTTAGTTCACATTTTAGTGAAAACATGAGCTGGAAGCCAGAAGAGAGGAGCAGAATGGAGTCCCCATAATCCAGAAAGAAAATTGTCAGTGACCTGCTATGCCACTTAGACAGCCACAAGTCTATGGGGCTGGATGGGATCCACCCAAGGGTTCTAAGAGAGCTGGCAGAAGAGCTTACCAACCCACTTTCAACCATCCACCAGCAGCCCTGGCTAACCAGGGAGGTCCCAGTTGACTGGAGATTAGCAACTGAGACACCTATCTACAAAAAAGGCTGAAAGGAAGATGCAGGGAATTGCAGGACTATCATCCCGACCCCAGTGCTGGGGACGTCATAAAGCAGATCACCTTGAGTGCCATCACAGGGCATATGCTGAACAACCAGGGAAATCAGGCCCAGCCAGCACAGGCAGGTCCTGATTGACCAACCTGATCTCCTCTACAAAAAAGGCTGAAAGGAAGATGCAGGGAATTGCAGGACTATCATCCGGCCGGCCTGGCTAACCAGGGAGGTCCCAGTTGACTGGAGATTAGCAACTGAGACTCCTATCTACAAAAAAGGCTGAAAGGAAGATGCAGGGAATTGCAGGACTATCATCCCGCCCCCAGTGCTGGGGACGTCATAAAGCAGATCACCTTGAGTGCCATCACAGGGCATATGCTGAACAACCAGGGAAATCAGGCCCAGCCAGCACAGGCAGGTCCTGATTGACCAACCTGATCTCCTCTACAAAAAAGGCTGAAAGGAAGATGCAGGGAATTGCAGGACTATCATCCCGCCCCCAGTGCTGGGGACGTCATAAAGCAGATCACCTTGAGTGCCATCACAGGGCATATGCTGAACAACCAGGGAAATCAGGCCCAGCCAGCACAGGCAGGTCCTGATTGACCAACCTGATCTCCTCTACAAAAAAGGCTGAAAGGAAGATGCAGGGAATTGCAGGACTATCATCCCGCCCCCAGTGCTGGGGACGTCATAAAGCAGATCACCTTGAGTGCCATCACAGGGCATATGCTGAACAACCAGGGAAATCAGGCCCAGCCAGCACAGGCAGGTCCTGATTGACCAACCTGATCTCCTCTACAAAAAAGGCTGAAAGGAAGATGCAGGGAATTGCAGGACTATCATCCCGCCCCCAGTGCTGGGGACGTCATAAAGCAGATCACCTTGAGTGCCATCACAGGGCATATGCTGAACAACCAGGGAAATCAGGCCCAGCCAGCACAGGCAGGTCCTGATTGACCAACCTGATCTCCTCTACAAAAAAGGCTGAAAGGAAGATGCAGGGAATTGCAGGACTATCATCCCGCCCCCAGTGCTGGGGACGTCATAAAGCAGATCACCTTGAGTGCCATCACAGGGCATATGCTGAACAACCAGGGAAATCAGGCCCAGCCAGCACAGGCAGGTCCTGATTGACCAACCTGATCTCCTCTACAAAAAAGGCTGAAAGGAAGATGCAGGGAATTGCAGGACTATCATCCCGCCCCCAGTGCTGGGGACGTCATAAAGCAGATCACCTTGAGTGCCATCACAGGGCATATGCTGAACAACCAGGGAAATCAGGCCCAGCCAGCACAGGCAGGTCCTGATTGACCAACCTGATCTCCTCTACAAAAAAGGCTGAAAGGAAGATGCAGGGAATTGCAGGACTATCATCCCGCCCCCAGTGCTGGGGACGTCATAAAGCAGATCACCTTGAGTGCCATCACAGGGCATATGCTGAACAACCAGGGAAATCAGGCCCAGCCAGCACAGGCAGGTCCTGATTGACCAACCTGATCTCCTCTACAAAAAAGGCTGAAAGGAAGATGCAGGGAATTGCAGGACTATCATCCCGCCCCCAGTGCTGGGGACGTCATAAAGCAGATCACCTTGAGTGCCATCACAGGGCATATGCTGAACAACCAGGGAAATCAGGCCCAGCCAGCACAGGCAGGTCCTGATTGACCAACCTGATCTCCTCTACAAAAAAGGCTGAAAGGAAGATGCAGGGAATTGCAGGACTATCATCCCGCCCCCAGTGCTGGGGACGTCATAAAGCAGATCACCTTGAGTGCCATCACAGGGCATATGCTGAACAACCAGGGAAATCAGGCCCAGCCAGCACAGGCAGGTCCTGATTGACCAACCTGATCTCCTCTACAAAAAAGGCTGAAAGGAAGATGCAGGGAATTGCAGGACTATCATCCCGCCCCCAGTGCTGGGGACGTCATAAAGCAGATCACCTTGAGTGCCATCACAGGGCATATGCTGAACAACCAGGGAAATCAGGCCCAGCCAGCACAGGCAGGTCCTGATTGACCAACCTGATCTCCTTTTGTGACAAGGTGACCCACTTTGTGGATGAGAGAAAGGCTGTGGATGTGTCTACCCAGACTTTATCAAAGCCTTTGACACCATTTTCCACAGCAGCTCCTGCAGAAACTGTCTGCTCNACAGGCTGGGGACAGAGTGGCTGGAAAGATGCAAGTTGGAAAAGGACTTGGGGGTGCTGGTCAACAGCAGCTGAACACGAGCCAGTGAGGGCCCAGGTGGCCAAGAAGGACAATGGCATCCTGGCCTGAATCAGCAACAGAGTGGCCAGCAGGACCAGGGCAGTGATCGTTCCCCTGTACTCAGCACTGGTGAGGCCACACCTCGAATCCTGGGTTCAGTTCTGGGCCCCCCACTACAAGAAGGACATGGAGGTGCTGGAGAGAGTCCAGAGAAGGGCAATGGAGTTGGTGAAAGGTCTGGAGCACAAGTCTGATGAGGAGCAGCTGAGGGAGCTGGGGCTGTTTAGCCTGGAGAAAAGGAGGCTCGGGGAACAGCTTATCTACAACTCCACCTCTCTGGCTCTCTGAAAGAGGTGTGTAGCAAGGTGAGTGTTGTTCTCCCAGGTAACAAGTGACAGGACAAGAGGAAAAGACCTCAAGTTACACCAGAGGAGGTTTAGACTGAGTATTAGGAAAAATTTCTTCACTGAAAGGGTGGTCAGGCATTGGAATAGGCTGCCCAGGGAAGTGGCAAAATCACCATCTGTGAAAGTGTTCAAAAAGCATGTGGATGTGGCACTTAGAGACATGGGTTAGTAGTGAACACGGTGGTGTCTAGGTTAACAGCTGGATTCGAGATCTTAAGAGTTTTTTTCCAGCCTTAACCAGTAGATGATTCTATGAATCCTTCAAATGCTTATGACTATTTTTAAATTAACCTAGGAGGAAAGAGTCAATTGCCAAGCAGAAATCCTTTTATTGCTTCACTTCTGAATTTGCTTTCAAATACATCTATTTTACAGCACACCATCCTACTGGGTATTTCTATGTATATCAAAATGCACTAACTCAACACACTTTCCCAAAGTACATGGACATTTACAAAGGTAAGCAAAGCAGCTGATCAGAGGGTTAGTTTCTAATCGACAGCTTTCCAGCTGGCAGACCATGATATTCTTAGCAGCCCTGACTCCCATTTATCAGTAGCCACAGAAACCTGCTGCACAACTGACTGTGTCCAGATACTCATGTCCCACGTTCTGTGGTACAGCTTCACCTGCCTTCACCAGCATTCCATACCATTTTGTCTCACCCTTGGGTGTTATCAGAAAAAAAGACACCTTTATTAGTCACCTTTAATACTCCTTATTATATCTAAGATGATCTTTCCCAATCTTACAGACTTCAAATATGTTAAGTAGTCTTATATACTTCTACTTCTAATAATACCTTAATAATATAATAATAATACCCTAATAATATCTTAATATGGATTTAAAAACTGGTTTATGAGGGTAAAGATCTTGATATGGGCAGTTATTTTAGTTAATGCAAAACAATTTAATGCTGGCAGACACATACCTACTGCTGTCAAAAACATAAATATTCTGAGAAAAAAGACCATCTAGAAAACAGCTCTGAACACAAAGTTCATTAAAAATCACGTCTAGAGTTTCAGTTATGCCAATACTGTACATACATCATCCAACCTACACATAACTAATTGAAGTTTATTCACTTCTTTCAATGAAAAATTATCTTCTAAGCTCAAAACGTTCTTGTTACTTATTTTCCTTCGCCCCTAAAGGATTTGAAATTAGTATTTCATTTTCTCCATGGGAAAGAATCCTATATTTTTAAATTTCCTTTTATACTTTCCACATTCCTCTTATCCTAGTGTGTTTTCTCCAATAGGAAAAAAAACAGAAGTAAAAAAATAACACATGAACATTGGAATGAAAGCACTGAAAATAGGAAAATTTCTCTTTTCCCCCAATAAGCCTGGAAAAATTTGGGGTAATTTTAATGATTAATCTGTGTTAGATTCAGAAAAATATGGTAATGTCTTGGGGTGACTTTATC
>VZTH01006760.1:119713-131425 GCA_013397815.1 Aleadryas rufinucha | reverse complement strand
CAGGCTCAACCCATCACAATAGTCTTCTGACATTCATTGAATCTTTAACAAAATTTCTCAGTCCTTTCCATCTTATATTACGTCTTCAAACAAATCATATTTCCAGTGGTTGAAGGTCCTAAGTGAATAACATTTTGTCAAGAACAAGGGGCAACTAAAAAAGTACAAAATTACAGCAGATGAGGCTGTAAGAAGAGGTAGTTATTCAGGGAAATAAGGAAAAGCAGAAAAAGATGCATGAACAAGGTAGCTGCACACTGTATTAGAACAAGCGCATCTAAATATAAGAGTCTCTAAAAGTCTTAGCTTCTAGAGGTACAATTTTTGCTTGGTTTTGCCAACCCCTCAAAACCCCATCCCAAAACCCCATCCCAAAATGCTAGGTGTTTTAGAAAAGTTACTTTTCCAATAAGACTAAAAATAAGAAAACATACTATTTCACTGAATTTTTCACTGAATTATATCTTATATTTGGGTATTCTGGTGAAGGCTGTTAGAGGAAAAGAGAAAAATTGAAATCTTTTATTCAGCCGAGGAAGAATTAATGATTTGAACTAAAGAGGAAGATTATTTTCTACAAATATTTATTTTATGAAATGCTCAACTTTAATAATGACAACTTTTCACAAAAGTCAGAGCTTCTCTGAAGCTGACATATTCCTATAAGTATTTGAAGCTGCAACTGTAGCAGGTGAATGGAAAAAAGAACTCAGTAAAATATGGCACAACCTTTGCTTTCCAGTCTTGCGTCATATTGCTGAGACCTCTGACTTCCACAGCTGCCTCCTCCCGCCTTAGCTGTGAGCCTGAATCTGTTTTTAAGTCAAGCAAAATCTTCACAGATGCCGAGAAAGGTGATGAATTTTGAATTTGATGATTTTGCAAGATTTTCTAGTTTGTGTGTTTACAGAAAACTTTTCCCCCTCTGTAACATGCTGGTAATTTCTACAGGAAATAAGAAAAAAAAAAGCATAAACCCCACCCAATGCTTTTAAGGGTACAGAGAACCAAGCTACTGTTTTGTCGAGAAGCGTCATCTCACACTGTCAATTTTCCTTTAGTAAACTTAGATGATTAAGAAGGATTCAGCAAGAAATGAAATTAGATTGTCAATAACTGATTTCATAAACAGGAAATAATAGTGCAAATACATTAAGTGAGGTTATTTTTGCCTGCTTTCAACAATCCATAGAAAAGCAATGTGTTATTGGTGATTTGATTTACTGACCTACTTTGCAAGACTTTATAGGAAGCTGTCTGTAGATGTTGAATCAGATTCTTTCAGATGAAATGTTGCTTTTCTTGCTGTGTGCATAACTATCAAAGTATGGTAATCACGTACACACACAAAGGCTGAAGCAACTCCAATTGATGGCATAACTTCAGTAATAAAAGATCTGAGCTTTGGCTATTGGTAGAAATGTCTGCAGTGAAGATGTTATAAGCAAAAGGCAGCAAAAGCTTTGGCAATGGCTAATATAATAGCTGGTTTTAGTCTTCTCCTTTTAAAGCTTACATGGACTCCTATCCTGGGATGGAAATTGCTGCCCCTTACCTTACAACTACTTAACAAAGCTGATAGTTCCAACCTCCATGCCTAACTATCCTTTAGCTTTAGTGATACAATTTTCCATAAGATTACTTCTGAGGGACAAGATTCATTATTTTACCAAAGAAAACTGAACTACAGAGAATCTGAGTAGCTTCTTCATGGGCTCACAGGGACCCAATTTTAGGGCAGGTGTTTGAAGCTAGGCTAGTGCTTTAAATACTAGGTCATGTTTTCTCCTGCTGGACTCCTGCTTGCCACATATCCACAGCTGTGTGGGTTGAAGAAATCACTGTACTTTTCCCTGGAGCAGTGCATGACACTAATATTCAGACTAACACACAAGGCAGGAAGCAAAATAAAAATCTACCAAAGGCATAACAGGCAAAATTAACAATTAAAAAAAGGGAATGCTTTTTATATTTGTGTCTATTACAGTAGCTTAAGGTACTACTGAGAGCAACAGTTAACACTGGATATGACAGGAATGAAAGATAGCATTGGAAATGATATTTGCAAGTAGATTGTGTACCCTTCGTCATGCCAGTACTCTTCCACCTTTCCAGTGGTGCTTTCTAGGAAGCATCTACACAAACCAGTGTGTTCACTCAGCAGTCTGTTCAGGGAAAATTTCATAGGCTGCTTTTGCTTTCTGTCAAACACCTCAACAGCTCCAATATAAGTACCTCATAATATATTTTTAATTTCAAAAGAACAATGAATAAATAAAGCCCTCTTTCACACCACTCAGCTCTTCAGAGTCAAGTCCTCATCCTTCTTGGCAAAGCCAGAAGTTATCTGTCTCCCCTTTTTCTGATGCCGAAGTCTAGAATTCAGAAGTTTGAACTTGTTCGTCTGGGCTGTGTCCTGATACCTGCCTGTCGTTTCTTTAAGAAGGACCCTGTGCTCCTCTCGACCTGTGTAAGGTTGATGGACTCCGATAGGTCACCCGGGTCATCACATAAACTCTTCTGCAAACACAGCCTTCTACATCTCATTTGGAAGGCTCCGTAGGATATTTGTCTTATCCATCAACACAAAATGAGTACCAGTACATTACAACAAATTTGGAAAAAAAGCAACAACAACAAAAAAATTAAAGTAAATTGTTCAAGTGCTGCAACAAGGGATCAAATACAGAGCATGAAGCTTTTCCTAAACCAGAAAGGTAAGCTGTGTATTTCCATTACTTGACTTTTGCCTCTGCTATATTTTTCTTGGGTTTTTTCTGTAAATAGAAGGATGCTACTAAAAATCCTATAACTCATTCTGGTTTATGACCTAGCGGGGAAAGTCAGCTCTAACACTATGTAGCTCCAAAGCAGAATATTTTTTGCATGTGGTTCTGTTATGTTGATTATCTGTAGTGTAAGAGCCATAAATCAGTATCTAGTAAAACTTAAAACATTTCAAGTTTAACAATTAAATGATATTTCCCTCTTCAAGAAACCAAAGTATGTCAGAAATTCCTCTGCATCTGATCTGCAAGGCATTTAAGTTTAGCATCAATAAACATAAAGGAAAGGTCTCAATTTAGGCATTCTGATTTATATAGCTTTGTGTACATGCATGCGTATGTGTTTACATATATATATTCAAACAAGAAATACAGTCTCATTTTGCTTTACTGCCATCTATAAGGGAAGATAATTGCCAAGGAAGAAGGATAAGGTAACAGTGTGAAACAAAATATAAAGAGTAAAAACTTTGAAAATAAATAACTTCTGTTAAGGTCATTTTAGATCAGAAGACACAGTCTACCTTTCCAAAATCTCCTGAGGCTCAATGTAAAACAAATAATTTCCATGAATCAACTAGGCAATTAACACTTCCACAATGTCATCTCTCCAGCATGGTTATGTGTGTGAAGTCAGAATGCATTTACAGCGCAGTCATGAAGACGGGACCACATTGGCTGCTGGTGTGATAGGAGCAATATTCATGTCCTAGGCTACTGAAGCAAGCTCGCAGAGCTGGTCAGATGTTATGAAGACGTGTCTTGCAATGTCTTCTAGAACATCACTTTTTGTTTTGCTTACCCCAGAGAGCAAAGAGCGTGACATAACTTGTAAATGATAGGTTACATATGATTTGAGCATATACCTAGGTGAACACGTGAGATAAAAAAATCCATTTGGCAACTGATTTTATGTTTCAAAATATATTTAGCTTTTGTAAAGAGAAAAAAGGTTCACTAGAAGACAAGAAAATGTGCTATTTTTGTAATAAATTCTACATTCTTTACCCAGAAAGAATTCAGAGCCTTGCAGAACTGGTCATAGGTCAGCAATGGCTCCTAATGGACAAGAAGTCTGAAATGATATGCTTACTAGGAGGGTGGCTGCCACTTCCAGCTTTTTACCTCTTTGCTAGCCTAGAAAATAACATTTTTTTCCCCCAGGCTTTCTTGGCTCTTACAAATGCTCTAGTAAACACTGAATGACAACTTCAAGCTGTTTACCAAGAATAGCCAAATGGTTGGCATAATGGTGGCTGTCACAACAGTGGGAAATACTGTATTACCTTATTAAGTTACCATTTCTGTTAATAAACTCATGTTCTCTTAACAGAAAACAGCAGTGCAAGAAGAGAAATCAACAGAAAAATAAGGAAAAAATACATGTTATTACCTAAAAAAGGTAGCACCAAACTGTGCAAACCATGCAGTTAATCAGGTGATTGAATGTGAATAAAGTTAGAAAACATAAGAGCAAACAAACAAACAAAAAGAACCAATTAGATCAACATCAGCATTTTGTAGAAACATTTCTGATGACATGAAGAAATGTTTTCTGTATGGAGTGAGTTGCTACAGACTAGGAATGAAAAATTGCTGTGCTGGTACTATGGAAATACTCCCATGTTATTTATGCAAAAATTACTCACTAGTCTGCAAAAATAAAGAAATTAATATTATCTGTAGGACATTGTACAAAGAAATAATCCTCCTTTCCAATGTGTGTGAGCCATTACCAAAGCTTTATAAAAGAAGTAATAGGTATTGATAGAAGGCTGGGCATTGATCACAGGCATGAACTTAATGAAGAAATACATGGAAACATCCCAGTTTTGTGGAGAACTAAGTATGAAAACCTGTTAGGACTACCTAGTTTTGCTGTTGAGGCCAGCTAACAAGCCATGTACAACAGCCATAGCAATGCAACTAAAAGAGTCAGAGAGTTTTAGGCTTGATCAGTCTGGGGACAGAGCCAGGATATGAAATTGAGGAGAGTGAGAATAGAGTGCAGAGTGTTACGCCCTCAGATATTTGTTGTATCCTGTGAAGTAGCCCCCAACCCTGCAGTACCCCCCTAGTTCTGGCCGGGCATTGGACCCGGCCCGGTTCTCTATCCCCCCCGGTATGTCCCGNACAGCACCGGGCTGGGTGAGTGGCCACTCTCTCGTCTGGCCGTAGAGCTGAGGTAATTCCCCCAGGAGGGAGGCCTCTGTGAGAGTGGTGGCTATATCTCGCCATAGCCACGATCCTAGACAGTATTAGATATTCAAGTAACAACAGGAGATTTTGGAAACCTGCTAATATTAGAAAATAAATGACATAAATTATAAGGAAGCTGAAATCCTGTAGGGATGGTGCATATTTTTTTTTTGCTACAAAGCTGAGATATGCTCTAAGACATTACCACATTTCAGATTCTAATAGAAGCTATTGGTTTCTGTGGTTTCAAATCTCTTGGTTCCACTTCTCCATTTCTAATTCATTTTGAACATGTTCCGGATTTCCTGAAAAATAGGATGTGCCTACCACACCAAAGCTTGCAAAGAAATAGGGAGAGGAAGGTATGCTTGCATCAAGCAGTGCTAAACACATTTGAGGCATTGAGGAGAAAACTAGCACTCATTTTCTGGGAAGTGGTGGAGAGGAAGGTCTCGGCATTATTCAGTGCATGAAGAAACAAGTCTGGTGAAATTCCTCTGTAAAGGGAATCATTACAGATTTGGGAACTCTTGGCTCCTCCGGCCTGAGTCACATCCCTGCCTCATGTTGGGTCAATAATGTTGTTGTTAGCTGTTGGTGTCCGACAGAGAACTGCAGGGAACTCCCTATCCAGTCCCTGATCTGGACAGCTGGAGGATCATTATTCAAAAAGACAGGAGTATGTCCCAGCTGGTCATCTAGACACAATTTGAAATGCCAGGCAACAGTTACAGCAGAATGAGCTCTGTGTCTGGCAATATCAGAAGTGCTCTGCTGATATCCCAAAAATATTTCAATCATCCTTCTTGGAAGAGAGATTTTCAGCATTACAAAATTACGTAAAAGTACAGTTTGACTGACAAATGTGAGCATTCAGCTCAATAAATGCAAACTTCATAAACTGACTATGCCACCAGAAAAAATGTCCTTGTACCCAAGCCACTGTTTTTGCACATGGAGGTCAAGAGAGACTGCACATATACGTGTATGCCTCACCTACACATTTGCAGACATTTCAATATTATACTGAAACACCATGTGTAAGAGCATCAAAGAGGGGAAATCCATATGAGAAACAGCAACAGATATATGGCAGGATTTATCTCACCTATCTTTAGACATCCAGAGTGTAGGCGTCTCCATCTGAGCTAGCCAGCCTGTGCTCCTTTTATAGTCACTGGAGAGAAATAGGCACTTTCAGGGCCTGATTTGTCTGCTTTATTTTAGATCACATCTACATTACAATGAGATGAGATGAGATGCATTCTAGAAATGCCATTTTCTTTCTATAGACTATGAAAAGACTTTGAGGTATCTAATTTAAACACAAATTTGAATGCCAGCTAAACTAAGAACTAAAAACCACATTTTTTTTCTTTTTCCCTGCCCCCCCCCCGGGATTTTTTAATGCTAGCCTTGTTTCCTGTTCAGTTATAGCATGCTGCCATCAAACAGTGTTGTTTATAAGCAAGTGACGAGGCCTGTGGGGCCAGAACTGTCTTAAACCACATTGCTACAGAACTCTTCTGCTCCTGAAACTGAGCAATGATGTTAATCCCACAAAGGGATTTTAAACCTTTAGAAATTGAAGATGGACTAGATAAGCCAATCAAACAAAGCAGAGGTTTATTTAGCTCAATATGCACAGATCTGGGCAGTCTACACCACAGTTACCTGTGATATGGAGTGGTTATCCGACTGACCAGCAGATCCCTAGGGCCAAATGTCTGGTCTGGTTATTGCGTTTGCATGGCCAGCCTTTGGTAGCAGGGGGGCTACAGTGGTGGTTTCTGTGAGAAGCTGCCAGACGCTTCCTTCATGTCTGGCAGAGCCAATCCCTGGCATCTCCAAAGATGGACATGCTGCTGGCCAAGGCTGGGCCGATTAGAAATGGTGGCAATGCCTCTGCGGTAACATATATAAGAAAAAAAATTAAAAATTATATTGCACAGTTGTAATTGCAGCCAGAGAAGAGCAGAGTGAGAACATGAGACAGACAACTCTGCACACACCAAGGTCAGTGGAGAAGGAAGGGGAGGAGGTGCTCCAGGTACCAGAGCTGAGATTCCTCTGCAGCCCATGGTGCAGTCCATGGTGAGGCAGCTGTGCCCCTGCAGCCCATGGAGGACCACAGGGATGCAGAGATCCACCTGCAGGCTGTGGAGGAGCCACACACTGGAGCAGGTGGATGCCTAGAGGAGGCTAAGGTCCTGTGGGAGACCCGTGGAGAGAGGCCCCCATGCTAGAGTAGCCTGTCCTTGAAGGACTGCACCCCATGCAAGAGTGACCCACACTGCAGCAGCTTGAGGGGCGCTGTTCCCCATGGGATGGACTAACGTTACCGCAGGGTGCTGCTGGTCATGAGATGGAGCCACTTAGGAGAAGTTCATCTCCCATGGGAGGGACCCCACGGTGCAGAAGGGGAACAACTCCTCTCTGAGCAGCAGGAGAAACAAAGTGTGATGAACTGACCCTAACTCCCATTCCTGTCTCGCTGTGCTGCCAGGGGGAGAAGATAGAGCTGGAAAGGAGGGAGGGATGGGGGGGAAAGTATTTTTAAGGTCTCATTTTACTTCTAATTATCCTGCTCTGATTTTGTTAGGAATACATTCAATTAATGTCTAATTCAAGCTTGTTTTGCCTGTGATAGTGTTTGATGAGTGATCTCTCCCGATCCTTATCTCAACCCATGAACCCTTGTTATAGTTTCTCTCCCCTGTCCAGCTGTGGAGGGGAGTGAGAGAGAGGCTTTGGTGGGTGTCTGGCATCCAGCCAGTGTCAACCCACTATACCTGGCTTGGAATGGGTATATTTCTGGCTAATATATATATTGGTTCCTAATGACTATATTTCTGATGGTGCTATGGGTGTAAAACATCTGAAAAAATGAAAAAAAAGTCTTATCCCTAATAACTCTGATTTTTAAGACAGAACAACACGACTCTTCCCACATCCATGTGTTATGAGAGATGACTATGAGAAACTTCCTGTAAATTTCAATGTGTCCTTAGAAAAGTTTTGCTGTAGGAGGATTAAATTGTCTATTTAGCGACCTTCAGCTTTCTTGTGTGTTTTTGTTTGTCCTCCCTCAGGAACAGTTTTGATACACTTTCTTGTTCAGACAGGCAAGGTACTGAATGCCCACTGAATGCCCTTCCTGCCCTGCTCATCCAGCCCCATCCGTCAGCTGATCTGAGACACCTGGGGCAGTACAAAGTTGGTATGCTGCAGTATGAGCCTCATGGTTCTTCACTTACAGTCTGTATTGTGAAGCAGATACAGGAGCTCATTTCCTTTAGCTTCCTACTTTAGCTGATTTACTAATCTCATTTCTAAATTAAATATATGACAGGGTGCATGCTATAGCAATCTAATTGCAGAACTAGGGAAATACCAGAAAATCCTCATTATTCAATACTTTGTTTCACATTCTCACACATTCAAGTCTACTTTTCCATTAATAGTTTTCTGCCTTTCATTATCAGTAATTCAATGCCCAAGATAGTTATTTATAGAATTATAGAATGTTTTGGGTTTGAAGGAGCCTTTAAAGGTCATCTGGTTTCAACCCCTACGAGAGAAAAATCAGGGTCTGAGCCTAGAGCAGAGAAAGAAGAAGTTTTGGATGGAGGATATATATTATCTGTTGATGGCAAGTCATTTTAAGAGGATTATTTTTTCTGTTTTCTCTGTTTTGTCTCCTCTTTCTTGTAGTAGGAGTTGATGTCCCAGCAGTCAGGCACATTTTTTAACATGACTTCCCTGCAAAATAGACTTCTGAAAAGATTAATCTTAAAAGCATAATTTACCCCTCTCTCCCTCCAACCTTATCCTGGATCTGCTGTAATAATACATGTAAGTCCAGCCTGATTTTTCAGGTCCATGATTAGCAAGGCCAAAGTTCTTCTAGTAAATCCACCCAGCTGTCATTTTACCTATAAACTGAACACATCTTGGAACTGAATGCAGAGAAATCAGTGATGGACAGCAACTGCTGGTTCCTACAATGTTGTTTCCCAAAATCATTTTACTGTCTATCATATCTGAAATAGTTTTTGTTTTAACAGCATAATTCAAAACTTGCTTGAGATGCATCAAGTTAATAATAGGTTGGCAGCCAAAATATGCCAAAGGTATTAAAATTTACGTTAAACAGAGATTTGCAGGGAGCTCTGGACTATAAAATCTTTCTGATTGAAGTGTGGTTCTGGGCTGAAAAGTGTGCATGAGAAAATGAAATACAGCACCTTCTTGATGTTTACTTTAGAGATTTAGAATTTTCACTGTAGCCTTGTTCTTGTTACTGCTGCAAAGCTTCCTCAGGTATAGAGGAGTTATTTGGTTTCCTTTGCATTTCTTTACCCTATTATTAATTCAGTGTTAAATTTACGGATTGTTCTGTCATCTGAATTTTTGTTGGTGTTTCTGTGTACTATTTACAAGTATTATGTACTTATTAGCACCTTGGTTAGGTGTTAAAAATCAAGCATCAGGATTAATTGTTCCAGTCTCTGTCTAGGAGATCTCAGCTTTAAACAGACAATATAGACATGGGGAAATCAGAAACATAAGAAAATGGAATCATTTTCCTAATATCTGCCAAGCTGGGGCAAAAGGGGCAGAGTAGGAATAACAATCAGGACCTCTGACTCCAGCTCCAAGACTTATTCAGTGAAAAATACAATCTTCTGAGGATATTTAACAAGAAATAGTCCCTGGCCAAAACAGTTACAATCTAAGCACAATATGAAAGAAAACTTGGAGGCTGGAAGGAAACACTAAGGCTGCAGTGTTATGCATTGGCTAGCAATTTGCTCAGGGTGGTCTTTCCTGCTGTAACCTATAATCTCTTATTCTTTTCCTTTTCCCATCCTCTTCCCACACCCTGTCCACCTTGTGGCACATTCTCTCCCACTCCTTTGGGATCTTCTCACTTACCAGAAGGGCAATGCAGTCTTCAAGGAGGGCAGAGCTCTGTTTTCCATGGACTCCTTCCAGGCAGGAGGGTGAATGAACTGCCTCACTGAGGGGCAGAGACGGTGAACGAGACATGGGTAAACTATACTGTCAGCAGAAGAACATAGAAAGACGAGCAGCTGGAAGCTGTTAGAGCATCTCTGTCTTCCCTGTCAAACAGCACCCAAATGATGACATTAATTAATTTTTACTTCTCCAATATTACTATTATTAATGAAGATTGCTATTGCAACTACTCAGGAGAGCTATGAGAACGCCCAGCAATCCCTCCTAACATCTATCATCAGTCTTGCAGAAATCCCCTTCTTGCTAAGAATTGTCACTGCTAGTGATGTTGTGAGCAAGAAAAATACCAGACTTTACTTCCCAGTCCCAGGTGAGATTTGTAGAGATGCAAGTTCCTCAAATCACCCTGTGAAAGGAGCTTGTTTGATTCCAAAGTCATTCATATATGCTGTCATTAAACCCTAAAGTATGATTGGTATAATTTTTCAAAATTTAGTATTTCTATAGATATCTGCACTATTATGAAGGATTCTGGTTGGAGGGAAACTCATGCTCAAAGCAATGGACATTTACTAGTTTGGAAAATTATCAGTGTTGCTGTTATGCTCAGATTTAACTTGTTGCTTAAGAAGGTAAGAGTAAAAACTGTCCTGCTTAGAAAGCGACTGAGAAACTTTATTGAAGTGACAAACTGTGACAGCTAAGGAAATAGGCTTTTATACACAGGGAAACAAGCGTTAAAGTCAAAACCACGTAAGGCTTATTAAAATTGTGTTGAGTGTCGGCAGTGAATATGTGCAGATGGCTTTCTGAAAGCAGCTTCCTGATGGTTGAAAGAATAGGAAATAAAAACAAAACAAAAAACAATTAACAAATCGCCCTCATTGTTGATGTAGAGATGGGGGAAGATGGACAAAAGAAATTACTGAGTGTCAGGGCAAATTTGCTAGTTGGCAATGATGTTGCTTAAAAATTAAGTAGGTGAATGCACATTTACAAGTTCTCAGCTGTCAGCTGCCAAGAATGAAAGTCTCACATCTGGCTAATAAAATGGATTTGTTCCTGATTGCTCAGTTTCCAGTGATCTAAAGATGCAAAATTCTAGAAGAAAGAAAAAAAAGGTCTTATCCCTAAGGACTCTTTTCTGTAACACAGAAAAACATGAATCTTCCTATGCCTATGCCATATTCCTGTACATTTCACTGGTACATAGTAGAGGCCTTCAGCTTTCTTGTGTTTTGGTCCTTGTCCCTATCCTCCAGGGAGATTTTTGATACCCTCTATTGCCCCAGCCAGTGAGGAACAAACTGTTCATGTACCTACTGAAGGTCCTTGCTGCCCTGCCCACCTGGCACCTTCCATCAGCTGATCTGTGATACCTGGAACAGTAGAAAGCTGACATGCTCTGGTTACCATGTGGCTTCCAGATAAAGTTGTGGGGCAGGACAGGACTGGGAGGATAGAGAAAACAGGGTTGAGGAGGTAGGGTAAAGGGTGGAAAGAGAAGGAAAAAAGGGCTGAGATTCTGAGAAGATGCAGAAAAGTATGAGAGATCAAGATTGTAACACTGGGGTGAAGGTCCTGGCTTAAAACTGACAGATATGTGGTAAAGAAATATATCTAGATGATATTGTCTATCAGAGGTTTTTGATAATTCCTCTTCCAATTTATGATTCCCAGTGATATAACATTTAAAAGCTTGTGGCAGGTCATCTGATTCTTCTTTCAGTTGCATGAGATAGCC